>VONZ01000089.1:1200000-1661598 GCA_012976165.1 Labeo catla | reverse complement strand
TACATTGTTTTTTTTCTTCCCTTTTTTTCAGAATTTAAGTTAAAAATAGCATTAATCTAATTTTTTTTGTAACCTTTTATTAGCTGAAAATTCAAGAATGATTAGTAAGAATGTGTTGAAAACTACCGGTCAGTAATATGCACTGTAAGTTTTTCTGCAAAATGAATTTAAGGAATTATATTATAGTTCAGTGCAAAATGTATTCCCTATAAATTTGCTTCAAACGTCACTGTAGTCAGAAATGTTTTGTATTGCTGGAAAATGAATCTCTGGAGGGTGGAAGCAGGAAAGAATCTTTTTCCAATCTGATGTGTTTTTGCTTTGATAATGCCGAGCACAGCTTTGAAGTTAGTGTGATTGAGAGCAGAAAGTGTCCTGTTGTCCTGTGAAGTCTCATTTAGTCATGCAATCTATTTGGATGGTTGCAGCACATTGTCTTTGCATTATATAACTAAATATCAAACAATGTGGCATGTTAGGCTTCATATTCTGTTTAAAATTACAACCCTGTATTTGGCCAAAAATGGTCTCAAGACTAGCCAAAATAGTTCTGGTTTGATATTCAATTTTGCATTCAATTTTGTGAATGCAGTGGCATTCAGACATTTTAAAGTGTGACTTGGGTGTTCAAAACACTCTAAATACTTTCTGGGGTCACTACATCCAGCACATTAATATTAACATGAAATTTAAAGCAAATATTAAAGTCCTTATTTATTCAGTTGGCATGTTGACTTTTGCCAGTATGTGTATGAGCAGTCAAATGTAAGCCAACTGTTAGTAGCTAATAGACCGTAGCGCTCTTTGGCTAAAGAGCTAAACTGGTTGGTTGTTCCACAGAAACGTATCTAAAGAAGCCTCCCAGTGTTTCAAACGGCAGTATTTTGCAGGAAAATGCCGGTGAAAGGTTAAACAGGCATATTTCCAGGATTTGTTTGAAAAGAGCTGACGTGTGTATCTGTCTATATCTCACTGCAAGGATTTTTAAAGAGCTCAAAGCCATAAGAACCAGATGCTGAGTCTCTTCTAGTTACACTGCAGATAGAAAAGTATGGATTTTCAGTGAGGGGATGTATTAGCATGCAACATGTAAAGAGTTTAGTGTCAAATATAGAAATTCCTCCAGACATAAAGCCTACTTTTACAGTCTACTGCAAAGGCACTTGTGTGTAACATTCTCTTACTTCAAGAAATGTGGAAAATATGCATGCTTATTTTAATGTTCAAGCTGCAGACTGTGTCTCTAGACACCATTAGTTTGGGCAAAGGACATGAAAATCAGCTTTCTGTGTTTTGTTACATAACTAGAACTCGAAGGCAAAGAAAAAGAGTATCATATGAGGAAATATTATCTGTCTGCTGACTACTGACTTTGTGCCATTGCAGTTATGTGGTTTTCAGTGAATCTAGTGCGGAGGATATGATTATAGTAGGTGTGACAGGAAAACCAACTTAAATTTACTCATTTGAAAACCTCAGTTTGACACATTGAAGACACAGAAATCCCTTACTTTACCCTTGCTTTCCACCCCTTACCAGTCAGACTCACCACATCTCTGATGAAAACATGCAAACTTGGCAGCTCTCTTTTGCAAAACAGAACAATCTGGCACAATCTAACTGAAAACTTGCGCAACATGAACCAGCCTGTCCAAGTCTAACCCCGCTCTCCATAGGTACTCCTGAGGGGGTGCGTTGCAGCGCTGTGCATATTTTTTATTTTTTATTTTTTTTATAAAGTAGAAAATAATGTAATGCAATATAAAGTTCTAAATGTATTCTAATAATGGGTAGAAGATAAACTGTTAATTTAATACAGTATATTTAATACAGTGGCATAATAATAGCATTCTTATTTTAAGAAATGGCCTTCTATATTAGATTTTTTTAGATTTTAGATTTTTATATGATTCTTTTTTGCAAAAAGTATTCCTTTTGCAAGGTGATCATCATATTTGGAGCATCAAAACAGTTAAATGACAAAAGGCCTTTGTTCCTTCAGAATCACTGATACGATCCCTGGTGTTTTTGTATCTGTTGAAGAAAAAGTTTGTTGTGCTATTGTGGAAAACGGTTTATTTCCACAAATTTCATGCAGGTTTTGACATCGTGGAATCATGAAAGTGACTGCTGCCTGCTGGTTTGGAACAATGTTCCATGACTGTTAAACAAAGACTTTTAAGTTTTAGTGCCTTACAGAGTTCAGGAAATGAATGACGGTTCACTCTTTAATGATATTAGACATTCTTCTCCCCTTTGAGAGAAGGGAATAGCCAGGAACGAGATGGAAAAAGACAGGAAAGATTCCTGTGTTAGTCAGACATAATAGTTATTCTAAGAACTGAGGTAATCTCGCCTTGGTGGCTGCTAAAATATGAAAATAAGAAAGATAAAACAATGGTTTCTGGCCATCATAGACCTCCCACTTCACAGCAGCTATGTTGGCCTTATTGGTCTCAGTGTGAGTAGTTAGTCACTCTGTTTATCCACAAAGATTTTATTAACTTGTTGTAAACTGCAGTGAACCACGCTCTCTAATGGGAGAAAGTTCAATGAGACATTATTTTCCAAACCTCTAGAGGATTTCGTGTTCGAGGCTTGGCCTTTAGCGCTTGTATGCGTCAGTATAACAAATAGCAGTTTTGACCTAGTTGCTTTGAAGAAGTAACTCCAGTTTGATCATAGTGGAAGTATTAATGCTACTACAGAAGCTGACTCCAAGTAGCTCTAGAGCCTGTTGAGCCATCATAGTTTTATTTTTATGGTATTTTTACCTCCTTTTTTCCACTCATTTTAATTCCATCCCTGCCAAAGCTGAATTATGCCATATAGGGAGAGAGGAAGTAGGATTGGATGTATTCTGTGGGGGAATCATTTATGAATTCATTATGTAAAAAGGTCAAGACATTCATTAAGTCTTAAGTAGCACAGGTATGTTTGTAGCAATAGCTAGCAATACATTGTATGGGTCAAAACATTGCTAAGAACTTGATTTGGACAACTTTAAAGGGGATTTTGTCAATATTTTGATGTTTTTTTCCCCTTAGATTTTCAAATAGCTGTATCTCAAATATTGTCCTATCCTAACAAACCATACATCAATGGAAAACTTATTTATTCAGCTTTCAGATGACATATAAATCTCAATTTAAAAAAATGACCCTTATGACTGGTTTTGTGGTCCAGGGTCATATTTCAAATCTGTCTGACTTTGTTTGTTCTGTGGAAACAGAATATATATATATATATATATATATATATAAGATTATTTCATTGTATGGACAAAAAAGCACCAAGGCATTTCTCAGAATACATTCTTTTGTGCCTTTAGAAGAAATGAAGTCATTTTTGGGTTGACTGTCTCTTTAAAGGGATAGTTTAATCTGTCATTAATTACTGTCCCTCATGTCATTCCAAACCCATAGGCCCTTTATTCATCTTTGCAACACAAATTAAGATATTTTTGATGAAATCCGAGAGCTCTCTGACCCACCATAGACAGTGTTGGGTGATATGCTCAATTTTTAATATTGTCCTATCGTCAGCCTGTGAGATCGCAGATACACAATATTATTGTGTTAATTTATTTCATTCACTTACTTCGTTTCATTGCTGGAAAGTGAACCAACACCAGCATAAGGCTAAAAGCGGCCTAATGTTTTTAATTTGTGTTTATCATGCTAACAATTTAATAGAAACATTGTAAGTTACTAATGCTTACATTTCCTTAGTAGCACACGCCTGCGGATCAAAGGGAGGCATTCGCGCCATGCCCCACAAAACGAGCTACTGTTCCATTCTCTTCTCCCCTTGCTGAACGTGATCGATTTTGAAAGCGAAAGTGAAACAAAAAAACAGCGCACCTTAAAGAAAGCAATTACACACTTTTTCAAGCGTCAGCAACTCCATGCAATCACGGATTGCACACTTCCCACCCGAAATGCTCCCTCCCACTCACCGTGATTTTGTGCCCCTCTAGAAATTTAAATGCCCACTGGTGGAGGTGCTACGGAGGTGCTACGGCCACTCTAGTAAATGCTTGTGTTTATACCTAATACGCCGCGGGAAGTCTCTAAAGCGCCCCAGAAGAGGTTCTCCGTACTGTATCACTAAAGTTATGCGCCTAGTCTATTTTTGATGGATAATAATAATAATCATCTTGCTATCGTCAAAAGCATCAGCAACAGGCGATATCTCTGACTATCGTCAATACACGAAACTATCCTCTATCGGCACAACCCTACCTCCTACTCTCAGTAATGCTGGTGGACTGTCCTGGGAGAGGAGAAATAGTTAAAGTTATATTTTAGTTTTCTTTATGCCGAAACAGTTACTATCCACGTAGCTTCATAAAATTACGGTTGAACCACGGATGTCACATGGACTATTTTAATGAAGTCCTTACTATGTTTCTGTGCCTTGACCGTGGTAGGACCCTTACTGTCTATGGAGGGTCAGAAAGCTCTTGGATCTCATAAAAAATATCTTAATTTGTGTTCTGAAGATGAACGGTTTTGTGGGTTTGGAACGACAGGAGGGTGAATAATTAATGACAGATTTTTCATTTTTGGCTGAACTATCCCTTTAAATTTAATCATGCAGTAATGACATTTAGGATGAGTAAATAAAAATATTTTCAAATCCTTTAACAATATTCAGACAGTGCTCTTTTCAGAAAGCAATGATTTTCTTCAAACAGTTCCAAATTTTGGTTTATATTATCATTATAGACTGATGACAGAGAAATTCATTTGCCTTCAGTTGAGTGACAACTTCTCACTGTACTAATGGGCTGACTAGATAAATAATAGGAAGGCAGGATTCAATTAGTCTTTCTAATTCATTATTGACAATGTTTGGCTTTTTCACCCAAGAGTTTTTAGCTTCTTTTCCATTATGTTCCATTTATGTGCAATAACTGATCATCACTTCCACACTGAAGTGCACTGACAAGTCCTAATTGAGAAGCCATTTACCCTAATTGGAATTTTTATGTGCTATAAATACACCATTCCTCCAAATCTGTGTCACATCTTTTCTCTTGCATGTGTTTGTCCATTACTAGCTGTTTCTCTCCATCCTCCATCTCTATTTTAGGCAGGCATGGGCGTTGGTCTCGGTAATCGGTGAAGGAAATGATTCTTGCACGGAAGATGTACGAGAACACGAGAACCACGACACAGGTGGCAAGGCGCTGGCTCGCCGAGACTTTGTCACTGTGGATGGGGTCGGTTTCACTGTTACTGCATACAGCGAGTGGAAAAATGGTATGTCTTGGAAAGCATAGAGTATAATCTACAATACTGAACATGAATGTATTAAAGCAAAATCCTACGCTGGTTTTTGTTCTACCATAAAGGTTACCCTACAACAGGCTTCCAGGTGGATGCAGTGGATAAAGTGGTTCTGAACTTGATGGATGATGTTAGCAGCTGGAAGCCGGGCGATCGGATTGTGGTGGCCAGCACAGATTACTCCATGCATCAGGCAGAGGAATTCACCCTGCTCCCGTGTCCCCAATGTAACCGGAAACAGGTTCAAATTCAAGGTGAGGTGATGGTGTGTTTGCACTGAACAGCATGTGCTTCCTCCGTTTTTTTTGTGGCAATACAGTGTATCTGTCCTGAATCAAGTGATGACAGTGTCATTGAGTTCGAGACAGGAAAAGGATGAGGGCTGTTTACCAGAAACTCATAAACAATCTGTCATTTCTGACCTAATGCCAGCAGTGGCTATACAGATAATTCCACCATCATGTGCTCCACCCTGTTAAAGACTTTTTCAGTAATTGCTTTCCATGTCCCATCTGGTCTTTGAGCATAGGGAGTTTGACACTTAAGTCATACAAATGTGTGAATGTTGTTTCGCTAAATAGAAAGTGCACTCTTAAAAAGGATGTGGTGAAATCAACACAACCTGTGTTGTTTCTTAAAGTCTGTGTAAAGCAATATTAAATGTGTTCCGAGTTTGTCACACCACATAAAAAAATTATAAACCACTCAGCCAAATCTGAATGAAAAAACAGCAAGTAAATAAGTTATCAAAATCTTGAAAAGAATAAGATGTATTCTCTGTTCTGAAGTGCTGGGGGGCGTGTCTGCTGCCAGTGCTTTAACCACGCCCACTTGTGGGAAAGCCGTTACAACCTGCATGGATACTCCCTGTAGCGACTTAATTGGATTTACAAAGCCATACATCCATTTATGTGAAGGCTTAGCTAGCTAGCAAACTGTAGGCTGTAGTAACTAACAGCAATGACAGTAACTTGCTTGAGTGGGCGAACCACTGATGCTAATGGACTCTAGTTTTTGTAGTGTTAGGGGAGGGGCCATGCTTAGTGTCTCCAGCGTGTCAAGAAGACATGATTTCAGGCCCACCCAAAAAAATCCTGGTGAAAAACTGTTTGATGGTCTAACTCCACAATTCAGTATTACATAGTTCACAGTCTTTGTAACGTGTTTTCAGCAGTACATTTATAACACATGTAATGTGTTAAGAAACAATTCTCTGACTTGCCTTTACACATTGTGTCTAGATAAGGGCAACACATTTTGTGTTCATTTTAACTACTCAACCAATGTGTTAATCCTGCTAACCCAGAAAGTGTTGAAATTTTTGACAGTTTTTACACGGTCTGTGTTATTTTTGATCTGTTTTAACAACATTTTTATTCCATAAAAACACATTTACATAAAATGGCAAAATTCAAAAACGTAAACAATGAAATATAGTAATTTTGTCATTAACAGTGTTACTTGAGTGAGAAGTTCTGCTGATTATTAATATTATTTTCTTATTTTGGATACTGTGATTTTTTTTTTTTTTTTTTTTTTTTTTTTAAATAATCTTTTGTAACATTTTAAATGTCCAATTTAATGCATACTTTCTAAATAAAAGAATTAATTTTAACATTACAGACCCCAAACCTTTTAATGGTATTTTATATCTTTAAAATAAATGTCACTTGAGTTGATATTGTTATATAATGCTAAAATGTTCATACATTATTAAGTATCCAAATAGTTTCTGGGGTGTATTGTGTATGTATTACAATATGGTCACTTATTCCCAGCTCATATGTTAATTCCTTTGGAGAATTGGAAATGTCTGGCCTTTATTAAAAGGATGTAGTTTAAATGTCACCTTGTGCATTGTGTCCTGTTGGCAAAGCTTTTGCCAGCCCTTTTCCGTCAGGAAGGATGCTGAGTGCATTTTGGGTGTGCGTAAAGGGCAGTCTGAATGTGTGGTCAGGTTGCTTTCCTTCCTGGATCCATTATTTATTTTTTAAAGTTTATCCACTCATTTATTCCACTTCTTCCTAATTCGTCTTTGTAATTCATGTAATCAAGTAATACAAATATTTAAACAGGGAAGTTTATTTTTAGGGGTTTAAGCGTGTAGTGCTGAACACTATTGTAATTGTTAGAATGGCCAAAGATCAGCGAACTCCACTGATAGAGCAGACCAAACCGTGAGTCATAGAGACTTGAAACTTGGAGGGATGGTAGTACTCACACCGCCTACAACATCACCAAGGAATCGACCTGAGGGGGGCGGTACAGTGATCAAAAGTACAAAATTGCTCATAACTCCTAAACCGTCAATTGCACGCAATTCATTGGAATCCTTGGCTCATGCCGGAAAAACATATGCCTCCGATCTGATCTGCGAAATTTTTGGGTATTTTGGATTTTTTTTAAAAAAAGTTACTTTTGCAAACTAGTCTTAGATTTTCCGTCCAATCAAAACCAAACCAGTGCAGAAAGATTCTCTGGAGAGTGAATATCAGTAATTGTAAAAAAAGTTGAACTTATCGTCGCAAATGGACGCCAAGATGTTTGAAAGTGGCAGGATCACTTTTAGTAAAATGCCTACAACTCAGAGCACTTATGTAAGAGCTCAATCTAAGGTCGCAGGGAAAAAAAATCACAGAACTTGGCCTCTTGGTGGCGCTATGGGGAGGGGAAAACCATAAAAATGGCTATTACTACGCAACCATTTGTCCTATCAACATGAAAATTGCTGTGCACGGTTGTGTCACAAGTGTCACAAGTAAGGACATTTGTGTATCTCCAAAAACATGGCCACCATTGGCTGATGAAGTTTGAGCACCTAGTAAACAATGAGACTGATCAGAACGAAACTCGGTGGGCCTGTTTGACTCACGGCCCCAAAGGTCTGAGAAAATGTTGAAAGACGTCAGACACTGGGCAGGGGGGGGGAAACTGGTTTATGCCCTTGAAATGATACTGCATTTTTCAAGGGCATAAACGATTGTACATTGTGTGCTTTTTTTCACACGTGCACACAGTATTCATATAATATGATAGAAGTCCTCATTCTGGACAACTTTGCTCCTAGAACCACTGCTGTCAATCAAATCGTTTGTTAAATAATTGAGATGATGTTTAAAAACCTATTTTTGTGAACAATCTGGAAAAACACTGCAGTACAATTCTCTGGACTCTCTAGAGTAATAATTATCAAAAAACAATGTAGAAATTTAGCCTTTTGGGGAGCAGTAATGGGGTCGTTTAGAAAAGAGGCCTGTCCAAATTTACCCAAAATCCTATAAAGCCTAAAGGAGAACTCAAAGCTTCACAAAACCTGGTGAGCACATGAGACAGGTGATTCTAAACAAGCATGCAGAATTTTAAGGAGAGACCACAGCTGGCGCTATAACAGTCATAACTGTTAAAAAAACATAATATTTCTAAGGTAAATTACCTGGATTTACCAAAATGTTTTTTTTTTAAATCATTGATTTAGGTGGTTACAGGCTTGCTAAATAATGTTGTTTTTTTTTTTCTTATGTGCTTAAATGTCTTAAAGCCAATGAACCCTGATAATCGCTACTTGCAGCTTTATTGTCTTTCTTGTTTTTTTTTTTTTTGTTTTTTTTTCCCTAAATTTACAAGTTCGGGTTCAGTACAGGTTCATTATTTAAGGTAACTCTCTCATATCATATTTTCAAACTGTTATTATTCAGTGAGTTTTATGGGGTGTGTTTATGTGTTGGAATTTCTTAGGAAAGCCTCAGTTCACTCACGTGGGAGAGATACTGGACGGTGTGGACATGAGAGCGGAGGTAGCTCTCCTCTCAAGGAATATCCTCATTCATGGAGAAATGGAAAACTCCTGCTACGGAAAAAATTGGTGCCAGTACTTCAGCTACGACACCTTCGGGGGACACATCAAGGTCTGTTTGAGGGTCTGTGTGTGTGTATGTGTGTGCGGTGGTGTGTTTATTTAACACTAAGCTGCTAGGTGCTGTCATGCGGAGAAATCACAGGCTGTTGTATGTTGGGGTTTGCTCTAGTTAATTGAGTATAGCTCTTTTTTTTTTTAATAGAAGGAAGTGAAAGCATAATCTTAAATTTGTGTGTTATTTTTGGCAGCAGAATGAAAAACCACAACACAGTAGCACTTATACGACTAGTCATTTTTTACTAGCAGACTAGTTGACGGGTCAGTGTTTACATTATGTAAATGAGCAACCATATATTATGCAGCAGTCCTTATGTTTTCTGGCAAGTCCAGCGCTGTCTTAAAGGGATAGCTCGCTCATGATTTACTCACCCTCAAGTCATCCTAGGTGTATGTGACTTTCTTCCTTTAGAAGAATATGCTCTGAGCTATATAAAAAAATGTCCTGGCTCATTGTCTTGTGTTTCTGATCGCCTGTTTTTGATCTTGTTCAGATTGTGGGGAACTTCTCATCAGTCCACTTATCTCAGGTTGAGCTGAAAAACATGGGTCAGCAGCGGGAGAAGGGCAGATACCCTGTGAACTTTCATGGGTGTGGAGATGTGGACCAGCGCGGGGGTTACATTGACCCCACCTATCTGGACTCCCTCTCCATTCATCACTCCTTTTCCCGATGTGTCGGCATACAAGCCACTAACGGCCTGCTGGTGAGAGAAATATATATGCCTTAATTTACTGTATTTCTTTACATTGATCTCATTTTGACTCACCATGATATCTTTCTTGTATTACAGGTTAGGGACACAGTTGGCTATGTTACGCTGGGACATTGTTTTTTCCTGGAGGATGGGATTGAACAAAGGAACGTATTTTTCCATAACCTTGGCTTGTTGACCAGGCCGGGAACCATTCTTCCTACCGACCGCAATGATAGCATGTGCACCGAAATTACAGACAGGGTACACAAGGGATATGTACCGTCTCCTGCAAACGAGTGCAAGTAAGATACCATAAACTCACATATATTTATTTAATACTGCTGGATAGACCTGTAAAGCCAATTTTCACACTGCTTGAAGCCTCTCAGCTTGTGAGGTGCGAGTGCTTGTTCTGCTCTGGGTAACTGACCTTGGCAGTGTGACCTGCTGTATTGTTTGGTCAAATAACAGGAGAAAGAACAGAGCTCTCATTTCCTGAGTCTCAGCGATTAGTCCTTTTCTTTTATCCTGCCAATAGAACACCAAATGTCCCAGGCTGGGGATAGCTGAGGAGGTGCTGTTTACAAAAGGATAACAAATGTTTTGGGAGCGTGCATGTGTTTGTGTGTAGAGCTGTAGATGTTCAGAATGAAGACAGATGTTGGAATATGTTTCAGAGTTGTTCCAAAGTTTGGGATTAGTTCGATTTTGAATTTTTTATTTTTTTTTTTTTCAAGAATTTTCCTCTGCTCATCAAGGCTGCATTTACTTGATTAAAAATACAGTAAAAACAGTAATATTGTGAAATATTATTAGAGTTTAAAAAAATGCTTTTCTATTTTAATATATTTGAAAATATAATTTATTACTGTTTTATCAGCCATTACTCCAGTCTTCAGTGTCACATGATCCTTCAGAAATCATTCTAATATGATGATTTATTACTTGTATTATCAATGTTGGAAGCAGTTGTGCTGCTTAATATTTTTATGCAACCTGTGATTCTTTGATGAATAAAAAGTTAAACAGAACAGCATTTATTCAAAATATAAATCTTTTCTGAAGTCTTTGCTATCACTTTTTATTAATTTAACACATCCTTGGTGAATCGAATGGAAAATTATTAATTTCTTTAAAAAAAGAAAGAAAAAAAATGTACTTATCACAAACTTTTAAATGGTAGTTTATATTTTTACAAAAGATTTGTATTTTAAATAAATGCTGTTCTTTTTAACTTCACTTATTAAAGAATCCTGAAAAAAAGTATCAGAGGTTCCAACAAAATATTATGCAACACTACTGTTTTCAACATTGATAATAAATCAGCATATTAGAATGATTTCTGAAGGATCATGTGACACTGAAGACGGGAGTAATGATGCTGAAAATTCGGCTTTGCATCACAGGAATAAATTACACTTTAAAATGTATTCATATAGAAAAGTTATTTTACTTTACATGTTTCACAATAATACGTTTTTTTTCTGGATTTTTGATTAAATAAATGCAGTCTTAATGAGTGTAAGAGACCTTAAAAAAAACAAACAAAAAAAAACCATTAAAAATCTTAGTGATCCCAAATTTCTGAATGGCAGTGTTAATGTTTTACTGGGTATTCGTTATTTTTATTTATTTATTTATTTTACCCAAATTATTATAGTTGTGTAGTTTTTTTAAATTAAAAATTAAATTGTTATTGTAGTTTTAATATTTTAGTGCAGCCAAAGATATTATATAATAAATTTATATTAAAAGCTAAGACTAAAATGAATGTATGGCTATTTTTATTTTGTCTTGGGAAGGAAAAAAGAAAGATAAAAAATATATTTCATGGCAATGTATTTTAGTTATGTTTTAGTTTTCGTAGTTGTATTCTTTTTTTTTTATTGAATTATCCAACAAATATTTTCATTATTTTTTGCTTATGTTTTTTGGTTTTTTGCAACACTATTTTACTGATTCAGTTTTATTCACTAACTGCACTAAATTCACTAATGCACTAAAATTGGCATACTGCAATATTTTCCTGATTATGAGTAATATTGACTGTGATGTGGGATGTGTTATGTACATGCATGTAAATGATCACACATTTTAAAGAGCCTATCTAACCTGTGTTTTCTAGGGCAGTATCTACATTTTGGATCGCACACCCCAATAATCATTTGATCAGTAACTCAGCAGCTGGATCACAGGTATGCACAATCCTTGATATAACCAAATGAAATATATTCACTATGATATGCAATGAACAGGAAGTAAATGTTTGTTTGTTTGCAACATTTTCACTGTATTTCATCATAGGATGACTGTTCTGTGACTTTCTCTAATTTAATTTGTGCTCTTTGAAATGATGCCGACAGCTCTGTGATACTGTTGAAAACACCAAGGCGGTTATGTAATCACAGATAGCATCTTCTCATTCCAGTCCTTTATTAAAGATGTGTTTGCCAACAAAAATCGGTTCAGACTGGTGGTATTGTCGTGCTTTGTTTTGTTTGTTTGAGGTTTTGTGTATCAAAGGATGTACCCTCCACACTTTTTATTAAAAGAAAAGCTTCTTATGAAGTCTATGAAAGTCTCAAGCTTCTTTCTGTGACAGAAATCAGTACTCAAGAATAAATGTTATTCACCACACTTTCCACTAGTACAAAATGGGCCATTTCTAAGCAAATTGTCAGTGGAAGGACTTCAGAAAATGTTGAGGATATGAAAATATTTATGAAAATACCTGGTATATTAATTTTCCCATGTTTTTTTTCTTTCAGGATGCAGGGATTTGGTACGTTTTCCACAATTCCTCTACAGGTGATTCTCATGGACTGGTTCCAGAGACAAAAGCTGAGCTCACGCCTCTGGGCATCTTCTTTAACAACCGTGTTCATTCCAACTTTAAGGTAATCAAATGCCACATCTATGACTATAATGCCAAACTCACAAGGCGGTGGGCGAAACAAACCTTGAAATAATAATAACAATGCTTCAGAATAATTTGAGTTTATGATTTGTAAGTGAATTCTGAGCCTTTTTCTTTTTTTAAAATTATCTTCAGGTGATGTTTATCACTTAATATCACAAAATGCTAACGCTTTTTCTCAATATTCATGTAATACCCAGCTCCCTGTGGTGAAGTTGGCATTTCCTTCCTTTGGCTCATAATGATACAGTTCATAAATCATTTGGGATTTGTAACGTTTTATTAAATGTGGCTTCAGGAAAGACTCATGCAATCAATTATGAGTTCAGGTTTTTATTGCACATACACTAGGCATCTTCGTTCTTTCTCTGAAATGCATCATTGTTCAAAGTCCCACACAATGTGCTTGTGTGACAGCGTGCTCACACATACATTTCCCTCTACAATAGTTCTCTGTTATCCGCTTGTTTATGTTGGCTAGCTTAAGCCGTGTGCTTAGTGTCATGACTCGTGACTGTCCAGGTGCAGAGAACTACACCGGCACTGTATTACTCAAATGATACCAGACATTGAACATACAATTTTAAAGTGAAGAGTGATTGCTTTTTTCATCCTGTGTCAGGCGGGCCTCTTTATCGATAGAAAAGTCAAGAGCACCAACGCTACTGCAGCAGATCCACGTGAATACCTCTGTCTGGACAACAGCGCTAGGTGAGTAAACATGGGGAACATTTCTTTATTAGTTGATTCAGCTTAAAAAGAAAACATATCTGCCCGGATAGCGTTTCTACATTAATCAGGGATACGGTATATCCGGGAAGAGCTCTGGTCTTTTCTTAAGCCACACACCACACTATAAATACACAGTGTGTCAGAGTGTATATATGCTGTAGGTGTATGTTTCCCTCTTGTTTATTTCGGATGTGTGACCCTGGACTGCAAAACCAGTCATAAGTAGGACGAGTTTATTTGTAGCAAAAGCCGACAATACACTGTATGGGTCAATTTTTCTTTTATGCCAAAAATCATTAGGATATTTAGTAAAGATCATGTTCCATGAAGATATTCTGTAAATGTCCTACTGTAAACATATCAAAACATATTTTTTGATTAGTAATATGCATTGCTAAGAACTTTAAAGATGATTTTTATTTATTTATTTATTTATTTATTTATTTGCAACCTCTGATTCCAGATTTTCAAATAGTTATATATTGGACAAATGTTGTCATATTTTGTGGTCTGGGGTTACATATTGTAACTGTTTTACATATTGTAATTCTGTGTCATTGTTTTTTCTGTGAAATATGTGGGGGAATCTCACAAAAACCTCGGCTGCATTTGACAGCAAAACATAATTTTGGCATTGTGCTGTTTGTCATTTGAAAAAAAAAAATCTCTATAGACTGTAGTTTTCACTGGAAGATACAGTTATTATATTTTGTTTTAAAATAATAAAAAATATAACAAATTAAAAACATACATAAATATATAACATGCATTTAGAAACTAGATTGGGTGAATTTTCATTTAATGCTGACTTCAGTACATGTCAGTATACATTAAAGGGTTAATTCACCCAAAAATGAAAATTCTGTCATTAATTACACACCCACATTTCGTTCCAAACCTGTAATACCTTTGATCATCTTCAGAACACAAATTCAGACATTTCTGATGAAATCCGAGAGCTATCTGACCTTGCATAGAGACAGCATTGCAACTGCAACATTCAAAGCCCAGAAAAGTAGTTAAGGACATTGTTAAAATGTCCATGTTACATCAGTGGTTCACGCATGAGACTGACGGAAGAAAAGAGAAGATGATGTTGAATAAAAGTCAGTATTTTTCTTTGCGCACAAAAAGTAGCTTAATAAAATTAAGGTTGAACCAATTATGTCACATGGACTGTTTTAATAATGTACTTACCACCTTTCTGGGCCTTGAATGTGTCAGTTGTGTTGCTGTCTATGCAGGGTCAGAAAAGATCTTGAATTTCATCAAAAATATCTTAATTTTTTTGTTCTGAACATGAACAAAGGTCTTGCTGTTTTGGAACGACATGAGGGTGAGTAATTAATGACAGAATTTTCATTTTTGGGTGAGCTATCCTTTTGAAAGTAGTGTAATGCACATATTATATGTTAATGCTTAAATATATCTTTATATAGTAGCAAACACCTAGCATTCATGCAAAAATCCCTCACAACTTAAAAGAACTTCCCTAGAATTAAGAATGGGTAAGCAGCTCTTACATTATTTTGAAGGAAAGATTGCATTTCTAATAGTTTGACATTGCTTTCTCAGGTTCAGGCCTCATGAGAACTCTGATCCAAGCAGGCCACGGGTGGCCGCCCTCATCGACACTCTCATTTCCTTCAAAAACAATGATCTGGGGGCCTGGATCCGCGGAGGTGACGTCATTATACGAAACTCAGGGTAGGGGACAAAACCTCTGAATTACAAACCCGTTAAAAAGCTCACTGTGTAAATAAAATATAGCAATCTTCTGATTATTGTTTTTTTTTTTTCTGGCAGATTTGCAGACAATGGTGTTGGACTGTCATTTGCAAGGTCATTTTCTGTTCGTTAGAGCCGCCATTCAACTACACTTTATGATCTAAATAGCATTAAACATGTTAAATTGATAACCAGTGTTTATATGTAAGTGCATATGTACACTGCCGTTCAAAAGTTTGGGATCGGTAAGATTTTTAATGTTTTTTTTTTTTTAAAGGTGTGTCTTTTGCTCATCAAGGCTGCGTTTATTTGCTCAAAAATACAGAAAAAAATAATATTGTGAAATATTATTGCGATGTGAAGTAATGTTTTTCTATTTTAATATATATTTAAAGTCTAATTTATTCCTGTGACATAAATTTTCAGCATCATTACATCAGTCTTCAGTGTCACATCATCCTTCAGAAATCATTTTAATATACTGAGTTATTATCAGTGCTGGAAACAGTTGTTAAAACAGATTTATATAAAAAATAACTGTTGCCAACATAGATAATTCTAATAATAAATCAGCATATTAGAATAATTTCTGAAGGATCATGTGACACTTAAGACTGGAGTAATGGCTGATGAAAATTCAGCTTTGCATCACAGGAATAAATGATATTTTAAAGTAATATTAAAATAGAAACCATTATTTTGTATTACAATAACATTTCACAATTTTTTCTTTTTTTTTTATAACAATTTTTTGGGGGGATTTTTGATCAAATTAATGCAGCCTTGATGAGCATAAGAGACTTCTTTAAAAAACATTACAAGTCTTACTGATCACAAACTTTTGAACGGCAGTGTATATGCAGGAATGTTCTTGCTCTCTGTGTCTCTGTCTGGCTGCAGGCGTAGTAATTTAAAGGAACATTTTTTCTTTTTTTATTTTGCTAAAACAGTCACAGTCTGATTGGCAAATGTGTGAACTTGTCTGCGCTAGTGTTTTACATCAACCTCCTAAGGCAAGCAGTTAATGAAACAGTGTTTTTCGCCCCCCTCCTCCTCTTTCTCACTGCAGTGATGGCAGCTACCCTAAAGATGAGGGCTCGAGTCAGGAGGTCTCCCAGTCTCTGTTTGTTGGTGAGAGCAGAAATCGTGGCACTAACGGAGGGCAAAATAAATACTGGGGGATCGGTGGAGTAGACGGAAAGATGAGAACTCTACCAAGAAACAAGTATGTGAAAGAAGGAATAAAGGGAAATTGGAGATTAGTGTTAATAAACTTCTGTCTGTTTCAGTAAAATACAAATTCTTTGTTTAATTGGAGTCCTGTTTGCTCTGTTCTTGTCAGGACGTTTCCGATCCGAGGTTTTCAGATAAATGATGGTCCAGTGAGAATCTTAGACAGCACATTTCGGGCCTTCAGTCCCACGACAGAGCGCTTCACCATGGCTGTGGGATTCAGCCTGAAAAACATCTGGCAGCTGACACCCAGAAATAACCTGTCGTCTCTCGCCTTTCAGCCTAGTGTGAGTGCACATACACATTTAGGGCTTGGACACCGTTCAAATGCTCACTGACACTACTATGCTATGACTACTAACCCACCTAATACACAGTTTGACTTCTTCTGTAATAAGACATTCGGTACTACAAAATAAAAATTGTGAACATTGTTCATAATTTTTTGTTACATTTTTGTTTATTCTTTTTGAGTACATTATCTTAGTCACCTTTATTTTAATTTCGAAAATTTTATTTTATTTATATATATATATATATATATATATATTTACACACACATATATATTATATTTATTACTATATATATTTGTTTTTATATATATATATATATATATATATGTAGCAACAGTTTGTCATTTTGTTTAGTTTTCACTCTATATATTTTCAGTGTTTATAGTTTATTAGTTTATTATTTATTGAATGATTTTAATTTGGATTTAGTCATGTTATTTTGGGACTGCCCAAGTTAGTGTTTATTATTGTTAAATGAAACTAAAACCATAAAAAAACATTTTCCTTACTTGAAATAAAATAACATTTTACTGGAATACAATTAAGCCTAAAAAATTTGTGATAACAAACTAAAATGGAGATAAAAATTAATAAAAATTTTCTAGACATTAAAAATAAAACCTACTAAAAATGACAAATACACACAACAAAATTACTAAAACTTTAGTTCAAATTTAAATAGAAAATATAAAAATAAAAGTTAATTCAAAGTGTTAATTGTATTATATCTTGGTGCTACTAAAAAATAATACTGGTATTAATGTTTCAAAAACATTCTTTAATGTAATAAATATAGAGATTACAGGGTAAGAAATAAAATAAACATTAATACATAAAATAAAGCCTAAAAAACTCGCAAAAACAAACTAAAATGAAGCTAAAAATTAAAACAAATTATATAGACATTAAAAATAGTTAGCTTTCATTTTTTTAATATAATAAATATAGAGATTACAGGGTAAGAAAAGAGTATATGTGATCAGAAAACAGCCAGAATCAAAGCTATGTTTCCTAAAAGAGCTGAACAGTTTTATGACATTTTTTTTTTTTATTATAAATAACAATTCTTTTTTTTTTTTGGGTCAGAGTAAAGTATAGACTAATTACAGGGACTGGCCCCCTGGGGCAACCATTAATAAAGGTCATAGAGACCTTTTCTTCAGAAACCCAGATCTCCCAGATAACTCCACCCTGTCTGTCTGGTCTATAATAACGGTTATTTATCTTAAGTGTTACTAATGCTTGTACTTATTACTTGTTTCTCAGTGAGAGACGACACATCTGGTTGTTCTCTCCTGATTGGTTACCATCTGCTCTGGTGCTGAGTAATTAAATAATAAGCCCCCGTTCTGGCAGCTGGTATTTAGCATATGTTAAAAAGAGCCCTTGGAAAGATCTTAAGAATGTGGTCATATTTTGACTCACTTGTGTCTAAATGGTACCACATTGATTCATTGTTTGTCCAGTTGTTTTTGATTACATTTCTCATGACCAGTGATCTTCTTTTAATCATCCAGGTGACTCTAAGAGCATTTTTTGGCCGACCAGGTGAGTGGTTTGAGCAGAATGATCTGGACGGCGATAAAAATTCCATCTTTCATGACCTGGATGGTTCGATCAGCAATTACAGAGATGCGTATGTGGCAAGGGCAGACAACTTCCTGATCCGTCAGCCTGATTGTGTGGATGTTCCTCATTGGAATGGGGTTGTGTGCAGTGGCAAATACTCTCAGGTAAAGAAATAGGTTTCTCCATTCTCCTTTTGCAGTTTCATGTTATGTTAATATGCAAGTACGCCACTGTTCAGAAGCTGTGGTTGGTAAAATGTTTTTAATGCTTTTGAAAAAAAAAAGTCTCTGATGCTCAACAAGGGTACATTTATTAATTGAAAAATGTAGTAGAAAAGGTTTTATTGTGAAATATTTTTACAATTTAAAATAACAGTTTTTTTTTCAATGTTTAATGTGTAATTTATAGCCAAACCTGAATTTTCAGCAACTATTACTCCAGTTTTTAGTGTCACATGATCCTTCAGAAATTATTCTAATATGCTGATTTGCTGATCAAGAAATATTGATCATTATTGCTGTTGAAAGCAGGTGTGCTGCTTCATAATTTTGTGGAAACCTTGATACATTTTCTTCAGGATTCTTTAATGAATAGAAAGTTCAAAAGAACAGCATTATTTGAAATATATGTTTTTTTGTTCTGGTCTTTACTGTCACTTTTTAACAATTTAATGCTTCCTTGCTGAATAAGAGTATTAATGTTCTTAATCTTACTGTTTTTGCTTTTTAAACAATGTCACTTTTGTTCTACGTAGGTGTATATACAGACGCAGGGCGCCTCTAATCTGAGCCTGTCTATCAGTAGAGATGAATACCCTGATAAGCCCATGGTTCTCAGAGGTATCAGAAGCCAGACAGCTCCTTCTCAGCAGTACCAGCCTGTACTGATGATAGGCAAGAGCTACACGGTCCACTGGAATGGACCTGCACCCAGAGAAACAGTCCTATCACTTATTAATTTTGACCAGTAAGTTAAAAAGGAGGAATGTCATTCACCGTATCTGAAACAGAACATTAGATACTAACTATACAACCATGAATTTTGCCTTAGTAATGAACATACACGTTGGTCGTACCAATCTGATGTGTTTTTTGACTATGTTGCTCTTATAGGGGTGATTGGGCTCTTCTCGGCTTCTGCTACCCCAATGAAACAGTCTTCCAGATCACATCAGACATCTACAACAAGCAGAACAATGGCTTCGATGGTATAGAGGATTATGGCCCGGTGTCATCCATTTCAGATCTACAGAAACGACAGCAGGAGAGGAAGTACTTTTTCGACAAATCTGCTGGGTAGGAAAAAATTTAGTTGAAATGTTACTTTATCAACAGATTCATGTCACAATTAGCTGTAGGAATCAAATCAGGTTTTGTGAAGTTGTGTTTGAATATGAATATGAATAGAATATTAAAATTCTAAATTCTGTATAGTATGCAAATTGATATTCCTTTTCAAATCTGCTAAAGATTTAAAGTTAGTTCACCCAAAAATTAAAATTACCCCCATGATTTTCTCACCCTCAAGCTATCCTAGGTGTATATGATTTGGCTGGCTCTTCCAAGCTTTATAAAGGCAGCAAATGGGGTTTAAAATTTGAAGCCCAAAAAATGCATCCATCCATCATAAAACGTGCTCCACATGGCTCCTGGGGGTGAATAAAGGCCTTCTGAAATGAATTGATGCGTTTGTGTAAAAATAACCATATTTAAAACTTTATGAACTGTAATTTCTAGCTTCTTCTAACTGTCGTATTTGCGTTCACAAGAGAGTGGTGTTCCAGCAGATGACATAGGACGAAATGCTAGTCTCGTGAAAACAAAGTTTTGTTTACAGCAAAGAAAGAACACACGACTCTTGGCTTATATTGAAATTAGAGTTGTGTTAACCGAAAATTGTCATTAACAGGATTTTTTTTTATCAGTGACGGAAAAATCTGAAGACCCTCCATCACTTTGACAAATTACACTGAGGGTACTCAATTGTAAATTGTAGCTGTAATCCTGTCCAGTTGGTGGCGAGTATGTTCCAATGTGGCAGCAGAGCATGGGATCCAGAACAAAAACAAAACTGTCAAGAATCTTTTGCTATGCATTAGATTATGCACAGGCAAGTAGCCTACCCGCTTTAGCTACAGCGATCTATTACACCACATTAAAGATATTTAATAAAGATACAATATTTCCTAATGACATGGACAGAATTTGAAATCTGGGACTTTGTTTCATATCAAAAGTAACAAAGCACAGAGCTCAGCCTATTGCAGTCTGTTGGATTGGAGGCGCACTATGTACTGTTCGTTCATTCAACTGAAAACAGCCATAGACCAAAAGATCGACTGAGATTTAAGAATCGAAATTGGTTTGTTAAAATGAGAATCTATTAAAATCAAGAAAATCAAGCCCAGCGTAGCCTATTTTGTTGGTTTTAAATACTGTGCTGTCGTCCTGTATGTTAATGATTAAAAAAATAAATAAAAGCAATAAAAAAAAAAAAGTAATTAAATGTGCTATTATAATTAAAATATGAAAATTAAAATGAGGGGTAATAATAGATCATGACGAATTTTTTACGTCTCTGTCAAAATAACGGACAATGTTAAAGTCTTCTGCAACTTCTACATTTCTTTTTACAAATCCTCATTTTGTACTTCTAAATTGTGACTGCTGTTTTGTTTGTGTTTTCACAAACACCACACTCCCTTACTAGAACACCACTCTCTAGTAAACGTGTATGACAGAGATTACAGTTTATAAAGTTTTAGATATGGATATTTTTCTTACACAAATGCATCGATTCACTTCAGAAGGCCTTTATTAACCCACCAGAGCTGTGTGAACCACTTGTCATGATGTATGGATGCAGTTTTTGGGCTTCAAAATCTCAGTGCCTATTCACTGCCATTATAAAGCTCGGAAGAGCCAGAATTTTTTTTTTGTCTCTTTTCAGAATTTTTTTCTTTTCAATTCTCTTACATGTCACCTTTGATTTGAAGTATAGCATTTTGTTTGCTAATTTTCTCACAATCCCTCTGGGTTTTACTTGTGTTGTCCAACTTCCATTTAAATTAGATAGTCAAATACAGATAAATTATTGTTTACAGTGCAGCCTGATCATTCTGTTTATCCTCCAGTTTGTTATGGCTGTACGCACAAGCTCGGCACAGACGAGACGGCCATAGCTACTGCTCCACCGCAGGCTGCGAGAGAGTGAAGATCATCGCCACCATACGTGCCAACCAAAAGACTCAGACCTGCAACTGCACCGCCAATGCCTACCCCAAATACAGAAAGCCTGCCAGCAACATAGTGCCTATGCCAAAGCCAAACACAGAGCCCTGCAGAGCCTGTGGGGCCTCACAGGTAAGTACGGTCCAAGCTCCATATGAACGGACAAGATCATTTGTGTATCTCTGTTTGAGTAGGACAGGCTTTGAACTGTGTGCCAGATAGACAGACTGTCCATCTGCCATCCTGTCCAAAAGTCTTACTTTGCGTTTTCTGGGTAATTGTAATTAAACTGTCAAACCTGAGTGACTTATTTCCCTCCCTGTAGTTTGCCTTCTCCAGTGATCCATGGAACAGCTACCTCCAAACCCAGATCAAATCCCTCAGTGTAACAGAAGAACAGAGTAATGACACGCAAGCCTATATCACTGTGAGTGGGTTTATTTAAAACATTTGTTCAGTTTGGGGAATTCATGCATGTGTTCTCTGGTTTATTTAATAAAATCTAAGTATATGTTTGCCCTTTTCGAATTTGAATTTTTGTTGTAGTTTTTAGTACTTTAAAGCTGCGAAAGTTAGTGTATAAGCTAATATAATAAAAATTTAAATCAAATAAAGTTAGTGAAACATGTTGAGGGATGTCTGTCACTAGTACTATATTGTACAATTTTCATATAATTCTTTAAACATTTTCAATTGATTGTTTTTAAAAACTAAAATTAATTAGTGGCAGGTTCAGTTTTTTAATTGTTTATGTACGTATTAATAATAGGTAAGCTGATTTGAATTAGTGACTGTGCATTTCTGTGGTGACGGTGGGGAGAGTTTGCCACTTCTCTGTAGAGAACAGAAAGTTAAAATGTGTTTAGCCTCATTTAACCTGCATATTCTTTTGTTGTGCCTGAAGAAATTAATGTTAACATTTTAGAAATTGTTTACAGGACCTGTTTACTCTTTCTTCTTTCTTATAGGTGAATGCAAAGAGGTTTGACCTCAAGCAGTCAGGGTTCCTCATAGTTACTGTGGACGCATGCTCTGGAAAAGTCACAAAGAACTCATTGTTTACGAAGCTGGACACTAAAATGGAACAGTTTTTTAAAAGTGGAATTATGAAGAGGTGAGGGGTGAAAGTTGCGGTTTTGGGTTTAAAACTGTATGTCTGGAGGCTGGAAGAAGTTGGCACTGCTGTAGCTGTCTGGTTAAAGAGGTTGAGAAGTGGTATATAGTGTTTTTAGGGGGAGCTGGTGATGAGTGTATAAATTTTGTGCAGTGCTGATTCGATGTACTGAGATTTTTGGTATATACTACCAGTCAAAAGTTTTTTTTCTTTCTTTTTTTTTTTTTTTTTTTTTTTTTTTTTAAATAATTCTCTTCTGTTCACCAAGCCTGCATTTATTTGATCCAAAATACAGCAAAAGCAGTAATATTGTGGAATATTTTTACTACTTAAAATAACCACTTTCTATTTGAATATATTTTAAAATGTAATATTCCTATGAACAAAGCTAAAAACAAAGCATCATTACTCCTTTACTCCAGTGTCACATGATCCTTCAGAAATCATTTTGCTGTTCAAGAAACACTTTTTTATTACATTACTTTTTTTCAGGATTTATTGATGAATAAAAAGACCCAAAGATTTTTTTTGGAGTCAGTATAATTTTTTACTAATTAAATTGATCAAAAGTAATGATAAAGATATTTGTAATGTTACAAAAGATTTCTATTTCAGATAAATGCTGTTCTTCTGAACTTTATATTCATCGAAGAAACATGAAAAAATTCTACTCAGCTGTTTTCAACATAATATTAATAAATGTTTTTGAGCAGCAAATCACAATATTAGAATGATTTCTGAAGGATCATGTGACTGGAGTAATGATGCTAAAACTTCAGCTTTGAAATCACAGGAATAAATTACATTTTAAAATATATTCAAATAGAAAATAGTTATTTTAAATAGTATAAATATTTAAAAAATGCTTGGTGAGCAGAAGAGACTTCTTTAAAAACAATAAAAATATAGCTGTTCAAAAACTTTTGACTGGTAGTGTATACACTACCGTTCATAAGTTAGGGCTCAATATGAGATATATATATATATATATATATATATATTTATTATTATTATTATTATTATTATTATTTTTTAAAGAAATTAGTACTTTTATTCAGCATGGATTAATTCATTTGATCTAAAGTGACAGTAAAGACATTTATAATTTTGAGAAAAGATCATTTTGAAAAAAATATTTTTTTTTAAATTAATGTTGTTCTTTTGCACAACTTTTTTAAACACTGATAATAATAAACACTAAATTAGCAAATTAGAGTAAATTACTGAAGGATCATGTTACACTGAAGACTGGAGTAATAGCTGCCAAAAATTCAGCTTTGCCATCAGAGGAATAAATCACACTTTTAAATATATTAAAATAGAAAACTGTTGTTTTAAAATGTAATAATATTTCACGATATGACTGTTTTTATTGTGTTTTTTAACAAATAAATGCATAAGAGACTTGTTTCAAAACACTAAAAGATGAGGAGTATTGTATTTTCGCTATCTCAATAGATGTATTTTTATGGTCATTTCTGTATTTCACCGTTTAGACTAATCAGTTTGGTTCTGTGTAGGTCGATAGTTCTTCTTGCCACAAGAGGTCAGCCTGCTGGTATTGCTGGTGCTGCACAATATCTGGTTCCTTTGGGTTCTGCTAAGACGGCAGATCTTCAGAAGAAAGGTAAGGTATTTCTATCTGCCAAGATCTGTTTTTCCTTGTTGAGGGTCACTGTGTTTGCTGATTCCCATGACTGTCTTTTTTACAGACGCCATTGTTTTCTTTGGGTTCCTCGGCCAGGGAGGTTCTTCACCACAGCCATGGTCTACTCTGTTGGCCAGCCAAGATGCCAAGGTGCTGGGATTACAAGAAAGGTTCATTCCCCTGTCCCTAGAGGAATACTCTTGTCCACCACAAAAAGACCCTCCTACACGGATGGATCTTGAACTCCTGAAAAAATCTCTTAGCCAAAAGTGAGCCTTTACTAGATGTGAACAAACAACACAACCAGCGGATGAATGTGAATTTATGAACGTAATTTATTTTGGCAAAGGAAAGTGGACTTTGAACAAGCATTTTGTTGAGTGAATGTATGTGTTTTGTCCTGCGTGGTTGCCTTTTTCATAAATGTTACAGCACAAAGTGATGCACTTTTTTAATACACACCAAACGACTTTATTTCAAACTGGATAACAAATGGACAGAACAAGTTAGAAGTACATCAAAGGACGATCTTGCATTTCCGAACCACCAGTGCTGAAGTACACCACAATATAAATGGTCATTTGGTGGCCTCTTTTCCAACCATCTGCAGGTGTAAATGACACTCAGACTATTCTTTTCTGTTATTTATTCTTCTTGATTTAAAGGACGTGCCATTATTTAATTGTCATTCTGGGTTTCGCTGCTGCTCGCACATCAATGACTATAGTTTTACTGTTCAATGTTTGACACTCTTCATGTTTTATTTCAACACAAAACATTATCCACAGCTAAAATATTTTTTTGTAGAACAACAAACCATTGTCTACTGGTATGTATGTGTATGTGAAAAAGTGTTTAACCAATTAGCCACTGAAATGTTGTGTTAATTATTAGGTCCCTTGCCATTCAACACAAGAAATCACACCAAAGATATATATGACTCATATTAACAGAACGGTTCAACTTAAACATTCTGTCATCATTTATTCACATTCATGTTCCAAACATGTATTTCTTTCTAAAATGTCTTTAAAAGGAGATGCAGAATTAGATACTGTTCACTTTCATTGTTGATAAGCAAGGAAAGGAAATAGTAACTTCTGTTGTGATCTCATTTCATTTTGTGTTAATAAGACATATAGGTCTGGAACAACATGAAGGTAAAATAACAGAACTTTTATTTTTGGGTAAACTGTCCCTGTAAGAGAATGCCCATTATCAGCCTTTGTAGTGCCATCACTTTATTTGAGAGATGTAACATCACATATGAAATGTATTGTCATTATTGTGATTGATGTCACGTTTTTGATTTGGGTTGAAGTAGTTCTTACTTGTTAACCACTGTACAAAGAGTTTTATTGGTAGTCTAAAACAGATCACAGTTTTGTAAAGTGTTTCTTAAAGATGCAAAAGTATTTTGTTTCCTCACAGTATATGGGTGTTGTTTCCTCCAGAAATATTTTTCTTTTGTAAAATGCTTTTCTTTTTTACTAGCTATGCTTTTGTGCTGTAATTCGATGTTCTGAAATTCAGATAAAATATTACAAAGCTTACAAAACAAAAATGCGTATTTGTAAATCATATTTTTTGCCTTCGTGACAATGAAAGTGAGGCACAAAGTACTTGGAGGCAATCATATGACCACTAGGGGACAGGATTGCTTTACATGTATGATGTAGTTGACGTAGACTATAACTATTTCCACCAATGTTTTCCCGGTTAACTGACGACTGTCAGACCTGATACAGGACATCGAGCTTGGTGCCATAACGAGAACGGGATTTCAGGTATTACCTGTCATAGAGAGGGAGTGTGAAATATGAAGTGAGCCACAGACTCGGACATTCATATGTGAGAGCTCATCAATCACATGTAGGCTTAAACCACACACACCACACCACATAACATAACATCCAATTCCTATTTTACCCTAGCTTTCTTAGCTCCTTAATCTTTTTTATGAACGTTTACAAATATGTTACATGACAAGTGGTTAATTGCTTAATCTAAATGCCTTATGTACTCAATCGTTTGTTTACCATACAGACTCGATTTCACCTGTGGCTATATTTGACACTCTTTGTCTGTTTAACAATATATACATGAGTCTTTGTTACTAAAATATTTTAGTTTTGCAAAAAGACAAATTTGATCTGATTTACCTTGGTGTATACATGTTTTTCGTCAGGCATACGAAAGCTCTCAATAAATGTTCCCGCCGAAATCTTCCGCGCGCGGGAATATTCTTGTCATCACCATTTACTTCAGTCACGCTGCTCGCAGTATACACACAGAACACAGCAGGGCTCGTTTAGCGGTAGGCTGACAGAACCAGAACAATAAAAGCAGCTCACTCCTACTCAAATGCTATCCGTGAACCGTATTAAGCATTCTGATAGTCGGTTTCATCGAAGTCTGAGAATGTGAGGCAGCTAATTGGAATTGCCGCAGTGAATTTGGGCAGATTGCTTGAACAAACAACATCAGTGTGATCCTTTTATATGAAGGTAAAGGTCTAAGGTTAGTTAGGTATTTTCTGAAGCTCACATACTGAAGCTAAAATGCTGCAATACTCCAAGTTAATAGTATACATTAGTTCGAGTGGTTTTTGACGGTAATTTATTAGGACTGCTGGATTTTGATCTGTATACCCTGGTGAAAAAAACAGCATATGCTGGTAGGTATGTTTTGATGCTGGGATGCTGGTTAGGTATGTTTTGATGCTGGTTTATGTTGGTCCTTTGCTGGTTTATGCTGGTCCTTGACCAGCAATATCACCGGCATAAACCAGCAAAGGACCAACTTAAACCAGCATCCCAGCATCAAAACATACCTACCAGCATATGCTGTTTTTTCACCAGGGTAGACATAAATGTATTGTGAATTGGTCATTTCAAATAGCTGTATTTGAACTTAAGTGGAAAAAAATACACAGAACATAGGGTTTTCCCTGAAAGTATGCCAGTCACATTTATTGCGAATACATTAATTGCAAATATACATAGCTGGGTAGTAACAGATTACATGTAATCTGGATTATGTAATCAGATTCCAAAAATTAAGTATTTGTAATTAGATTAAATTACATTATAAGTAAATACTTGTAATCAGACCACAATTACTTTTTTAAATGGATTATATGATTACATATTATTTACACAATACCAATAAATTATTTATAATTTAAATGTAAAATATAAATATAAAAGTCTTCAAGATTTGTGGACATTGACACAAAGATCAGTCATTAGTCAGGTGTCTACACAGCATTTGACCACAGATTTACAAAAATAATCATTTACACATTTTTGTTTTTGTTATCTGGTCCTCTTTCACCTAATATATTTGTTTGAAGTACCCCTTAAGTATCACATTTGCATGTTCTCTGATGTTTTTTTATGGTTGCATGACATGCAGGTAAACAACCAATTTTTATTTATTTATTTATTTTAAATAAAAGGTTTTTTTATTTTGATTGATTTTAAAATGATATATTTTAATGTAACTTTTTTTTGTGATTTAATTATTAACGTTTCATTAAACTCATAAACTCCCTGCAGTTCTTTCACAAACATCATTTTGAGAAACCTTGATGTAATATAAATGCTTAATGGACTTCATGTTGTTAATTACAACAAATGAAATATATTTTCTTACTCTTTGTATTTTTAGGACAATATAGTACAACATTATCTTATGTAAATCAATGTGATAAATAAGTTAGGTCAAAAGTAATCTAGTAGTCTGATTATATTACCCAAAATGTGTAATGTAATGGCTTATGTTACTAACTACATTTTTTGTCATGCAATTTGGAATCAGTGATGGATTACAATTGTTTTGACAGGTTTGACCTGTCAAGTTTAGTGACACATGGGAGTGATAGGAGAAACAAAACTTTTTGAAAGTTTGAATCTGAATTTCTTAGCAAAATCGAAAAACACCACAAGGCTGGCAGTAACTGCTGGACAAAATGGTGTAAATGTAACAAAAACATTAAAGAAAACACATTTTAAAAAAACAAATGCAAATGTTTTCTTGAAAGTGTAATCTATTAAATGTAATGTACAAATAATTAAATATCAATATGAAGGTTTTGTTTTCTTTTATTAATGTGTAGTGCTAGTTTGGTGTGTTATTAGGCAAGCTAGGTCAGTTAGAAGCCAAAAAAAGTATTACAATTCTTAATGATTAATTACATTTATTAAGCAGTGTTTCAAAAGTGGCCATCACTAGTGACGTGTCATCAGTTTAAAATACAGGAAATAAGGGAATACAATGACATAATTAATCCAAATAGACAATTATTAATTTTTATGTGTTATAATTTTTTTTTTTAATAGTGGTTTTCATTTCCTCTCAAGTTGGACTAAGGCAATTCTCATTTGAATAGTCCAATTCTGATTGTGACTGAGAGTTGAGACACTTCAAGTCAAAATTTGCAAATTGTACTGAGACCTTTCTCATGTTCAGAACTCTGCTGTATGGTGTATATGTTTGCACCAGACTGTGTGTATCACACATTGTGGTGCAACAGACTAGGATATTCCTACACAGTTCAGGCATGGGGTTGTTAATAATTAAATGACTCAGAAAGTGACATAGGGGTATGCTACTATGGCAACATCCTCCCCCCGCAGAGGTGGCACTTAGTGGGGTAGTGTAAATGTCGACTCCATCTAATGTCAATGGGGTTTGTCAAGTACACCAAACTGCCCATTTTGCAGGCTCCTTCACTTTTGTAAGGCCAGTCTGCTGGTTTTTGTTCAGTAGGCAGGAAATAGATTAGCAAGGCTTTTAGTGTGAATTCAGTGATCCTGCTAAAGGCTGTTGAGATTTCTGACTTCTCTTCTGATATGTGGCCCGCAGCCTATCCAAACCTCCAAATAGATTGAGACAGTAAAGTGATTTCTCTAGGCACTCAGCACCTTTTACTGCCACACGATGCATGTCAGAAACTGCTCAAAGGAGTGTTATAATCTTTTTCCTTTCCTTTCTAGGTTGGCATGTTCACGGTGTTCCCTGGGCTTAGGAGTGATATCTTGATGTGTTATATGGAGGTTTCTTGAGTAAATGCCTTGCATTTTAAGGTGAGTATTTCAAACTGATTAAGACACATGTGTATACTTAACATTTAGTTTATTGCTAAGTGAATAAAGTAATGAGTATATTCAAAGTAATCATGCTAACAATTCTAAAATATGTAAATGATTTGCAGAGACAAGTATTACAGCCACTTGGAATATGTTAAAAATATATTTAGTATTCATGATGTGCTTTTAGAAAGCTATCAAGCTCTATTGGTTCTACTGATCAACTGTGCAGTCATGCGATATAAGCGTTGGACCTCTGCATAACAGTGTCTTGTTGCCATGGAGCTTTTTAGGATTATTTGGATCGCTGATGGTCCGTTTAGACCTGATGGGTCCAAACATATGGGGCCTCTTCTCTGTATCATCACATCCCTCAGATGTGCTAAAGATTTTAAATGGATATAAACAGCCACACTCACAGTGCTGATTGGGTTTTAGGTACTTAAATGAGGATATGAAACCATCCCATGGGGGACCAGTCGCAACTCTCCTTCTACCTCTCTGTCGCTCACTCACTCTGGCACTGTTGCTAATTGACTCATCACATTATGGTTATTATAGAGCATGCCCATGGCTGGTTGCATTCTTTACTCATGATAACCCCTTAGAAATGGCCCATCTTTTTGATGGACTGTATTTGAGAGAATAAAAGCACAAAAGAGAGATCAACTTGACTCTGGGCCATATTAAAAGGCTCATTTCACTGCTGTATAATACAACAATATTGTAACTTTCTTAAATGCTTCCAGTAGGACTTAATTGTGACCTAGCTGTGAGTTGTTAAAAGAGTAGTTCACCCACACATAAAACTTGCCATCATCTACTATCCCTCTTGCCATTCCAAACGTTGATTTTAATAATGACAGATTTCATCCTGATCACCACACAAATTCCTTATATGGACCATACTACAGAATTGGTGCAAACTGCTGTCCCACAAAAACACATTTAAAAACATTTAAAGGAGTTTTGATCAAATTGATGTATATTCAAACTAATGAATCCTTAAGTTTGACATCAGCATGATCAAATTTTTGTATTTTACGAAGAAAAATTAGATTCAGAATACAACAAATCACATAAATCACACATTAAATAGTTGTTAAAATTGTAATTGTTATTGATTTACCTCTGAAAACTTTTTAATACAATAGAAAAAATATATTTACAAAGAATATATAAGCAAAATCTTAATAGGTTAATATAACCCTTCTTATTAAGTTATATATTCATGTGTTTCGGTAGTGACAAATTTGGGGAAAGAACAAACATTTCAGTACTTTCTGAAAATGCAATATGTGACCATGGACCACAAAACCAGTCATAAGGGTCATTTTTTTGTAATTGAGATTTCTACATCATCTGAAAGATAAATAAATTAGCTTTCCATTAATATATGGTTTGGTAGGACAATATTTGATAAGACAATATTTGGCAGAGATACAACAATGTGAAAATCTGGAATCTGAGGGTGCAAAAAAAATCTTAATATTAAGAAAATTGCCTTTAAAGTTGTCCAAATAAAGCTCTTAGCAATGCATATTACTAATCAAAAATTAAGTTTTTATATATTTACGGTAGGAAATTAACAAAATATCTTAATGGAACATGATCTTAATATCACAGTTTTTGAAGAAAAATTGATCATTTTGACACATACAATGTATTTTTGGCTATTGCTACAAAAAAAGACACATTTTTTCAAGACGTTTCCAATGTTTCAACTATGAACCAATTTTGTAGAATGGCCCAAATCACTTCCCAAGACTTGATACATGTACATGTCACATGGATTACTCTTCTCTTTTCTTTTATTGTTGCTTTTTTTGGTCCTGTTTGGAGCATTGTCTCTGTATGGCTTCACTAAAAAATATTTGAGCATTAAAATTCAACAAAAATTTACGTTCGGGGGACAGGAAGAACGAAAGTCATAAGACAATGACATTATGGTGAGTAAATGTTGAGATTTTTTTTATTTTTTACTTTCCCTGTAAGATTTTGATATGCATTTTACCATAAGAAACTTACTTACATAAAATTACTATGTAAATCCATAACGTGTTTTGACATACTGCACATTTCATCAGTGAGTTTCTTTTTGGTTATCTATCAAATATTAATAGCAGTCTGCCAGTTTCAAATGAGAGACTTCCTCTCCTCAACTAAAGCAAGCTTTCTCACTTACATGAGATCCCTTTGATGGAGGAGCATGGAAGCGAATGTGTTTTGTTCATCCGGCTCCTTCTAGCCATGACAACCCCGGAGACAAGCCAAATCAAACCAGACCACCTCAATCCAAACAGCAGACAAACCATGAAAATCAGAAAGATTAGAGAGACAGAGAGAGGGAGGCATTACGGCGATAGACATGAGCGCTGCTCTGCTTTCATTTCTACTACTTCAAACTAGAAATAAAGTCAAGGAAGGAAGTCTGGAAAGAAGAAGATGTAAAATCTGTAGATTCACTGCCCCTTGATCTGTGTGGTGGAGTCCACGGCCTCCTGCCATTTCTTGCACTCACCATTTCTATCAGTAGGGTGCTCGTCATTAATTCATTACGTAGAGCACACTAAATTAGCCCTCGTTAGCCACCGACTGTTTGCTTTATTTTATTTGACATCATTAGCCCCTCAATAAGAGAGCGTTTATAGCCCCCTCACCTAGCAACCTGCATCTGTGAGGAAGCAGGCAGGCAATGCTACCCCAGCCCCCCTCGCTCACCCTCGCTCACCCTCGGCCCACAGGGCTTCCCAGACCCCCCTGCCACCCTCTGGTCCCCACACCTCCCGTGTCTCGTTCAGAGAGTCAAACGGATATCTGTGGCCCAGGTGCCTCCCCTGATGACGTGTGTCATGCGTTGGTGACAGGGCAACGACAGGCGTACACTCGCTCCTTCCTTCGCTCTCTCTCTCAGTAGACACTTACAAGTTCGGACACTTTTTCCCAATGAGCCATCTAGATTACTAAAAGCTTAACTTAAAATGGATGCACTCTGCAAACACCATTGAAGTAGACAGCGCTCATAGTTGTGTTGGGGTCTGACGCTGGGACGCAAGGACGACGCATGGGCAATCTGGGCTGCCTGTTTCCGCTGGATGCAATGAATGCAGGGAACAGACCCAAGGGAGAGCCATTGAGTCACAAGGTCAATGAGGGCTTCGTCTCTCAGAGACTCACCTGTGAATTTTGAACCAAAGCCGCACTTCTGTTTCCAAAAACTCTTATTGGGGCCTTTTGGTTTTTTTGTGGCCTTACTGCCTCCTTGAGACTCTGAACAGTACATTTTCTTGGGGTAACAAGAGAGACCTCCTTGAGGAAAAAGAACGAACTTGGAGAGGAATCATCAAACTGGTAAGGGATATTAACTGTTATCTTTCAAAATTAACATTTTTTTCACCATATGCACATTTATGTTTTCTCACTGTTGTTAAAATACAACTTAACCTCTTAATTGCCAGAGTTTTGGTCTTACTCATTTCTGATTAGTGTTTTTACAGTTTGGAAAGATGGACACTTTTTTTGAACTTCAAGCTGATTAATAATGAGGCCAATTGGTCACCGTGGTATGCATTTGACTAGCGCTATGGTAAATAAATGATAGCTGTTACTCAGTCACCATCTGTTGGAAACTGCAGTGAGCACAGAGCAAAAAGGCTTTCTACCATATGCTCTCAAAGGAGAAATCACTCATGCTCCTCTTTTCTATCACTCACTTGCACAGATTTTTCCTTAGGCAGACTATTGCAAGATTTGAAATGTATTATATATTTTTTTTATCTAGTCATTTTTTATTAATAATTGTTTCATGCAAATCATGTCACTGCACAGGATTTTTTTGTTTTTTAAAGGATTATTCAGCAGACACTGAATGTTTTGTCAAACATTTGGCCTGATACTGTGCATCACTTGGCTTTGATGATTTACTTTCATGCCATAAAGTTTTTAGTTAGTTAGAAATGATAATTAGGAACTTCTAAGAAAAAATGACTAACATGTTAAGTAAAATGTCTGGCATGCTGTGACATTTGTGAGCACTGGATTTCTTGCATCTACTGTAATCTGCTTATTCTGATCCGGAGTAGAATAACTCAGGCAAAAAATACTAAAAGATGCTGCATTAAGAATGTGTTTTAAGCTATAGAAAAGCTAGCTGTGAGCCAATTAGAATGAATGCTGGCATTTGAAATAAGGTTGTTTTTTGTCTAAATATTTTGTTGCTAATATCTGTATCTGGCTTATGCAAACATCCCTTCATACACACATACATACACACACACCCACCTACTGACTTTGTTGTTGTGGAGCTTGAATTATTGATGGCTCCAGACTGCTAAAAAATGCATCCACAACCTTTTTATCATTCAACAATCAAGAACCAATTAGTAGAGCAATCTGAAGTCTTCTTTAATCTTGACCGAGAGAGTGAACCATGTGTAATGAAGCTTGAAAAATAGACACTGTGCTATGATAATCAGTTTTAGCAGGGAACAAGACTTTGCATACATTACGGAAATTCTTCCAAGTGTTTTGTTTCTGTGTTTTTTAAACTTCAAATTATGGGGCCTGACAGATAACACATTAGTACACTCAAAACAATGCACAAGCTGGATATAGGAGATAGGAGAACATGAGAATTGATAACACTGTTATAGGTGCAGACAGACTTTTGACTAACAGCTAAAGTCTGGTCCACACTGCAGTTTATTTATTCTGCCTGAGAACTGCCGGACAGAAACACTGTGAGCTCAAAGGATGTTAATCAAGCCTTCAGTTCGTTATTTCATCTTCATTTAGTTTAAAGATATTTAACAGCACAAATTTAACACACAGTACTACTTTTTTTTTTTTTTAAATTGGGTGCACTATTTGCAATGCCTTTTAAGAAATGAAGTTCTTCTTTAAATGAGCTTATTGGATGAGGAAAAAAAACGGAATTGAGCTGGTTAACGGCAATGTTGTCTTTAAGGTAAAGTTCACTTCTAGAATGAAAATTTCCTGATAATTTACTCACCCCCATGTCATCCAAGTTGTTCATGTCTTTCTTTTTTTAGTCAAAAAGAAATTAAGGTTTTTGAGAAAAAACATTCCAGAATTTTTCTCCATATAGTGAACTTCAATGGTGGCCAATGGGTTAAAAGTCTAAATTGCAGTTTCAATCCAGCAAAATGATCGGCCGTTTTCTAATAAAAATGTAAGAAAAGAAAAATGTAAGAGAAATGTATGAAAGAAAGTCAAACGCCCTTTACAAAAAAGGTAGAACAATGTCGGACGATTTTGAAGTTGGAGTTGAAGTTTTTCGCCGTACCCTACCTTTTTATTAATTATTAATTTGAAGTACACATATAAAGAACTAACCGCTCGTAACTTTTCAACGGACCTTAATAGGTTGGACCTTCAACCCGTCCATTGGCCACCACTGAAGTCCATTATATGGAGATGTTTTCCTCAAAAAAAAACTTAAAAAAGAAAAATATGAACATCTTGGATGACATGGGGCTGAGTAAATTATCAGGAAATTTTCATTCTGGAAGTGAAAAAAGACCAAGTTATCCCAAAGCTTATTGCTGTATTGAACTTGTTTAATAAGGACATTTTACACAGTTATTGAACTGAACTAAATAAAGACTAAACTGACTGAAGCTTAATAATGAATGAAACTGTTGCTACAGCTGCTTTACAGTGGATTTTGGATTTGCCTCAGTTTTGAAGTTTGCATCGATTGTGTTATTTTCCTGTTCAGTACTGTGAAACTTCTTTGAAACAATCTCTGCTGGGTTAAGCGCAATAAAAATAAAGGTGAATTGACTATTCCATCCTATTGTATAATAACTTACCTTTTAAACATTGGTTTACTAATGGACATATAAAAAAGTAGCAGTAGCATTAAAAAAACATTCAGTATGAACTTCATGAGATTGAGATGGTGCTTTCTAGTTTTCTGTGCTGTATGTTTTAGTTGGGCAGTGAGCAAACTGTGTTCTATTGGGGTGCTGTTTGAGGCTGAGACTGTCCCAGGTGTCACCCACTAATTGAAATATGGAACTATAAAAAAAATCAATCACACACTATCCACACATTTATACATTTTCACTGCACCACATTATTTAGGATAGAAATCCCTCCCCTTTTTTCATATTTGACTTCAGTGGATTGACTTTTTTTTTTTTTTTAAATAAGAGCCCATTGCTGCCTTAGAGAAATTGCCACTGTGATTTAATCAGATGAGTAGTTTATGCCTTCCAGTTAACCCATGATACTCCAGAGGTTTCTGTCATTATAATTTAATCATTTACCTTTTCAGAGAGCAAATGCAATGAAATTTAAATATCTTACCATTATAAGTACATTTCCTACGTTTATGTGTCTCTCCGAAGTCATTGCAGGCTTATACATGCTGACAGATAAAGATGGTAACAGGTTTATATTGCTCTTTAACTGCAAAATAGTCATTGCTTCCTCACGCATTTAATAATAAACTAAGCTTCACACGCTCACGCTTACCTTGTGTGATGTTATTTAGCTACTCAGTCACTTGGATTAAGTCTGTCTTCCTATAGACACTTATTTTGTTTTGTTTTTTTGCAAGATTCATGCATTTGTTTGAAGCTGATACAAAGTGATTATCCTCTGGGTAGTCATCCTTTGGAGTCATGAATTACTCAAAATAAAATAAGGGAGTTTACTGCATTTACTGATATGAAAATGAAACATTGTCTTCAATCTTGTATTAACATTTTTAAAAAAGTACACATTATTTAACATAAATCTTTGCTCAAATAAATAGAAACTGAATGCTCTGTGTTCCTCATTGAACAGGACTCCATGACAAGAAAAGTCCAGGCCAGAAGAGTTTTGCAACCTCTTTGCACAGAAATGAAGGTAAGACTACAGTTTTCCCAGGCATTCATCTGTGTTTCAGTTAAGTTAAAAAAATGTTTGAAACGACAACATTAACATTATTTGAAATTTGTGACACTGTCAGTGAAATCCAGGCTAAAAGTCTCAAATCTAATTATAAAATAACAAGCATCAATGTTTAATTTCAACCATTAATTTTACTATCATTTCAATCTTTGACATGGCCTTACTCAGTATTAAAGATGCATTTTCAGACAATGTTCTTTACCTTATGACGGATAATTTAATGTAGAAAACAGTAAATCACACACAAAAAAGACTTTAAATGGGTTTAGCTGGCCAGAGTCATATTATATATATATAGAGAGAGAGAGAGAGAGAGAGAGATTTATATTTTACACACATTTGTATTTTATGTTTTTTTTTTTTCTGTATTCTGTCTTTTGTAAATGTTGAATTTTCTTGTTACTGAAAACAGTGGAAAAGCCTCTGACTGATTTAATCAGTCACAAAATTGCTGGTCTGAGCAAGGGCGTAATGGATAAAATGGCCACAGTGAATAATGGCAAATGATTGTCCCTGTGAGTCAGATGTTGGAAGCTTGGACACAAATTGTCTTATCAAACAGTCAATTTTAAATCACATAGGAAATTTGACAAGCTCCACTGAATTTTGTTAGGAGGACCAGTAAATCTGTAAAGGAAAAATGGTTCCTGAGAATTATGTACAAATCCTAATTTTGTGCTATAAAAATTATTTATTTTGTATTTGAATATTTTGTATTTGTCATGCACAGTCCAAATCTAACTATAAATCAGATTAGCTTGCTATTTTCTTTTTCATTTTTTTCTTTTTAACAGTTTGTGAAAAAAAGAAACTAGTGATGTTTTTGGCTGTTGTTCTGGTCAGAAAATGTGTTGGACTTATTTGTTTTCTCAGATCTAACAAGCAGCTTTTTTAATAAAATACCACGCTTACTTCCAAGGGTGATGACTCAGTATGCTGTGGGCTTTACACAAGGTTACATGCCGAGATTTTTCTTTCAGGTCCTTAGAGTCTTCTTGCTTAAACTTTTAATTAAACTCGACGAAAGCCTTTAGAAACGTGTTACTTTCTTACTGCTAATCAGATCAGAAATCTGTTGGATTATCCATGAGCCATCACCACAACCTTCAGCTAGAAATTGAATGATGAGTCTCGTTTCAAAAAACAATCAAGACTCATTTTTCTTGTTTGTATTCCAATTATCTCAATGTTTTTAATTTGTAGTTTTAAAAGTCATAATCGCATCTTTTGAAAAAATGCTCTGTAATCATTGCTTCAGTATATTTTTTTTAATTGTTGATGTAAACTGGAATGCTAATGAACTACCAGCTGTTCTGGTCTGGTGTTTTCTTGTGGTAACCTTGGCAACTATGAGTGGGTGGGTCTTTTGCAGGATTATGTACAATATGTGACCCTGGACCAAAAAAACAGTCATAAGTAGCACAGGTAAATTTGTAGCAATATCCAACAATACATTGTATGGGTCAAAATTATTGATTTTTCTTATGCCAAAAATCATTAGGATATTAAGTAAAGATCATGTTCCATGAAGGTATTTTGTAAATTCCTACCGTAACTATATCAAAACTTAATTTTTGATTAGTAATATGCATTGCTAAGAACTTTATTTGGAAAACTTTAAAGGCGATTTTCTTAATATTTAGATTTTTTGCACACTCAGATTCTAGATTTTCAAATAGTTGTATCTCAGGCCAAATATTGTATCAATGAACTGTATACATCAGTTTCCAAAAATGTACCCTTATGACTGGTTTTGTGGTCCAGGGTAACATATGTGTTGTAAATGGGATGAAACCTTTGTCAGGTTTTTGATCACAAATCAGTTTGTCTTGCAGCTATTAGTATCACTATATCGTAATAGTACAGTCTTACTGATTTTGTATGGTTGCATTTGTAGGCCTAGTTCTAATTCAGAATATTTAATTTTCTATTGCTTTGGTTTGTATTTTTATCAGTTCAGCAGGAGGAAATTGATTCCTCATTTTTACTCTTATGTAAAGTAGGTCTGTTTTCCCCCGGTTGTGAAACACGTAACGGTGCAGAAAGGGCAGATGTGCAGATCTTGAATGTTAGCTGTAATAAAAGTTCTTAGGTTTTGAAATCCCAAAGTGGTAAGTAGAGCGTGTGGTACTCTGCTGACGTGAAGCTTGCATTCTTGTGTCGATTAAAACCAGTGTGGGACCACAGGGGAGAGAGAGAGGGGAACCTGTAGAAACCCTCAGCTCCTGTTCTGAATAACTCTTTAATCTCCACAAGCGCTGAACGGCGAGAGTGGGCGACACGTAAGCTGTGAACTCTGATAGTGAAGCAGATGAGAGAGGGAGATATAACAAGTGGAAAGGGAGGGAGCGAGGAGGGGAGGGAGAGTGTGTGAATGAGGGTGGGGAGAGAGAGTGAGGATGAGAGCTCAGTTTCACAGTGACTCGCTTTGCCTTTGCCCGCTCAGTTTGAAGACATCAGGAGCCTGAAACCAGGAGAGGAACCTTGCAGGCGGGGCTTTGCCGACTACAGTTTTTTTTCTGTCTCTCTCCTTCTGTGGCGTTTTTTCTCCGGGTGAAGCCTCCTACATTAACTGAAGCAGCAGGACCACATGCAACAGGGTGTAGAAGCCAAACTCCCTCCATTTCTTTCGCTTCTCTGTTCAAGAAAAGAGCAGAAAAGAGATGCCCTGACACTCGGGAAGAGTTCTAGAAGACGAAATATTACAGTATAGGGTTTCTTGTTTCCGTGGCTTTCGTTTTAGATTTGTTGAGCAAACCTTCAAAGTTATGACAAAAAGAAAGTGGGAGGGGAGGAGAGAAGGCTTCAAAGTCAACTCCACAAGGGAGGAGGCACAGGGGCCCGGGCGCCCCTCCACCAGAGGGCGCTTCTCAGAGTCTTGGAAGAGACTGAGTTCCAGACAAGGGTCTACCAAGAGGTCAGGACTGGCCTCGCAGCAAGCAGCGGTAAGAAGCCGAACAGCATCTGTGTGTGCTCCGTTCTTCCCAGTTTGTTGAATTTGGAGCAAGGGGGGTAGGTACAGGGGAGGGACCGCTGATGCAAGGGAGGAAGAGCGGAGAACGAGGACATGGGATCACACAGAGATGGAAAGAGGGGAGCAGGAAAGAGTCTGGCTTAAGCAGGTGGCATTCTAAAGGTCCCCTTCTGCCTCGGAGGATGTCAGTGGAAAGTTTTAGGCTAGCACGTGTAGCACGTTGTAACCACTGAAGGGTTTTTAAGATGATGATAATGATGCTTTCATATGCACAAAATAAAAGCACGGAGTGAGACAAGATGGGCAGAGAAAGGAAGAGTAAAACTGTTGTTGCCTAGATATGTAGCACAATCAGGTGTTCTCCCAAGACCATGTGCCATTTGGAAAACGTTGTTGTATGATATAAAATTCTTTGTTGCGCCATGCCATAGAATACTCTTTGTGCTAAATGGGGGGGTCGCATTTTGATTCACATCTCTGCAGTCAAAGATTTCAGGCATGTTGCAGTTGCAGCAAGGAAACTCCAACCCCCTGATGTTTCATCTCATTTTGGCTGATTTAGAGTCTGTAACAGTAGATTAATACAGTATGAGGGGAAACTCAGTGGGTCAGTTGTTGCTAAGCACGAGCGTGCCCTGAAGCATGCTCTAAACCATCTGTCATACACCGAAGACAGATTCTTGTGCCACTTTTATGCAAACTCCAGTTGCACAGTTTAAATGAGAGGGATAGATACTGTATTTTTTTTGTAAATATGAAGAAGGTTTTCTGTTAGTCTATGGAATATCCCCTTTTAAATAGCTAAGTAAACATGTGTGTTTAGTTTTTTGGAACAGTCCAAAGTGACATATGATACTACAGTTGAGGTCGGCTGGTCAAACACACTGCATGTCCTGACAATAAGTGTAAGGAAGTCAATGTAAGGGAGTTTCGGGCCAGTTTTTAAGCTACTGCTGCACTGTACATTCAGTTTTACATTCACTGAGTTTGTACATCCATTTTTGTGTCTTGCAGACAAAATGTTTGGTTTTCTCTCATACTAGTATTCTGCATTGTTGCAAATATTTAGTCACCAAATGACATCAAATGAGAAATTGCAAGAATGACAGGTAATAGTTTTGAAAGCATCAGTGCGAATGTGCTTAAAACTAGTAATGTTTTGCGTAGTGTAACAATTTTCAGCACAAAGTGTTTTGTGAATTTATGAAGCTTGTTACAAATTTTGTTTTTGTCAAGAAAACATTTCTATCAGATATTAAAACACATACTATTAATCAATCAGTTGTTGCATGCAAGTAAAAATCTAAACTACTAGCATGAAAAATAATCGTTTTTTTGTTGTTGAGCCCTGCATTACACACCAAAATGTGTATGATTTTAACACAAATTGATGAAAACTGCAATCATAGAGATGGAAATCATTAACTACTTTGTCTTAAGTGCATTTGCAATTAGGCTACTGAAATGTAGCAGAATAGCATTTTTAGGGAGCCTGTACGCTGTATTTTATGCAAATCAAAAATAGTTTCTTCACCATTATATTACTCTGCTAAAAATGACTCTAAGACCACTGTCACGCACATTCCATTCAGTACTGTTCTGAATGTTAAAAAAGTATGCAGTTTTAACATGAGTTATGAAAAAGTATGCAATTTATACATAAAAAATAAAAATAATAAAAATACATTATATTGCATGTCTGAAAAAGCTCTAATTTAAAGACAAGCTGATATTAATGTGTATCATTGCCTTCTGAAGTAAAAACAATCATTTGGCTTGTTTACTCTCATCCACGATGTAATTAAATCCTTACAGTAAGTGTTTACTTGGCGTTTCATGCCTAAGCTTTGTTGTTAAATACTACATTCATATTAACAGTATTGTCTTTATGTGGGTGGATGTGAAATTATTTGTGGTCATGTTGCTATAGAAACGTTTCTGCTTTGTGTATCATATAGAACTTTTGAATCACACCTTTATCAACTTTGACACAGCTAGACTGCCCATATCCACTGGTGTTCACTTTTCATTTGAATAATGTGCATGAACTTGGAAATGTTAGACTTTTAGATGAGTTTAATAGAGACATTTTTGTCACAAGGCTCCTGCTGGAAAACCAGGATAAAAAAGAACAAATAAGAGCAAATGTGTCACCAAATGGTGTTAGGGAGCCATTAAGGCGAGAAACACTGAGAAGTTTTGAGAATGTACCATGTACTTGTGCTGCATTATGAATTGTGATGAATGAGTGAAAATAAACTTGTGTAAAATTAAAAAATGTAATTTTCCTGATAATTTACTCACATCTTATCAAAGATGTTCATGTCTTTCTTTCTTCAGTCGCAAAGAAATTAAGGTTTTTGAGAAAAACATTCCAGAATTTTTTTCCATATATGGACTTCAGTGGTGGCCAATAGGTTGAAGGTCCAAACTGCAGTTTTAAAGGGCTCTACATGATCCCAGCCGAGGAAAAAGGGTATTATCTACCGAAACAATCAATTATTTTCTAAATAAATAAAAATGTATATACATTTTAAACAGAAATGCACGCCTTGCACTCAGCGATGCTTCACGCATTGTCTAATCACGTTGGAAAGTTCATGTGTGGTTAGTTCTTTGTCTGTGTACTTCAGTTCAAAAAGGTAGGGTAGGGTGAAAAACTCCAACCAACTTTCTCCACCAACTTCAAAATCATCCGACATTATTGGACATTTGATATTTTTCTTAGAAATGACAGATTGTTACGCTAGATAAGACCCTTATTCCTCAGCTGGCCACCAATGAAGTCCACTATATGGAGAAAAATTTCCTGGAATGCTTTCCACAAAAACCTTCATTTCTTTTTGATTGAACAAACAAATACATGAGCATCTTGGATGACATGGGGGGTGAGTAGATTATCAGGAAATTTTCATTCTGGAAGTGAACTTCTCCTTTAATTGTGTCTGTAAATGTACATGTACTTTCACAGAGTATATTTTAAGCCTAAGGCCCCAACAGTCACCTTGAGGAGTTTTACGGTTTTATATCCCAACTCAGAAGAGGTTTGCTTTCATGCTCCGCAGGCTGGACATTAGGCACTAAGTGGCAGTGCAAACAGTGAGCAGCGTGTGCATGCCAACACAACTGCTCACACAAGCTAATTGTTCTGTAACATGGTTTTGAACCAAAGGAGGCTGATGAGAATGTGTGGATTCAAACCTTGGCAACTGTAGCTTGGAAACAGAGTCATTTATGTATCTTTGTTTCTTTAAATGGGTTTATCTCAGTGGGAGGTGTTAAGAGGGATAATGCTATAGTGTAAAATATAGAAATTCCCAGTCAATATTCTGTACTTTAGTGTTTACATGCTGTTTAAATCCTGATGAACTCCATGTGGACTTCAAGTTGAAGTCTGAAGTCTGAACTTATTCTACCCTGGAGTCACCAGATATGTGTCCCATTGTGTTTGACTACAAAGACTGGTTTACGACTTTCTTGTTCGTAAACATTCAGAAAATCCATCTTGTGCCCGGTTGGTGTTAAGGCAGACTTAAACAGAATTACGCTGGGCAACTGAAATAGGAGAGGATCAGAGTTTGGAATGAGCCGTTACAACCTCGGGGGGCTGATTTTGTGCTACCACCACAGGGCTTTAAGCCTGGCGGATGTGGCTTACTTTGGTTGTTATAGCAACAGTCGCGCAAATCACTCGGCACGTTTATAGTCCACTTATGGTTACAGATATGTCACAAGAGTTCTCATGCTTTTTGAATTAGTTTTATTGATTTATTGAATACTGCTAAACTGTACTGATTTCATCACTTTTTGCCACCTCAGAAACATCTAATCTGTTCTTTTTTTAGCAAGGTCACAACCCTAATTAGCTTTAAAGGAATGTTTCAATACAAGGTAAACTCAATAAACAGCGTTCATGGATAGTGTTGATTACGACTGAAAATTTAGACTCGTCCTTTACATTGGAGGTAAAGGCCAGTTTTTACAGGATTTAAAAGCAGAAATGATTATAATAAAAAAAAGCTTTTGCATTTGGATATAACTATACACAGGGAAGGTTAATAAGTCGTTTTTTTATAAACTAAAAGACATGTTTACACACATATTGTTTATGTTTTATGAAACAGTATTTTACAGTTTTCAGATTGGCCCAATTCATTTCCACGGTAACCCAGATTTTGCTCGTACAGAAAAAGAGAAAAGTGGAAATTAATTTTTGTCACATATTTTGTTGCTTAAGCTTAACTTGTATTGAATGTGCGCACACATTCCTGTAAAAGCTTATTTTCATCTTCAACACAAAATTTCATTTTTCTGCTTTTCTATGACCGACCATGCCACTGCTGAATAACCCAGGTGCCTAGGTCTCAAATCACCGTCCCTCGGCATTAGATGAAATAACAGGCGTGAATTGGAAAGGTCCTCCCTCTGGTAAAGCCGACTGGCCTCTCGGGAGAGAGAGTCTCTGACAGCTGAAAAAGCCTAACAGAACCCAGCACTCCTCTCAGCGGATTAATGAGCTCACACTCCTGCCTGTGCGCATTTCTGATAAAAGCTTTTTTCTCCAAACCCAGTCACCGCAGGGACCTAGGGAGCCTGTTGCTAGGATGGCCTCAGACAAACATAATTTTTATTTAAAAATACACACAGTCAGAATTTTGCACAGTTTGTGCATTTGATTAACATAAACTAAAACCACGCATTTACCTCAACTGTCTGCACCCTCTGTGATTGTGATTTCTCTTTGCAGTCTGAAAGCAGAGCCTGCTTTAACCTATTAAAAAGCTATTTCATACTGAGTTCTCTCTTTAAATACTTTGGTAAAGTCGAATTCACCCCAAAATAAACATTTTGTCATAATTTACTAATTCTCATGTTACTTAACCCTTTAACTGTCACCGTCTCCTCTGTGGGACGCCTAAGTTTACTTCACCATATTACAAATAAATGCTAATCTCATCTAAATCCTCATGACAAAATATACATTGTTGGAAAGGTTGGAAATGTTGAAAAGACTCCTAAACAGATATTTTACCATATTTTTGTGTTACAAATTATGTAGGAAATGTAATAGATTAATATATGTACATCATAACATGAGTTCTGACCTTTGTCACAAAAGACTTTGTTTGTTGCCTTTTTCCCCTATCACGTTTTAGAAATCATAAGAAATAATATATCAGTTCAAAACTTAAAATCTCAAAATTCATCCTTTGAAAGGCATTTTAAAATCAGACATTGCATTACCATGGAAAATGTACATTAAAATATTATTAACAAATGTTTTCATTCATGAATTATAAAAATAAAAAATGCACTCTTGACATATATTAATCTATTACTTTTCCTACATGATTTGTAACAAAAATATGGTGAAATATCTATTTAGGAATCTTAGACCTTTCCAATGATGTATAGTTTTTCATGATTAGATTAGGATTTATATGTAATATGGTGAAGTAAACTTAGGCGTTCCACAGAGGGGACGCTGACAGTTAAAGGGTTAACTGGTATTGCTTTCACTTCATCATGCCCACTCAATTTTTTTTGTCAACAGAAACAATTATTTAAATGAGAAACATCAAATGTGAAGTGACACACAAGGAATTGTGGGAATGTCACTTCACAGATTTTCACTGTAAATTATAAGAATTATAAAACTGTACATTTAATTGTATTGACTGTACTGTAAAAGAACTATTAATAAATGTTAGATTTATTAGAGATTTTCACCATATATATATAAGATACAGCCGGAGTGCGTGTCTCTCTCTCCTTCCCTAAGCCCAATGAGTTTTAACAGACGGTGGGTTTGGTGGGGGTAATTGAGAATGAATGGGGGAAAGTCATGTGATTGGATATAACTGGTTATGTTTGGCTGTGATTGGTTCATGCGATAAATCCTGCTTCTTGTGTTTGTGCGCGATCCGCGTTCGAAAATCTGTCTGAATTAACAACATAATGGTGTTAATGGGAAGACAAATTTTAAAAAAGTAAACAACACACAACTACAGTGAGTAATCAACTTGATAAAATTTAAAGTAAATCTCTGTGTCTGTGACCAATATTTACCTAGGTTTGATGACTGATGATCTGAAAAATTAAAAAATAAAATCAATTATTAAAAAAGAAAGCTGAAAAGTTCACAGATAAAATAAATGGTTTACATGGTTTAACACAGTGGTGTTTAGTTTCTGAATGAATGAACCGTGTGAACCAATGATTCAGAGAGCCATTTACTTAATTCCTGAATGAATCAGCCGTTTCAATTTGAAGACGTTTACCGACACCTGCTGGCAGATTTAGTTTCTTATTTAGAAATTATTTATTATAAAAAAATAATAATAATTATAAAAAATAATAAGAAGAATAAAAATAAAACATTAAATGGATAGTTCACCAAAAAAATGTAATTCTGTCATCATTTACTCACCCTCATGTTGTTTCAAACCTTTCTTTTGTGGAACATGAAAGAAGGTATTTTGAAGACTGTTGGTAACAAAGATGTTTTGGTTCCCAATGACTTGCATCTTACGAACAAAAAATACTGAGATGTTTCTCAAATTGTCTTCTTTTCCATAGTTTACGTTAGGCCGTTGCAGCCTAAATGTTAATGTGTAATAAATTCTATTTCTAATCAAATAAAATACATTTTATTAAACAAATTCTTTCTTGCTAAAGCTACTTTTTGTAATGTCTGTTTGATACCTTACACAACAATGACTTTAAATTATCTTTTGGGATTAATTTCTGAGCCAAATTTGATGTGCGATTAATTAGCGATTAGCTGTAGTTGCCAGAATTTTATCGTAAAAAAATACAGTAAAAGCATTTTTACGTTTTCAAAGGTAATACGTTCTCTGCAAAATTGAGCCAAAACACATAATAATATGTTTAAAATATAACACAATATCAACTTCTTATTTACTGAACTGTTGTATAAAATCAGATTTAAGCTTGCGATCGCGATCGGGACAAAATCAGCACTCGTGTCGTAATGCTCTTGCTGCCCGTGGGATATCCTGTGATATGTGATATAAATATGAGACAAAACACATATAGGGACATTTCTTGCGTCTTGAATTTTAGGGCATAACTGCATTTGTGGAGTTGTTGCCCTGCATCATATTTGAATATGAAATATAAGATGACGTACAGCTCTGGGGACAGGGTCTGTGCATTAACTAAAATATTTTAATTGCGTTATTTTTTCATAACTAATTAATTAAGTTAACACGTTAAACTAACAGCCATATATATTTATAAATAATGTGTATGTATGTAAAAAGCTTATTAGGAGTCAGTCTCTACTCATAAAAAAAACCTATTTATCCTATCACACGCACTGGCCCAACAGATTGTCTTTAAAAGATGATGGTGCATCAATAAGGGCCAATAAACCAACTAATCGGTGTACTTGTGGCAGATTAATTTTATCTTGGCAGTATTTACCCGCAGCTCACCCACATCTACCAGAGCTTGCCCAGACCATTTCATGGCATCACCTTCAGTGAGATAAAAAAAAAATGCAAAGCATGTGACTTCTGCCTCAACCAGCCTTCCACATTAGCATTTCCCATCTCCGAATAGCTGGAGTGCCCCAGGGTTGATGCATCTATTCATTTCAGTGTGGATGGCCCCTTTATAGTGGTCAAAGGGAGTAAGACTGTAATAAACACTATTATATTTATACAGTGCAGTGCTGCTTTTATTGCGCTATTCCTATTAGCCGCTAATTGCCAGGTTGCCTTGGTAACACACTTGGCACAGGGAACTAATGTAAAATTTATGTCAAGCGAGTGTGGCATTTCCTTCTCTGCTCTGTTAGCATAGTTGCACTCAGCTCAGGGATCAGGGGTGCCACACTATGAAAATAGATCCATCCTGTAAACTGTGCCAAGATACAGATATTTGTTGCTATTAGATGTTAATACATAGCTCTATCTGCAGTTTACTTGCAGTTACTAAAATCTGTAGAAAATAGAATACTATATTATGGCAGGAATATACCCTATAATATACCCTCAGGTACTGATTTATGTTTCTGCCAGTGGGCGCTCAACCTCCTTAACCCCCAAACACCTTTTTTTTTTTGAAAGTGCAAATTTTCAAACAAATATAATTGGTTGAGCAAATGATATGGGCTCATCATTCAAAGTTAAATTAGGCCTACTTGGTGTTTGTTTTTCAAGTCTTTTTCTCTGTGCAATGGTGTGCTTGATGAATAGTTCACTTCACAGTAACACTGCAAAATACATTGCCAAGAGTCACCAAGACGTTGATACACAGGGAAAATGTGTCACGGGCCAGCCGCATATCATATTATTACTTATCAGAGCTGTTGAATACGGAGATTCAGACTAAATGAGCCTGTGTTTACTCTAGCTGTGTAGAAATTTTCATGGAGGAAACGAATATTTTGCTCTGATTTTAAAGCAGTTTTATCCAGGCCCAGTTCCATTATTAAATACTGAGTGTGTATCAGAAACTGGTGAGTGTGCGTTTCTTTCTTCAGTCGTAAAAAAATTGTTTTTTGAGGAAAACATTTCGTCGGGAATTATCTCCACATAGTGGACTTTAATGGTGCCTACAATATACAATATACCTTATAATTTCCCTCCAGTGGGCGTAGTTCTCAGAGTAATATGACACATTGCGCTTTACTTTTGTGTCCTTAAACGCTCGTTTTTTGGGGTTGACAGCTTATAAAAACATATTTCTGTTTTTTTAGCTTGTTCACTGTACATCTTGTCACATAGCAGCTTTTAGACATTGTTCTTTTTTTTTGTTATACGTTAGAAATGACAAGGAGGCAGCTTCCCACAATACAAAGTCAATGGAGAGCGTTGGATTGTCACTGAAAAACATGAGCCTTTACATACATAGTGTTTGAGTAAAGAAAACATTGTACTTATTCAAACATCAGCTATTTATTTACCCTTGCATTGCGAACAAGTTGATCAACAAGTTGATTCTGTGCTAATTTGATCTAATATTTGATATTTTTTAAGTAGCAAATGAAAATCGCTAAAATTATTCAATATATTTATTGATTTTCAGTTTTGTTAAAGATAATTAAAGCAACAGTCTTTAAATAATGAAAGAATAAGTAAAAGTATGGTATTTGGTGTAAAAAGCGCCCCTGCTGTTGGGACTAAAGGCACAATAATTAACATAATAATTAATAGATTGCTGACTTTTTTATTTGTTGACATGACATGGTTAGATTCAGATGATAAATATCATATATTGAGTGTCCATCTTAGAGATAATCACCATGTTTAGAATGAAACCATCATATTTAAAAACATTATATTAATCATATCATATTATAAAATATCATTTGTTGTTATTACTGTAAGTCTATATTAAATTATCATGGGATATATACTGCAATACTTTCAGAATCTTTACTTTTTACAATGATTTTGTTTCTGTTTTAAAGTGTATTTTTATATAAAAATATTTTAATGACAGTATATTTATTGAACAAAATTAATTTCATTTATTTATCAAAATAAGCAGTACAAAACAGTACAAACTTTGCTAAAACGCTTTTTGTTTGTTTGTTGAGAAGTATTAACTTAGACATCATTATAAAAAAAAACGTCTCAGGTTACGTATGTAACCCCGGTTCCCCGAGGGAATGACACGCCTCGTCGGAACGCATTGACCGCGCTCTGAATCACATGTGCAATCAGTCCAATGAAAGAGCGAGACATCATAGGCGGGTGACGTCACCAACCAGGAAGCTATAAATACACGTGCGTCGGAAACCGGTGTCAGCTTCAGGAGAGAAGCAGCGCTCGCAGGGATGCAGGTGCATGGTCTCGAGACGCGGCGTCTCATTCCCTCGGGGAACCGGGGTTACATGCGTAACCTGAGACGTTCCCCTTCAGGAACTCGAGCCGCGTCGAAACGGGAAACGGGTCGCATTGGGAACGAGATGCCCACGCCGCCAGGATCCTTGTCCCTGCCTAGGAAGAGCTAGGACGAAGGACAGAAGAGCCAGGAGCGACTCGCAGGTCCAGGTCATAAAACCTGACGAAAGTGAGGGGCGTGGACCATCCCGCAGCGTTACAGATGTCTTGCAAAGATACACCTTCAAGAAAGGCCTTAGAGGCAGAAATACTTCGAGTCGAGTGAGCCTTGACCCCTAACGGAGGAGGGAGACCAGAGGACTCATATGCGCATGAAATAGCATCCACTATCCAACGACTTAGAGTTTGCTTAGTGGCCGGAAGGCCTCGCTTAGTCGGACCGTAGCATACAAAAAGTTGGTCCGACTTTCTCCACATGGCAGCTCTGTGGACATATGTGTCCAGCGCTCGAACTGGACACATACAGTTTAGCTTCTGCTGGTTGGGCTCCCGAAAGGGAGGAGGACAGAAGGCCTGCAGTACGACTGGCCGTGGTGCCGAGGAGGGGACTTTAGGGATGTAACCCGGACGAGGGTGCAAAAAAGCTTTTGCTAAGCCTGGCACAAAGTCCAGAAATGAAGGGGCCACTGAGAGGGCCTGAAGATCCCCAACTCTCTTTAAGGAAGTGATAGCTATCAGCAAAACTGTTTTAATCGTAAGATGGCGATCAGAGATTTCCTCAATTGGCTCGAAAGGAGGCCTACAGAGTGTCTCTAGCACCAGCGACAAGTCCCATGAGGGGACACGTGGACGTACAGGAGGCCTCAGCCTCAGTGCACCGCGGAGGAAACGTGTAACAAGGGGGTCTTTTCCCACGGAAAACCCACCGAGAGGGGAGTGGTAGGCCGCTATAGCCGCCATGTAAACCTTCAAGGTGGAGTGGGTTAACCCTGCGGAGAGCCGATCCTGCAGGAACTCCAGCACTTTACCAACTGGGCAGTTAACTGGGTCCTGCTGGTGGCGTCCGCACCAAGAAGTGAAGAGCTTCCACTTCAAGGCGTACAGTTTCCTCGTGGAGGGAGTTCTAGATTGGAGGATGGTCTCAACAACCTCGGTTGAGAGACCGGAAGCTAAGAGGTGTGCCCCCTCAGAGGCCACACCCAAAGTTTCCACAGCTCCGGGCAGGGGGGGAAAATGGTGCCCCCCGCCTGTGAGAGGAGATCCCTCCTGACGGGAATCTCCCATGGAGAGCCGTCGAGGAGAGAAATCAGGTCCGAGAACCATACTCGGCCCGGCCAGAACGGGGCTACTAGGAGGAGGGACACCCCGTCCCGGCGCACTCTCTCTAGAACTCCCGGGAGCAGAGCGATCGGGGGAAAGGCGTACAAACGAAGCCTCGGCCACGTCTGTACCATGGCATCCAGCCCCAGGGGAGCTGGATGAACTAGAGAGTACCAGAGGGGACATTGCGTGTTCTCCCTCGTGGCGAAGAGATCCACTTGGGCTTGACCAAACATACTCCATATCTGCTTCACCACCTCGGGGTGAAGCATCCATTCCCCGGGCCTCGGCCCCTGTCTCGACAGGATGTCTGCTCCCAAATTGAGATACCCAGGCAGATACACTGCTCTCAGCGAGAGGAGTTCGTCCTGGGACCACACAAGGCGGTGTGGCCACTCATGACCGCACCCCAACCGGTGAGGGAAGCATCTGTCGCTAGCGTTATGCGGCGACAAGGAGCTCCCAGCGCCGGGCCCTGAGACAAAAACCAGGGTTTTCTCCACATGTCTAAGGCACGTAGGCATCGCCGCGTGACCTTGATCATGCGGAGCGGGTTTCCCCTCGGGGAGAACCCCCTGGTTTTGAGCCACCACTGTAGGGGTCTCATGTACAGCAGGCCAAAAGGTATCACGTTGGACGCAGCTGCCATCAGACCCAGCAGTTGTTGGAACTGCTTGACAGTGAGTGGCCAGCCTTCTTTGACTCTCTTGACTGCAGCGAGGATCGACTCGATCCGAGCGGGAGACAGACGTGCCCGCATCGTGGTCGAATCCCACACCACGCCTAGATAAGTGGTCCTCTGTGATGGAGACAGCACACTTTTCTTGGCGTTCAGTCTCAACCCCAACTCTTTCATGTGAGCGAGCACAACATCTCGATGCTGAGCCGCTACCTGTTCCGACTGAGCCAGGATCAGCCAGTCGTCGATATAATTTAGTATGCAGATGCCCCGGAGTCGCAGCAGAGCCAGAGCTGCATCCACACACTTCGCGAAAGTGCGGGGGGAGAGTGCTAGGCCGAACGGAAGAACCCGATATTGGTATGCTTCGCCCCTGAAAGCAAACCTCAGGAACTTCCTGTGCTGAGGAAGGATGGAGACGTGGAAGTAAGTGTCTTTCAGATCTATCGTCACAAACCAGTCCTCGGACCTGATCTGTGACACAACTTGCTTGACTGTAAGCATCTTGAATTTCAGCTTCATGACTGAACGATTCACCACACGTAGATCTAAAATGGGACGCAAGCCCCCATCCTTCTTCGGAACGATGAAGTACCGGCTGTAGAACCCGGATTCTCTGTCTTGAGGGGGAACCACCTCGATGGCCTCCTTCCTCAAGAGAGTATCTACTTCTTGTTCCATTACCAGACCCTGCTCGGGGCCCACCAGAGTGGGGGAGACCCCGTTGAACGGTGGCGGAGGTGCGCCGAATTGTATGCGATAACCTCTTTCTACAGTGTGCAGGACCCAAGCAGACACATTGGGCAGTAGTTTCCACGCTGCCAAATGATCTACTAAGGGAACCAGTCTCTCGAGACTGCCGCTAGAACGGTGTCCTGTAACGGTCTCCCGGCAGGAAGCACCTGAACTAGCGGCCCCGAGGACCCCCTCGGGGGTAGCGAGCTCCCCGGCTCTGCTACGTTTCCGGGCGGAAGAAACCGGGGCGGATGCCCGCTGGAGGTCGCTGCGCCCTGAAACACTGGCAGGGTTAGCGAGACGGCCTCCTGAGGGCACAGGGGGGAGGTGGACACCGAAGGATGCGGTGCACCCCGCTTCCCCCCAAATGGGGCTGCCCTCAGCGGTCCTGAACTGTCAGGACCGCTTTGTCGAGGACTTCTTAGCCTGCAGCACGACCCTCAGGTCGGGCCTCGACTTCGAAGTCCCCGACTTAGAGCGTTGCACTACTCGCTCTCGTTGTAGTGGAGAGCGAGAGGCAACGCTCTGCTTTTGTGCCTCGCAGTATGAGGAGCTGGTAGACAGCCGGGGCTGCTGGGTGGCGGAGCGGGAGGAACCGCTGGAACGCCGCCGCTTGTTTACGGGCCTCCTGGTATCTGTCGACGACCGAGTTGACGGAGTCGCCGAACAGCCCAGAAGGCGCAAGCCTTTTCTTTCATGTCGGACAGGGTCAACCATAAATGTCTCTCCGCGGCCACAAGGACTGCCATAGACCGCCCAATGGCACGGGCGGTCTCCTTAGTGGTGCGGAGAGCAAGATCAGCGGTCCTCCTGAATTCAACAATATCGGTGTCTTTGACCTCTTCCCCCTCATCCAGCTCTTTTAGCAGGTCCGCCTGGTATGCCTGCAGCACAGACATTGTGTGCAGACAAGCACCAGCCTGACCCGCTGCCGTATACCCCTTGCCGACCAGCGCTGAGGTGACTCGCAGCGGCTTGGACGGCAAGGCCAGAGCCTTCAGAGACGATGCCGAGCCGGGGGACAGATAGCTGGCGAGCGTCTGTTCCACCCGTGGCATCGCTCTATAACCACGCTCATCCAACCCCGCGACGTTGCCGTAGTTATATGACGCGGGAATGAACAAGCGGGCCGAGAATGGAGAGCTCCACGAGCTCCACGATCACCTCAGTGTGGAGATCGGGAAAGAAAGGAAGGCTCCGGCGGGCTGAAGGTGGCCGAGACCGCAAAAACCTCTCGTCTAATTTACTTTTCTGCGGCTCGGATTGTGACTCGGTGGGCCAGTCGATCTTAAGCTTCTCAACCGCACGAGTCACCACCTCCAGCAGCTCCTCATACTGCACTGATTGTGACGCTTCTTCGACGCCCTCGATATCAACCTCCTCGGAGGAAGATAATCGGAGCGCCGAGCCCATCCCTCGGGGGGCAGAGCGGGCTTCTGAACCCGCGGAACGGGCGGCAGATCCAGCTGCGATCCCCACGAGTGCAGCCACCGCTCCGCCTCGGCAGAAGCGGGACCGGACCCGCGAGGAACGCTGGTAAAGGCTCCCTCCTCAAAGAGAGCCTTCCGGGAGCGGAGCGTGCGTAGCGGTAGAAGCTCGCAGTGCGGGCAGTCGGCCCCCTCGAGAGCCGACGCTGTGTGCTCCGCTTCCAGACAGACCACGCATAGAGCGTGTGTATCCCCGCTCGTGATGTAACGAGAGCAGGGAGGAACACACGCTCTAAAACGTGGCTTGTCTACATGCTTGGACTTTTCTACTTTCTTGCTAGCAGAAGACATTGTGCTCAAAATAAAAGTGGTGCAAACTAGCGACCAAAAAGGAGCACACACAGACACAGAGCGCTGCTTCTCTCCTGAAGCTGACGCCGGTTTCCGACGCACGTGTATTTATAGCTTCCTGGTTGGTGACGTCACCCGCCTATGACGTCTCGCTCTTTCATTGGACTGATTGCACATCGATACCATTTTTGATACCACAAAAACTGCCACAATATTAAGGGGGTACTTTTTTTTAATTTAAAGATAAATATAACAAATCTAGAACATGACAATGAGGTATATTTTACATGAACAAAATGTTTTGAGGTACTACACTGCTACAGCCCTGTTCAGCTTCTTAGCTTCATTTGAGTTTGCTTCATACTTTCTTTGCTGTTCAAATAGGAGGTCGCTGCTGGTATAACAATAAAGTAAATAAAAACAAATATGTAGCCTTGTGGTTAGTGCGTCGACATACAGCGCAACTGCACTCACGGTGACCCGAGTTCGTTTGCCGTCTCGAGGTCCTTTGCCGATCCTGCTCCCCTCTCTCCTCCCACTGCTTTCCTGTCATCTTTCCTACTGTCCTATCTACAAAAATGCATAAAAAGCCCATGTTTTGGTCAGGGTTTGGTTATAGTATTTACAACTAGATTCATATAAAAACAGTAGAAGTCTGTGGAATGTCCCAATTTAGATGGCCAAGTAAATGTGTTTGGGTGCGTTTTGATCTACAGTGACTGGCCATCTGCAGAGGTTTGTAACTATGGCAAATAATTGCCCGAAATGAAATATATTTGCATACTTGTAGGAAGTCATTTGCGAAGCACCGCAATTTTCATAATGAAGGAAAAAGGAATGTCACCACATTTAAATAACAATTCTACCAATCATTTTACATTTTTTAATCAACTCATCTGCTCCAACAGGACAAAAAGTCTTGTCTCGTTCAAAGAGGCCAATTAGTGGTCTTCATATCCGTCACAGCCCTTATTAGTCTGACAAATCTTCATGCAGAGGGAGATGGGAGCAAGAATCTCAGGTCTCCCAGTGAAAGCCTGCAGAGTTGAAGAGATTCATCAACACAAGACCACATGAAAAACCGTCTGTGCATCCCCATCAAGATGAGCAATGCTGTTTAGTATAACGCAAAGCAATAACTAAATCAGTTAATTTTAACTTTACATGAGTGGTTTTTTATGGGGCTGTAACATTTACATGAAATATTTACCTCAAGTTTTGTAGCTCTGAACAAACACAATATTTATATTCTGGAGTTTTAAATGTCATTGAGATGACGGAACTTTCTCAAAGTGATTATATGTGCATAGTCATAAATTTGCACTGACATTTATTAAATGAGTTTGCTCTTCTTTCGTTAGCTTTATATGATGAGTGGGAATTGCTCTTGTCCAGACCTGCTAGTGTTTGTCTTTTAGTCATTTGTTCCTGTGGGGGCTCACTCGTCCACACGTCATTCTTAGGATTTTGCTTTCTACAGCCAATTCAGATGAGACTCACAAAACTGTCCTGTCCTTTTTTAGCATTTGTTCCATTAACCTTTTTGTCTGTCTTAGTCCTTTGTTGTGTCTTTGACCCCATTGAATTGCTTCTAGGGACTATTAAATTCCACATTTCTCTTTTTATCACTTTCTCTTTATAAAAAAGCTGTTTTGATCTCAAAAAGCATCATCACCATTTAATAACGGAGCCTTTAATGACGGCACCTTTGACTAGCAACTGCTGTAGTCTGAAAACCTGTGTGAGATGCTGTGATGCTGATTGGACGGTCTGTGATAAATTGCCCTCAGACAGAGACTCAACCTGTTGAGTTATTGAGACTCTAATTAGAGTGTTCTCCAGCAGTGAGACAGTCTGTACTAATTGCATCGCACCCTTTCAGTTTATTTTATTTTTAATTCTAATATTTTTTTTTTCTTTAGTCCACTTTTGCCAGGCAAAAGGTGTTAGTTGAGACTTTAATTGGCTGCTAAAGGCTGAAAATCTCTTTCCTTAGCTCGACAGAATGCCACTTTCAGGTCATGTATGCGTGTCGTTGTAATGCCATCAGAGACTTGCTATCCTGTCTGAGCTGAGAAAGAAATGAAATGGATTACAGTTACAGGAAAAGAATTTTGCTCTTTTAACAGGCACATTCAGCTGATGACAGCATGCCAGAAAAAAGTACTGAGAGACATAAAGAGTCAATTTTTTTTTTTCTAAGAGTAAAGTAAGTCTTACAAAGTTTTCTGATGGGTTTTTTTTTTTTCCAGTGTTGTATCGACCGGCAGTGTGACTATTGCTGGTCTCCAGCACCCGTTAATGATGTTGAAATGTCAAGCCTGCTGATTAAGTCGTACTAACTAGCATAGGGTGAATTTGTTATTGTTATTTAATTTCTCAAGAGAAGATGTTGTGAAACAGCCTGAAGCATTATTTCTGAATACTGCATGTCAAAAGCAGATTTCTTTGTTATTATTTTACAAAAGTTTTAAAAAACAAAATGTTCAAATAGGCCAGGTGTATTGTAGAGTAGTTATGGAGCTTTAGGCAGAGTTTCAGAACCAGAAAAACTGATTGAACTAATTGTGCAGAACAATTTACATAGTTGACAGTGAAATATTGCATTTATTGTTTAATTGTTAATTTACATATTAGCAGGGAAGCAACGGTAAAATACGAAATAAAATTGGGGAGAAGAAATGAGAAAAATGAAAAAAAAGGGAAAAAGTGAAGGAAAGAAAATAAAAAAAGGATGGAAAAGAAAGAAAAGGAAATTATGTGAATGGAAAGAGAATTAGATATATAAATAAAAGAAAGAAAGCAAAGAAAAAAAGGGGAAATTTACTACCTGATCTCATGACAAAAATGTACTTGTGGAGGCGCAAAATACGTACCAATAAGTACATTGCTTCCGTGACAACTCTCAGAGGATTTTAGCATGGTAATGGATATGGCAATGGTAATGTATTTGGTCTTAGCGGAATAGATCCACTGCGCTGCTGCTGAATTGCTGCTGCTGTTGGTTATTGCTGTAGTTGTAGATTATCGCTGCTGCTGCTGCAAGCAATTACAGGAGCTTGCTACTGCCAAAGCATATGGCGATACGGTGCTGTGAGTATTTAAGACATACTGCTGCTGCACAATAGCATACAAAATAACCCGTAGCAGATCTATACAGGTGGAGCTGGGGAAGGTGGAGGGTTTCAGAGGAACTCAAAGCTCGCTGCTGCAAAAAGCTCGAGTGAATGCCTTCCAGCCATTTAAAGATAAAGGTTCAAATTCATTGGCTGCATACACAACATGAACCAATCAGTTTGTGCCAAGTCATATAAGGCTGTGAATATCATCAGTTACGTTAACATCCGTTGATGTTACATTCTTGCAGTAGCTCTGTGTATTTCTATGGCATCGCTATAACGATATATATCGATAACGTTAACTATAAATACGACAATAACTATATTTGCTTCCATACCAGTGACTGATAACTGCATCCTAGGACCCTATGATTTCCGCGATGTGGAAAACGCTGGCGGGATTGGGGAATCCAATCATAAAAACGGAATTTACTGAATAATGCGGAATGTCACGGAATTTGTCGAAGTTTTATTGAATTAATCAAAAGTAGGTCATTACTTAAATCAAACCACGATATGGACTACTCTCTGTAAATATTACGCCGCAAAAATACCATTTAAATGTGAATTCTCCATGTTCTGCGTGTCTCTGTTTTAATGAATGGAGCAGACCAGTGGTTTTGTTTACTACACACACTCAAGCGCGTGTGACGCTAGCGGTGATTTCAGCATCTGTTGTCTCACTAAATGAGGACATAAATACATGATCAATATCTGCTGAGAGTCACTTCATGAGCATTTGACTGTTCCATTTTAGGAAAACTAGCGTCATATATACACACAGAAATGTAAAGGTAGACACGGCAACCCGTCAAAATAAAAGTCTGGTTTAACTTGAAGACATTGTGCGAGATATATATTACTACTATTACTCCTGCTACTAAAATGAAACAAACATTATTTTTAGGGTATAATCACACAACGTTTCTTCCATGTTTTAATTTTAATAGTAAATTCCCCTTTGTTTGCCAAAAAAATTAATTAAAAGATAAGTAACAATAATTAAAAATAAATGAAATTAAAGTTTTATGCCTTAATTTTAAATAAACAGCACAGAATTTCTGAGGGTAAAAAAACCTTTGATGAGTCTATTTTAAGAATAAATTTGAATAAATTAAGTATGCATTTAAATAATTAGACATGCTAAAACACAGAATTTGATAACAATAATATGGTGAGAAAAAATAACATATGGTGATAGGGCCCTAATCATGTCATTTTTGTTACACCTTTATTAATTTGATGTGAAATTGTATAAGTTTCATGATTTTAACTAATTAGACATGCTCTTTGATTAATAAAATTTAATTTAACCATTAAAAAGGAGAAAAATTAAAACGGAAAAAACAGAATTTGGAAAAAAATAAAGCGAAATTTGGGAAAAAATAAAACGGATTTCGTAGGGCCCAAGAATCCCTGTCTACTAATTCCGGTTAGAATTCGTGCAGATCGATGCACACTCTAAAGGCTAATATTGCCCACAACACATTGTGCGTTGGACAAATATTCAATTAGAACAACAAACATGCATAAAAAAGTGTTAAAAAAACATGATGGAAATGACTGTCGGACAGGTATCGAAAGAGGTATGAGTGATAAATAATCAATGTCTAACCTGATGAAAAAAACATTTATGTAATGTTATATTTCATGTGAAGCATAGTTGTGAACTTTTATGAAGATACGTTTGGTCATTACATTTTAAATGCATCGTTATGCAAACACATGAGCAGAGTTCTCAGCATGAAAGACCCACGACTGGCAAATCAACATGCCCCTTCATTTCTCATCAATATTGTAGGAAGTTAAATTAAATTAAATGTGAAGGATGTTAACTGTGACAAGATGATTGACAGGGCACTTTAAACGGTGGCAGAATGCACATTACTAAGCAACAGAGCGTCCATTAAAGACGTAATAGTGACCTAGTAGTGTATCTAAAAGCTTGGCTACTATTCTGCCACATACTTTTATGTGAATTGTGAAGTGAGTTGTGTAATTCTGTGTGCGTGTGAGTGAGTGTGTGTGAATGTCTGTCAGGTTTCACTATACTTACAAAATGCTGTCACTATTCAGAAATGTCCTCACTTATTTTGTGTAATCTGTTGAACGCTGACTAGTGAGTTGGACCTTACTAATTTAAAAGGCTTAAACATCAGCCAAATCATGCTTATATTTAAATCTGGTGTTTCGTACAGGTTTCTGTGAGCGTTTTTGGGGTCAGGGTGGGTGATTGAAAATATCATTAACTGGGAATAAAAACAATGGTAATCTGTGAGATGTCCTCACTAATATAGTGAAACAAATGTGTGTTTATCTGTTTTGTAGGTTATATAAATGCTATGAGAAAAACATAAAGCATTTGTGCCAGGTACAGCATCATGAATATTATATGCAATGCTTTGTTTCCCTCCATTACTGACTTTGCTCTAAACATGACTCTGGAGATTTTGGATCTTAACACGCATCCAAACACATCCCATTTAATTTCAAGCTTGAGTCCCTTTTACAGTTCACGATATATGACGGAGTACCATAAACATAATCAGTGAATTAATGATGTGTGACTGGTTTTGTCTGACGTGTTAAGGTTGGTTTTTGATGGCGGCTCACTGGGCCCATGGGTTTGATGGCTCCAGATGGGGCAGTGAACAGGGAGAGATCAGCCGGTGGAGGTCTTCCTGAGAGAGGGAGGAGACCCAGTAGGAGACTCATCCCATCCTCTGACTCCTCCACAGCCCCACAGAGCTGCTATTATCCTCCTGCCTCCAGGGCCAGGCTCAGCATCACAGGCTTAGAAGAGCACCAGTGACAGTGCGGTATTGTAAAGAGACACACACACTTATGCGCACATCTCAAATATTCATACCAAATGCACTCTCACGTCCTCCTGAAATGCTAATACAAAGCACGCTCTTGTAATACCTGTCACACCTGCAATTAAATACGCCTTCCTGCATTCAAATGTGCATATGCACAAATAATTGCTTTTATGCACAGCAGCGCACACAATTATAACAGCATATGTATGTCTTCGGATGCTAAAGAACATCTACTGTACTGTTAGCAGCATTTTTATATGCAGTTTTAATGAATTCATACTTTTCAAAACCATTTCACAGTGGGCAATACAATGTCATTTGCTGACTGGCAGGTGGGAATTGGTTTCGTATTCATACTCGTCAGTTCGCAAATCAGATCTGGCACAGGTGCGGGGGAAGAAAGAAGCTTGAACCTGCAATGCTTCTCAGCTACCTGCTGCTTCTTAATTTATCTATTATTCAAAATACTTAAAATGAAACTAGCTACAGTGATTCTGTATTCCGCGGATGTAATACAATAATTATTTAACCTTGCAAATCATTATTTTGGATTAGTGTTCAGAGTTGGTATGGGTGAATGTTTCCTTTGTGCATTCTACTTTATGATTCTTCCTGATTAAGTATAATATAAAGCTTCCCCATGCTGGGAGAAATTTTAATGTCATTCACTGTAAATTGCTTTTCATTGGCTTAAATGTAAATTTCAGTCATTAACATGCAAGCCATTTAGCAGGCACTCTTATCCAGAGTGACTTACTAAACATGTTTAAAGCATCTCAAATTTGCAAACTAAAAAAACATCTGCATCTGTTTTTGTCAGAACTACTTTCTGCTTGATGTCTTTTTTTATACTATTTTCAGTTCTAGCTGTCTTTGTCCTTGTATTTGCACATTTTCATTTGCAAGAGGTCAAATCTAATTCTAATTCATCTAATTATGATTAACTTATCTTAATGATACTGGCAGCCAAAAAAGCATGCTCTCCTGAGAATTCAAAGCATATGGCTCTAAACCGTCTGGCCATGTTTGTTTTGCTCTTTCGGAAGAGCATCAGGGTACTTAGCGTTTATTATTTTCTATGTACATGCACATAATGAAGGCTTAATGTTTTACCACTGAAGTTCTGTGCCTGTTTAAATGATTTTCTACAGTTTCTTTGTTTGTTTTGTTTTTTTAAATATGCATTTGAGTAGCTAGTGTATTTTACAGACAGCCATTTCGGACACATCATCACCTCTGTAACTGAACTGAGAACAGAAGAGTTCACAAAATACTTGGTCCCTCTAGTGGTTAGGTCTGGAAATGTAGGCTATTAGTTCTAAATGCACAGTATTTGATTCTTTAAATTAATGCTTTTTTATTCTGTTTCCCTCAAAACATGCAATTTTGTATAATTTTGGAGAAGTGTATTTTTGTCATGTTATTAAGTATGTTAATGTACTGTAGATTTGAGTACTAAATGATAATTTTTTGGGGCTTGTTTTCTTTGAATCATTAAGTAAAACACACAGCATGACCTTGCATCAGGTGGTGAAGTAAAGCATTTAAAGTAAAGTAAAAATGCAAATGAAACCTGACAGAGATGCTGCCATTGTCTGGGAAATTCTGTAAGGCTTTGACAGCACTGCAGATCTCAGTGCAAGCTGAAGATTTATACAGGGTAACAATCCGCATAACTTTAGACCTAGCACAACCTGTTCAGCAGAAATTCTGTTAGAAAGTGATTTATTGCCTCATTGTGATGCCTCTGACTTGTAGACTGCAGATGTGAAGGAGCATTGTCTTGCAACAGTGAGTTTAGATGAAGACTTGCAGATGCATTGACTCTTGTATCTGAAAGTGTCAGGGCAGCTACTTTAATTTAGCACAGACAACTACTAGCAACTAGTGAAGCGAGACAAAGATGGTGTGAAGTGGCCTTCTTAGGTTGATTGAAGATCAGGGATCACATTCTGGATCATCTGCAGTTTAATTGTGCATGCAGGAAGGTCAGCCCAGGTCAAAGCCACTTGTAACAACATGTTGTGCTGAATCCATGGGCTTGCTGGGATGACAAGGAGCTCTGACCGTGATGCCCAACAATTTTCTGGTAATTCACTGTCACTGATGTAGCAGAATGAGAACTTTAATGAGAGATTTTAAATGAGAATGCCTTTCAAATTCCAGCTCATTTTCTGAATGTGAATTTGGGTAGCAAACTAGATCGAAATTGAAATTCAAGACCTTGAATTTCCACTTATATAAATTTGTGTAGTAGTGTTTGTGTTTAATTTCTTGATATTATCATGGTCACATGACGATATGAAACGATAGGTCTTCCGGGCAAAAAGTGTAGTTTTAAAAATATATTTAAACTTCTTTTTCTAACATAAAAGGTCTTTAAAGTTGTGTTTTGGGCCATTATGTTTTGACACAGTGTCTGTCAAACAAACTAAAACGTGCAATATGGCTTAAATCCCTTCATCAAGTCTGTTTTCGATGCACGTTACAAAGCGAAGCGCGCACTTCGTTCAGGCGTTCAGCTTGTGATCCGATGTTTTCTGCACCTCAGAACAGCTCCGTTCACGTTGAATGACTGTAGTGAATACTGTAGTGTAAAGCAAAAATAATAAACCTATGATATATTCATTTTCATTTATTTTGCAGTGCAATTGTGGCTATTATAATATGGCTATTACTGTCATTGTTGTTATTATTATTATTATTATTATTAATATTATTATATTCTAATTTGTTTGGCTTTCTAAAACACCAGTGTGAATGTAATTTAAACTGACACAGTATATCACAAAAAAAAAGAAGTTTGAGTCCCCTTTAAAGTTCAGGTACAAGTCAATTAACTGACTTTTTTTTTTACTTAAAGGAGAAGTCCACTTCCAAAACAAAGAATCACAAATAATGTACTCACCCCATTGTCATCCAAGATGTTCATGTCTTTCTTTCTTCAGTCGTAAAGAAATTATGTTTTTTGAGGAAAACTTTTCAGCATTTTTCTTAATATAATGGACTGATATGGTGCCCTGATTTTGAACTTTCAAAATGCAGTTTAAATGTGGCTTCAAACAATCCCAGATGCGGTTGTAAATGATCCCAGCGGAGAAAGAAGGGTCTTATCTAGCATAACGATCGTTTGGTTTCATAAAAAGAATAGAATTTATATGCTTTTTAATGTCAAACGCTCGTCTTGTCTCACTCTGCCTAAACTGTTTTTGTTCCGGGTCATGACAGTTAGGGTATGTCGAAAAACTCCCATCTCATGTTCTCCCTCAACTTCAAAATCATCCTATATCGCTGTTTTACCTTTTTTGTTAAGGGTGTTTGATCTTCTTTGTATGTTCACTTTGCAAAGACTGGGTCGGTACTTCTGCAGCGATGTAGGATGATTTTGAAATGACTTTTGAAGTTGAGGGAGAAAATACGATCAGAGTTTTTCGACATACCCTAGCTGTCTTGAGCAAGAATACACGAGTTCAACGACAGCAAGGCAAGACGAGCGTTTGAAAATAAAAAGTTTCGCTAGATAAGACCCTTCTTCCTCGGCTGGGATCATTTACAACCGCATTGGGATCGTTTGAAGCCGCATTTAAACTCCATTTTGGAAGTTCAAAATCTGGGCACCATATCAGTCCATTATATGGATAATTTCTTTACGACTGAAGAAAGAAAGACACAAACATCTTGGATGACAATGGGGTGAGTACATTGTATGTGAACCTTTGTTTTGGAAGTGGACTTCTTTAAGATTCCTTAGTTAAGAACATGGGTTAGAGCTCTTAATTTTGAACTCTCAATGTGCACAATATTTAAATTGTACAAAATTAAATTTTTTCCAATTTTTCATTTGTCTTTATTTTTTAAACATAACAATAAATATCGTATCATGGACTTCATATTGCAATATTATCGTATTGTGAGATTTTGATATCGTTACGTCCCTACTTTTTGTATTTCATTATATTACATTAAAGCCCTCTTCATGTGATTACAATTCAGCTTCATGTGTAGCGTGACCAATTCCATTCAAATTCACACTAAAATGGTAGCCAGTTTTTTAGTTTTGAATAACAGATGAACTCTCATCAGCCACAGGTTTTTAGTGACAGACAGCAGGTCAGTCCCCATGAAATGCACTCTTCAGAAGCTTGATTGGCTTCCAACAGGTTGTTCTGAAAAAGACCTGATTAAAAACAACTCGTTCAAGTATGTTGTCAAGAACGCGAGGAGAATTGTTGATCTGAGAATTGTTTTCCACTTCCATTTTTAGCACTGAGGTCATTCAAGGCCTCTTAAGTGTGTTCAGAAGGGTGTCTCTAACAAGTCACGTATTGATGACTTCTTCAAGTGCAGATTGAAAGGAAGCATTATTGGAGAAAATTACTCTGAGAGATAGCCTATAGATCAGTTGGAAACTGAGAGATGAGACTTTGAGTAGGGGAGTATGTGGTGGGTGGAAGCTGGTTGTGAATGTGTGGTGTGGCCGTTGATAGCTAGCACATTTTCAGTGTAAAAAAGTGGTTTAGCAGTGAGAAAATGGTGTGAGGAGATGGAGGAAGGGGGGAGAGAGGTAAGTGACATCAATAGTCTGCAGATGTGTGAACTGATGATCATAGTGTGAAGATATAAGTGGCTTTAGATACCTTTATTAAAATGGAAAAAGGGCCTTTTTGAAAAACTGAACTGCTGTTCTGGGGTCACATGATCTCTTTTGGACTTCATACAGACTATGATCAAGTGGCTTCAGCTACATATGTTCCTTTTTTTGTTAAGGTTTCTGAACATGTATAATTAATCTTTGCTGTTTAGATCATTTTAGTTTATAAATATAAGTTGATTATAATTCTTTTTAGTTTTGCTCCTGCCCTGTTTGGTTCGTCTTCCTGTCAGCTCTTTTAAGAGCTCATTTCACCCACCAGTCGCCTGTTTCATCAGGTTCAGCTTAATTCCATTCAGTCCAGTTTGCATAATAGTAAAATATCTATAGTAATTCTGGATTTGTTTAGATGGTTTACAGGGTAGGAATTAGGACTAATATTAGGATAAAAGATTTAACAATGTTTTATGAGTTTCATCATTTTTAATGTAAAAAAGTGATATGAGAAACACTTTTTAATACATTTTTGTGTTACATTTTGAAGTATTCAGTGGTTATTTGCAGGACACTATTTTATAGCCATTGTGCATTTACACAAATGCATGTGAAATGACTGCATTTGCTATTGAAATAAGATAATTGTGCTTTGAATATAGAATATATAATATTGCTTTGGGGACATTTCTGCATTGCATTTGCTATATATATACATGCTGTTCTGAATCTTTACATTCCTGTTTCCCCTTTTATATAGAGGACTATTTTTTATCAGTTGCATAATAAACATACTGATGTTTTTAAGAAAAAATATTGATAAGCTAGATGTTTCTTTATATTCTCCAGCTCAGCTCAAGTGCATGGATTCGTTTTATGTGATGGCCATCTAGTGTTTGAATAGATGCATCACACACATTTTTTTAGTGCTTGAAGTTATTTAAAATCTAGAAAAAAGAGGAGTGGGGAGAAATCAGAGCATGGAGTAAGAATGAGCCTTTCAGAGAAAATATGATAGTGGTAATGACATGGCTGCAGGAGAAATGTAATAAAAATGGATATCAGACAAGGAAGAAATAAGGAGGGCCTGATGTCTGGCTAAATAAAATGTTATTCTGAAACAAGCACACAGCCTCTACAGTACTAAAAACAAGCAAGCGACACACATTCCCATAATGTCTTCTATTCCTGGGTTCAAAATGGCAACAAAAACTATTCTGGTACACATTTAACCTGTATCTATAATTCAAAGTGACATTAAGCAGCGGAGTACATGTATTTCCAAGGTTATATCCTTCCATGATTATTCACTTAAATGGGCCAGTGTTACTATAAAGCCAAACAACACCAGTATTCAGAGTGCGATGTTACATAAATAGGTACTGTGAGTTCCACAACTGGACAGAAAAGCCTAAAGTTGTATAATACATCAGGAAGAATATCTTCAACCTTGCTAAGTGGTGCCTTGATAATAGAATACACAAACGCCGTGTCAGATACCCTTCGGTACATGAGGCAGATCACATATAATCACCAACGCTTTTTGAAACTAAAGAAAGCAAATGGCTCATTATCGTGATGACCAAGAAGCGTTTGATTTTCACTGCCCACAACCGCACAGTGTCCGTCACAATAAACACGATCTCTGCAGCTCTAACAAGCCTACACTTTTTACATAATTAGAGCTTCTTGCGGGTACATACAAATGAGATACAAATGCAGTGTTGCTGTGTTAGTGATTGTTCTGTAGCTTCTAAGTGAGTCTTATACAGTGAAATATGATATAGAAAGATGCGCAAAAGTGATCATGCAAAATGAGTTGTCTGTAACAGGGAGGGTGTGAAGTCACAAAGTGTTCTGCAGAGATTAAAGGATGATATAGTGTGCTAGGAACATTCACTTCTGCCACTGTTTCAAATTGGCTGGGACTGCCATGCTCCCGAACTAATACGGCTTGCAACTAGAGCTCATTAAAGAGACAGTTCTCACTCCATCATCCCTTCTGAATAATGATAAGGGTGCTGTGCTATAGTCTTTACAGGTTTCACCGCAAATCCAGCGCATTGTTGGAATCCATTGATTGTGTAGTAAATCTCCATCATTGAGACCTGATAATGGAGCAGTTTTTTTTGTTTTTTTGTAGCACTGGGTCTTTTTTCAGGGGAGATTTTTATTAATTAAAATTTTGTGAAAATCCTATTGTTTTGTTGGTTTACTGTATGTGTTTGTTTTGGTTAAAATAGTGCAAATGATTTCAATTTAAAAAATTATTCCAAGCAATGTGCTTAAAATCACACAATGACAGTCTCAATGAATGTCTGAGGATGGTGGGAATGGCCATTACGCTGATGAAGATTGAAGGAGAAAGACCGAATTCTAAAGCATCACATTCTCTGTCCATTTTCCGGAGAGGCTTTTGTTACTGCACAACTGTTGAAAAAAGATTGGGATGCTTTTGTTGAGTATCATCTTCATATTTTTGTATGTTGGTGTATGTGTACATATCTCAATAAGCATTTTCTTAAAGGGATAGTTCACCCAAAAATGACAATTCTGTCATTAATTACTCACCCTCATGTCGTTCCAAACCCGTAAGACCTTAGTTTATCTGTGGAACACAAATTAAAGGGATAGTTCACCCAAAAATTAAAATTTGATGTATATCTGCTTACCTCCAGGGCATCCAAGATGTAGGTGACTTTGTATCTTCAGTAGAACACAAACAAAAATGCAGTCTGTCAGTCATATAACGAAAGTCAATAGGATCCACAGCTTTGAGAGTCAAAAAAACATACACAGACCAAACCAAATTAAACCCTGCGGCTCGTGACAATACATTGAGGTGTTAAGACATGAAACAATTGATCTGTGCAAGAAACTGAACAGTATTTATATCATTTTTTACCTCTGATCCACTGCAATGTCCAACTGTCCTAGTCAAACACTCCCGGATGACTTTGCGCAAGCAAACGTAATCTTTAAGTTTTTAATCAGTTGCAACAATCAGGATAAGCACAAGTTATTATCATTTTAAGTAGCCGTTGTACCCACAGTCACACTGTGTAAACAGACGTGCATGCGTCTACTATGCCAGAGCATGTTGATGCGATACATGATACGGCTGTTGTAAATGCGCTCAGGACAGTTGGACATTGCAGTGGATCAAAGGTAAAAAATTATATAAATACTGATCAGTTTTTTACACAGATCAGTTGTTTCGTGTCTTACTGACAGGCTGCAACGGTTTGAGTTAAAAATCTTCTACTGAAGAAACAAAGTCACCTACATCTTGAATGCCCTGGGGGTAAGCACATCATAAACATCAAATTTTCATTTTTGGGTGAACTATCCCTTTAAGATTTTTTTTTTTATGAATTCCGAGAGCTTTTTGACCCTGCATAGACAGCAAGGGTCCTCCTTATGCAGGGTCAGAAAGCTCTGGGATTTCATCAGAAATATCTTAATTTGTGTTCCCGAAGATGCACGAAGGTCTTACAGGTTTGGAACGACAGACTCGAGTGAGTAATTAATGACAGAATTTTAATTTTTGGGTAAAATATCCCTTTAATTTTGGCTATTATTAAAACTAGTAGATCTTTAGCATATATTATTCATGCATTTATTAAGCCGTCAAGCATTATTACACTGAATCACTGCTGATAATGGGATCTGCCCTTAAACTGGCATATGAATCAATACTTGTCTGATGATCATCTGATGACATTCAACACCTTACATGTACACACACGTTCAAATATATTTGCGTGCACACACATAAACAGATTGAAATGCACAAACATTCTGTGGAACATATTTTCCACACCAGTGTTTTGCGGTGAGGAGGTAGTGACATGTAAACAACGATGTGTGATTGCTTTTGTGTAGGTCAAAAAGTAATTAGATGCTGCTGTGAATTGCTTGTTTGTTTGTGTGTGTGCATGTATATAATGAAGACCTGGTCATGACTCTGTTGTGCAGATGTTGTGTGATGCATGCTGAAGTTAAAATGAATGCTGCTGGTTAAGTGGGTTGACTTTTATCCTAAGCTACACTCACTTATAACAAGTCCGAAAGAGTCCGGAGGTTTGGCGTGTGAATTTATAAATAGTTTGTTGGGGCTTGTCTGGTCACATCCATTAAATGTGTTAATAAACTTTTTTCCCATTGTTTTCATTATCTACAGGCACAATTAATTTAATCATAAATCTCAGCTGCACTATGACTATTTTGCTACATGATCTCATGAAGAAGTTGCAAATTAACTCTAGAGGTGGTAAAACAGCAAGAACTTGTAATTGTTATCGTACACATTTATGATTACAGCCCTATATGTTTTGCTTTCCAAACATTATAAGCTTGCTTGGTAGCTCAGCTGGCACAGAATTGGACTTAGGATGCGGAATCCTTGCTTACGAATCCCCCAAAAAACGACTCGCAATGAAAGAGTTGAAAGATGAGAAATCGAAAAACAAGCTAAAACGGCATGCTTGCGATAGTGTTTTTACGTCACATTCACTTTTGTTCATACTGTCGGGTAGGTTTAGGTGTAGTGCAGATGGCATGTTATTTTAAAACATGTTATTTTTCATGAAGCATTAGAGTTATAGTGCCACTTACTGGGCATTTCAACTCTGAACTGCAAAACCAACTTCACAAAAAACGTACCATGTGTACATTTATCTGTTCCCAAGGAAAAAAAAAAAACGAATACTCTTTTAGTGCCATTCAGTGGACATTTCACACTGAATATGTCATATTGAAAGACCATGTCAATAAGCAAAAAGCAATCTTTGCACGCAAAATTCACACAATTCAAAAAACATCATACATTTTCGCTTATCAAATGAAAATAGCCATTCATTTTCGAATTTCGACATCACTTGTAAACGATTTTAAAAAGCACGTAGTGATGGGTGAAACAGAGCTTTTCGAAACACTGAATCAGTTAAATCATTGCATCACAAAATAATTCACTATTTCGTATTGTGAATCATTTGTTTCAGATCGGGACCTTAGATCGCATATCTCAAATTATTTGATTCAGGTTGAGACCTCTAAACTCATAATGCGTATCATTTGATTTAGATCGAAACAGGTTGAATCATTTATCAAATTAAATGATTCAAATCAAATGATGTGATGCACAATTTGTGCAAACTTTGGAGTGTGGATGGCGAATCATTTGATTCAGATCTGGACTTCGGAGCGATTTTACAAATCTTCTTTCTGATTTTTCTTTCTTAAACAGTAGAAAACATCAAACTATTAATGCAGTTATACAAAAAAAAAAAGCACTGAAACAGGGTCGCTCTTGTTGTGCAGTACATTTTAAACCTGTGTCTTATATGATATTCAGAAATATGCTCTCGTCTGGCTTAGGTACTTAAGGCAAGGTATGTTTATTTATAACACAATTCACATGCAATTTAAAGTTCTTGGGCATTATAAAGTAAGAGAAAAACAAAAGATGTCAAACTATTTTATAATGATTAAGGGTCACAATTAGTAAGGATATTTAATAAATAATTATATTATAAAATGTAAACTTTATAAATTGTAGCTTGATTATTTACACAATTAACAAGATGGAACCTGACAGAATGGAAATGTAAAACAGGAATGTTCAGAAATGTGAATCTACAATATTTTGAATATATTTTAAAGGAGTCCTATTATGCTCTTTTACAAAGACTTGATTTTGTTTTGGGGGTGTAATAGAACATGCTTTCATGCTTGGTGGTTCAAAAAATGCATTATTTTTAACATAATTTATATTATTACAGTACATTTCACCCAGCCTAGCACATAATTCTCGATTAGTTCCGGGTTTAATGAAGGCCCGCCTTACAAAAAACTAAATGTGTTGTGATTGGTTAACTGTCCCACTGCATGCGATTGTTCAGTACTGCCACGCCCCTTGTTAAATAAGCAAGTTCCGTGTACAACTGTTAGCGCAAGCTAGATTGAAGTGATTCTTACGTTTTAAATAAGGATTTTTTTTTTTACAAAAACGCATCGATTTGTTACAGGAGTCCTTTATTAACCCACCAGAGCCGTGTGAGGCACCTTTTATTATGGATGGATGCATATTATTAGACTTTTTTTGAAATGCTGAGGAGAAACACGCGTCTATGCCATTCTAAAGCTTGGGAGTGCCAGGATAAATTGTAGTATAACTCTGATTGCATTCGCCTGAAAGAAGGAAGTCATATACACCTAGGATGCATGGAGGGTGAGTAAATAATACGCTACAGTAGTGTTGGGTCCTATAATCAGCCTGCGAGATTGCCAATACATGATATTATCCTGCTAATGTATTTAATTATTTACATAGTTTCATTGCCCGAAACCAGCTCCAGCATAAGTCTAAAAGCAGCCTAACATTATCAAAGAACATCATCACTGATTAGCCTAGCCTATTCTAGTGCAAGTTTATGCATTTTAAAGAACACTCGGGTTATAAGTGAAGCTTTCTACACTGTATGATGAATAAATCTCTTACCACACACTGCACACATCTGCAGCGCGTTACGGCTCCGATGCGGCAACCGGAGTAGATTGCGGCTTCGGCATGTGTTTCGGCCACCTGTGCTGCACACGTCTGCGGCGCGTTACTGCTCTGAAGTGGCCACTCTAGTCAATGCTTGTGTTTATACCTGCCATGCTGCGGCTCGTTGAAGTGGTTCTCCCTGCTGCATTGCTAAAGTTAGGCTAATCCCCCACCTTGTCCCTACCCTCCCTCCAACAATTCGAATTTCCGTGGGCGGGATTTAATTTAATGATGGACCACGTTGTGACATCATTGCATGCAGAAAACAAAGGTTGTAGTCCAAAGGAGCCGTTTGTTGTAGTGCTTGAAAAGGGATTTTTTAAAAACTAAATAAATATGTTATTTTATGGATTTGTATAAGCTTATATATATATGGAAGATTCAAAATAGCATTAAAATATTACAATTAAATATAAAATAAATAAATAAACATTTATAATACCACCCCATTGTTTACTTAACTGTGACACTGTGATAAATCTAACTCATCTGATTTCCATCTTCAATATTTTTTTTCCTAAATATATTATTTGTTATGAACATGAACATGGACATGCTCATGGCAGATGGTTATTGGTGTCATATAAATATGGTAAGCATGTGTACAGTGTCTTCATGCTCTCTCTGTTTAAATCCCACTCACTAAATCTCTGTATCTCTGGGAGCTTCTCGCCCGTCTTGTCAGATCTGATTGGAGGACAATCCTCTTTCCACATACCTGCACATTAAACCCAATCTTCCACTGACACTGGTAAACGGAGGTTGCTATGGATACACACCTTGCCTTGAAGAGTTGCATAATCTTCTCACCATCTCAAGACACCTTGAGTGGCAGGAGAACCCCACATCCAAGGAGGAAGCAGGAAGAGGAGGAGCTTCCCGCTCAGTGCGCTACTTAGTATTCCATCCAGGTCTCTGTGACATCTCTCACATCTGCATGGCCAGGTGATGCCTGTGGAGAGTGGGGATTGATTGTTGAGATTCATTATTACGATCTGATCCTCAGGGATGCCGACCTAGTGAGTGCAACGCACGATGGCCAACTCTTCTATTGCATTCTCTTCATTTATTTGTTTAAACACTTCTCCCTCAGGGAATTTTTTTTCCCTAACACGTTTTCAGAAACAATGGCGGACCGTATAACAAACACTGTATTATTAAACCCATCCAATGGAGGGGAGCAGTTCAATCTGGTACACCGAAGAGACAGTTTTTTGTTGCTCGCTCTCTCTCTCTCTCTCTTTCTCGCTCTACTCCATTATCCTTTCGTTGGTCAATGCGTCATATGTTTGGAAAGGATGGAGTGTGCGGGAATGGAGGAGGAGGGGGCTTTAGAGGAAGAGAAAAGGAGGGAATAGAGGAGAACAGGTCAGAGAAGTACAAATAGAAAGGGAATCAAGGGAATCTTTCCTCTCAGTTTTTCATTTGTGACCCTGAAAGACCTAAAACAAGAGAAAGATGTGGTACTAAAATGAAAAGAGCACAATCCGTCATTCTTTTCCATCTGCTTTCTAATATTCCTCATCAATTCCAGTTGCTTCACAGCAACTCTCAACCTCATTCTACAACATGATCTCTTGTATCTTTTTTTTTTTGTCAGTACATGCTATCATTCATCATGCTTCCTTCTATCCATCTATTTCTCTCTCCTCTCTCTCTCTCTCTCTCTCCCTCTCTCTCTCTCCGGGTTCTTCAAGACAGTGCCGCTCTGCTGCTCTACATCACAGCTACTGTTTCCCACTCTCCTCTCTTCCACTCAGCTTGGCTCCTCTTCTCTCTGCTCCTCTCCACTCATTCAGACCGCATGCTCCCAGTCATCTCTGGCACTGTTGGGTCTGCGTGGCCAGTGGAAGTGGACCCGGACACCCTGTATGGTCTGAAGGTGTTTTCCCGATCCAGTGGATCTGTGGGGAGGGGAGGGAGGGCAGGGAGGGGGTGCAGGTGAAGAGCTCCGTGTCGGAGGGAAACAGGTTGTGCGGCTTTGCGGCAGGGGCTGAGGAGGGTCATGCTTCATGAGTTAAGTGGATTTCGGACAGAGACCCCTCGCGCATCGCCGCCCCAATGTGGGGCCCTTTTCCGGATGGCGGGAACGTCCGGCCGGGAGCGATGAACCAGCTGGATGCTCCTCGGCCACTCAACTGGACCATACGGAAACTGTGCCATGCAGCCTTCCTTCCGTCTGTGCGCCTGCTTAAGGTACCCGTGGGATGGGGAGATGGGGGAGGAAAGAGACAAAGAGGTCTTTTTATAAGCAGAATGCTTAGGAAATACTCATTTTGGCTTGTCCTGATTGAATTAGTTGTAAAAATCTTAAAAATAGTTCACTTTAAGACTAGATATAAAAAGAAAGCTCTGTTTAAAGCAGATTTTGAGTTTAACTGATACATAAACCCTCATCATTTGAGTATAATGACCTATGGGATTGATTCTCTCTAAAGCATTTTTATCCGCTTCGAAATTCAGCGCTTCAGAAGAGCTTTTCCTTGCAGTGCGCTGAAGCAGCTAACTTCTCCGTCTTATTTGATAATGACAGGTACACTGCTCATGTGGAAGTGTATTGTCAGAGTCTGAAGTGTTGAGGTCTCGCAGCTAAATTAAAAAATGCATCACATGGTGTGCAGTAATTGCTTTCAGCCTTTCAAGAGTAATGCTTTATTGCTAACCCACAAATCAACTTGTACATGCTTTACAAGTATAGCATTTCACCAGAATCAGAAACTTATCAATTGCATGCATGAAAAGGATTATTACCTTTGCTGTGATATTTTTGCACAGAGGTGTTAGCTAATAGGTGGTAATAAAGCTTTAGCGCACACTTGGGACAATGGTAGTTGCTTTATGAGAAGAAAAGCTCCAGAGAGATCTCTGCTGGTTGTATAGTAATGTGTCCCAGTATGTAATGCAATCTTCTTGTATTATAGTCAGTGGTGTTGTATTATCAATTTTCTGCTTGTGTTCTAGTAATAGTACAGTGTAGTTCGGTCACAGACAGTGCTTACATCCGTTTAGCATTCCCCGGAGTGAAATCCTCCCCAGGTCATGACTCACAGTGTTATGAGTGGATCATTATGTTCTTGGTTCAGTGTTTTGACTCTGGAGGTGTAGTATTTCAGAGAACTGTTACAGCATGTCGTGAGCTGATTTTCACACTGGCTGTAAAATGCAGGGGGCTGTATCTTATTCTGGGTTCCAGGCAAAAGGAATGACTAGGGAGTCATTGGATCCTAAAATGAAATATTAAGGAGCCAAATTACTTTCTGCATGATAAACATGTTCTGAAATGCTTGGGTTCACTGAGTTTTTCACATCAGCTACAGTCACTGGTGTGTGCTGTGATGAAGGGGTGTTTTAGTAGATGATGTAAGTTATATAAACTACTAGGGCGTTTCTATTTGTATTTAGTATAAATTTGTGCAAATTTGATGGTATCACTCTAATGATCCTGACTGTTTTGTATCACATAAAATAAATGCATAAAGTAAAAGTGTGGGTTCTTGTGTAGGTTTGCCCACACAAAGTTCCAGCCTGTTCAACATTACAGTTGGACCTCTTTTCACAAACAATATTTTTTTTTTGTAAATACATTAATTGTTTTAAGAACAGCATTCATAATTGATTGCAAATTATGTCTTTAATATTATGTCATAGACAGTCGTAGGTCACATGACAATGTCTGGATTGCATTCATGCTATAGAATATTATTTTTAAAAGTAATTGACCTTTCGCAAAAACCTGCCCTCCTTAGTTACTGTTGCTATGTTCAACACACAATGTTGCTCTCACACTACACACCATGTCTCACACAGTAAACATTGTGGAGCAAAAAGGAAACTGACAACACACAGAGCAGGTTACCTCTGGTATAAAACAAGCTTTAAAATTTTGTCTTTTTTTTAAGAAATTCAAACAATAAATACTGTTTTGTTGGCTCTTTAATGTGTCATGACAGATCGCTGTATTGCCTCAGTTCTAGCAGCAACACGTGAACCGATCGTCTTTTCATATTTACTTAAAGCACGGAATAAACATGAATGAACATCATAACGTAAATTTCAACAGCGGAAAGACGTCAATACACAACATTTTTCAAGTTAAGTCCAGCGAAGTTGATCTGCTCTACTGTCTGATTTGTTTGTCGGAGGCGGATACGGCGTTATGATTGGTCAGATCGCTTGTCAAGCAAGCTCTTTGCAAACGGTCACCTGACCCTATGCAAAAACCCGCCCTCCTTAGTTACTGTTGCTGTGTCTGACAAACAATGTCACTCTCATACTGCACATCATTTAAAAAAAAAAATGTTTAAAATTAAATTAAAAAAATTAAAATAAAAATAAATGTCGCGGCGCAAAGAGGAAACTGACAACAAGCTGACAGACAAGACAGAGCAGGTTACCTCTGGTATAAAACAAGGTCTTAGCTTTAAAATTTAAATACCGTTTTGTTGGCTCTTTAATGTGTCATGACAGATCACTATTGCCTCAGTTCAAGCAGCAACACGTGAACCAATCTTCTTTTTATATTTACTTAAAGCACGGAATAAACATGAATGAACATCAGAAAGTATTTTATTTCAACCGCGGAAAGACGAAAATACACAATTTTTCAAGTTTAAGTCCACCAAAGTTAATCTGCTCTCCTTTCTGATTTGTTTGTCGAACAGAATGGTGTATTCAGCGTTATGATAGGTCAGATTGCCTGTCAATCAAGCTGTTTGCGAAGGGTCAAATACTTATGCAAAAAAAGTACCCACTATGAGTATGTGATTTCTGCAATCTGATCTCATGACGAAATCTGTGGGAACTTTTTTGCAAGATGCAAAATGTGTACCAATAAGTACGTATCATTGCAGTTCCCAACAATAATCAACACTAGAGGCGGTAAAACAGCGAACACTTGTAATCGTTTTTGTATACCGTTATGATTACAGCTCCATATGTTTTGCTTTCCGAACATAACAAGCTTGCTCGGTAGCTCAGCCGGCACAGAATTGAATGTAGAATCCTTGGCGTTTTGTGTTTTTATGTCACATTTGCTTTTGTTCATACTATCGTGTATGTTTAGGTGTAGTACGGATGGAATGTTATTTTAAAACAGCACGGAGCATTAGAGTTATAGTGCCACTCAACAGACATTTCAAGTCAGAACTGCAGTAAAACCAATGTCACATAAAACGTACCATATGTACGTTCATCTGCTCCAGGGAAAAAAAAATAACATTTTAGGGCCTTTCAGTGGACATTTCACATCGAATATGTCACAAAACATACATGGCGGTACGTATTTCGTGTCTTGCGACAGCGTTCCCACAGGTACATTTTCGTCATGAAATGAGGTTGGATTCCTGATGCAATCCAGTGCCTGTGTTGCAGGTTTCTGGTTGATTAACCAGGAATGACGCACAGTTTAGTGAGGAAAGCAGGGCTTTAAACAATTCACTTACTAAGTGTGTCTGATTCAGCCTGCTCACTCACAGGCGAGTTTAATGTTGTTTCATGATTTTTTTTTAATTCATTCATTAAAAAGAACCCCTTAATTTTAGAAGACCCATAGCGGGTGGTGTCTGAATGTTTGCAAACAGTATACTGTTGCAAGCTGTTTGGAATTTGTTTCTAGTTCTGATTGATGTGAGTATATCTGTAATTTATTTGCAAATCAGACATACCAGCTTGTCCTGTGTTCATTGTTGCAGAAAACATTCGTGCACTGATATGTGACGCAACTGCACAAAACTTTCCATATGTCAAATTGTAACGTATAGACTGAAAATAAAATAAATTGTCGCATATTTTAGTTTTTTTCGGGGTTAAGACTGCTTAAGTTGCTTTTGGATCTTTGCTGTTTTCATAGCTGTAAGTGTATTTGCAGTAAACATTGTCTCTTTGCCTGTGAATTTATATCATAAGAGTATGAGATGTGCTTGTGTTTTGCATAATACATTCTATTGCTGAGTTACATAACAATGGTGGGCGGGAATTTAGATTGATTACGGTTTACCAATGCAGCGTTACCTAAAGTTAACTTTAAGGTGAATGTTTTAGATTACACATGGGTTAGAAAGCAGATGTAGTTTTAACTGCAGGTGTTCTGTGTAGATGACTGACCAGAGGAGTTTTATAGGTTGGAAAGACAGATGCCCTACATATGAGATGATGTCAGCGAAGAGTAAACAGCTGTATGTTTGTCCAGCTCTGCTGAGGTGTAGTTTGTCAACAGAGCACTAAGGAGATGGATGGGTATTTCACTATTTGTGCATGTAATCCTATGTTTGTGAGCATATGTATGTGTGCTTGTGTGTGCGTGAAACCCCCGACCTTCTAGATATAATGAAAATACCTCAGAGCAAATGAAGGTTTGTGACTGATGTGGCTCTATCTGTCATCGCACTGGAGCTAATCTAATTTGTTGATGCCTTCGTTGGTTATCAGGGAACACTGGTAATGAATCAGATGCATTGGCAGGTTGCACCAATTTCACATGGTTTGTATTACCAAGTGTCTGGGTACAAGTACAGTCTCCCCTTATAGAGCTAAACCCTTTTTTTTTTTTACTCACATTCATGTCAGTCCAACTCTATATGCTGTTATTTTTTCATGTAACACAATACAAGGATTTTTTTTAATGTGTTTATACACTTTTCCATACATTGATAGTTTAGACCACTTCTTGTCAAGCTCCATAACATGTCAGAATTATTAGTGCATATAACTCAATTACAAGTTTTCAGATGCCATACGATAGCTTTGTATGAATAACAGATAGAATTTAGATCATTATTCATAAAAAAAATATTATCCTTCACCACAACTCTCTAGATTCATTTTCCAGCCTGCATATTCAAACTGGAATATTGTGTTCCTGCCTTTTAGGTGTAAGTGATATCAAACCTGTCACAGTGTGGCATCATTTTTTAACCCGAACAAGATCAGCAATGAGGTTTTATCACATAGCTTTGGAGGAGGACTTGGAATACAGCATGTAATCAAATATGAAGTTTTTATATGGTCCTTTTTGTCTTTTCTTTGCAGCTTGACAGCTGTGGTCACTGCAAACTGTCATATGGAAAAGATCTGCATAGGGATACTTCAATATAGCTGATATTTTGTGCTATAGAAAAGTACAAAAACAGCATACATACTCATTTTACAGTAGGTAAACTGTTTTTTGTTGTGTCCAAGACTCGTAAAAAAATAAGTGTATCTATGCTGTGTATTAATTGTCTTTTTTTTGCAAGTTACAGCAATGTGCTTTTTTTGGACATCAACCAGACAGTAAAGTCGTTTGCTGGTGTGTGTATTGAGATGCAAATTAATGTAGCGATGTAACACTTCCTCCCCAAACAAGCATTTCTGCGTGTCTTCAGGTGTCTGTGTTCTCAGCAGGTGAAAGAGACAGTGATCTATGAGCTGAATAGCGAGAGAGAAATTTGACCATATTTTGTGTGTGTGTGTGTGCATGTTTAACTAAAGTGTGCATTCTGGTTTAACAACTGTTGGATAATTTGCACAAAATGTTTATGTAAAGTTTTAGAACGAATTTCATGATTCATTAAGCAACCAAAGGGATATGTGCAATTGGATTAGACTGTTCTCAACGGCCCAGTATATTGTTTAAAGACATCTGTCAATTATGTGATAATTAGGATGAATTAGATATGTGGGCATGCTTGATGCTGGAGTGAAAGCAAGAGAGAGTAAATACGGAGTGGAAACATGCATGCATACATATGTATAATTTATGTTTATAATGTTAACATATGCGGTATTTATCATGTGAACTGAATCCACTAAATACTTAAATTTGCGCCAAAACAGTTTGGTCTTATTGAACGCGTCAGGAACAAAGTTTCATACGTCATATGTATTTCTTATATCTATAGGCCTGAGTAAACTCATTATGTCAAATAAGATATTCAGCCTGCATAGCACTGAATATTTAATTGTTGCGTTCAAATATTTATTGTCAGTTTATTTTAAATTATGCATTTCCATTTGCATTAATATTTAAGATTACAAGAGTTACATTACTATCAGTATTAGGAAAAATATTTAATCTGCTCTATGATGAGCCCAGTCTAAAGACAAATACGGTCCTGTTTTCTTCATGGTGCATCTGAAGAGTGAAACCACATATCTTAACAGCAGATATCTTCAGGGTTGGTGGCAGGTGTGGGGACTATATACTGTATATTGAATATTATCTCAGTGACACACTCTGACAGTCTCATCTCTCTGTGGTTCACTCTCATGTCTTTTTTCTCCTTTCTATCTGTACTAAAGCATATTTACTTTAATATACTTACTGTGTGGAACAGGATTGATGTAGTGATGAAAAAGAACGGTTTTAAATTCTGCCGTACACTGAAATTTAGTACTTACTCTTTAGAGAATCAGCGACCACACAAATAGTGACCAAAAGAAAATTTGAAAAGGATTAAGCCACACAAACACATTTCTCATGCACTGACATCTCAGCAACTTGGATTTAGAGATGTATTACTCAATTAAATTAATTTATTCATGTACAAGACATGGTAATAAATGCATTAGCTCCTTAACAAGCCAAATCCAAGTAAATCTTTGTCAATTTTCCATTGCACATCTAGTCTTTTTTCAAAAACGTAGTTAATGTGAATTATGTTCAAAGAGTTTTATCAGAATTTTCTTTGGATTTATCTTAATAATCTTTGGTTGTGAGTGTATGGTGAATTGAAAATACACCTTTTGCTTTCTCCTTTCGCTACCTCATTCTTCTTACAATTTGTCAGACAGTGAGAAATTAAATTGTTTTGGGGATTTGTGTGTGTGACAGAATTAATGTAAACTGCTGATTGCAGCAAACTCTTGTTAATGGAAAAGTGAACATATCTTTCTTTGTGATTGTAATGGCAGGAAGACTGATGCCTTGTAATAAGAAAATCTTCAAAACTGTATAATGGTTATGCATCTAGGCTTATGCAAAGTTTGCAGTTGTAATTTTGGGTAAGTCTGACCCAGATATTGGAGTTACAGAGCTCCTATTCTAGTACTGTTAGTGTACTAAGGGCTTTTTTGCTGGTATACGGTCTCATGAGGTGTTCGATAAAATTATCATAAATAATTTACGTGGTGCTTAATGAGCTCAGGTAGGACTGCTGCTCTGATTTTAGTTACATTATTATATTCAGTTAAAAGTTAATTGTATGAGAAGGTGGGCAGCACATCACTGGCAGCATTGCATTTATCTGTTCTTTCAATCAACATAAAAGACAGCCTGGTAAATCTTCCTATAAGGATACTTGAAGAGTGACTTTCTGAAGCACCGCTCTTTGATCACACAGACCTTGGACAACAAAAGACTGACCTTCTTTTGATAAATGATGCATGGGTTTTAAATGCAAGTCCAAGCGAAAACATCTTCATGTCTAAATAAATAAAATTTGCATTGCTTGAATTAGCCATGATTGTGAGACCTGTGTAGAAAAATAGCACTAACATCTTCAAATTAAGCACATCTGACTTGGTGTTTCAGAAAATAATGTCTTGGACAATCTTTGTGTATTCTGATCTTTAGTCTTGTGAATATTAATATCAAAACTTTTATATGGGTAGTTTACCCGAAAAATTTAAATTCAGTGATTTTCTTAACTTACTGACTTACTTTCTTCTGTGGAACATAAAAGACATTTTGAAATATATTATCCGTACAACATTGGACCCCACTGACCATTGATTCATTTTGGCGTTAAAGGGTCAGTTTACACCCTCACCCTTAATTACTCACCCTCATGTCGTTCCAGACCTGTAAGACCTTAGATCATCTTAGATCAAACTAAGACAAATTAAGATATTTTTGATGAAATCCAAGAGCTTCCTGACCCTGCATAGACAACAACACAACTGACACATGCAAGACCCAGAAAGGTAGTAAGGACATTGATAAAATAGTCCATGTAACATCAGTGGTTCTACGTTAATTCTACGTTAATTTTAAGCTATGAGTATACTTTTTGTGCACAAAAAAAAAAAATGACACTTTAATTGAACAATGTCTTAAAGGTGAAGTCCACTTCCAAAACAAAGTTTTACATATAATTTACTCACCCCCTTGTCATCTAAGATGGTCATGTCTTTCTTTCTTCAGTCGTAAAGAAATAGTTTTTTGAGGAAAACATTTGCAGATTTTTCTTCTTATAATTGACTGGTATGGTGCCCGATTTTGAACTTCCAAAGTTCCTAAATGCTGCTTCAAACGATCCCAAATGTGGTTGTAAACGATCCCAAATGTGGTTGTAAACGATCCCAGGCGAGGAAGAAGGATCTTATCTAGCGAAACGATCTGTTATTTTCATTTAAAAAAAAAAAAAATGTAAATACTTTTTAATCTCAAACGCTCGTCTTACCTTTCTCTTCCTGAACTCTGTGTATTCTGGCTCAAGACAGTTAGAGTATGTCAAAAAAACTCCAATCGTATTTTCTCCCTCAACTTCAAAAGTCATTTCAAAATCATCCTACATCGCTGCAGAAGTTCCAACCCAGTCTTTGCAAAGTAAACATGCAAAGAAGATCAAACACCCTTAACAAAAAAGGTAAAACAGCGATATAGGACGATTTCGAAGTTGAGGGAGAACATGAGATGGGAGCTTTTCGACATACCCTAACTGTCATGAACAGTCCAGGCAGAGTAAGACAAGACAAGCGTTTGGCATTAAAAATGATATAAATAGATTATTTTTATTAAAATAACGATCGTTTTGCTAGATAAGACCCTTCTTTCTCGGCTGGGATTGTTTACAACCGCATTTGGGATCGTTTGAAGCTGTATTTAAACTGCATTTTGGAAGTTCAAAATTGGAACACCATAGAAGTCCATTATATGGAGAACAAATCCTGAAATGTTTTCCTCAAAAAACAATTTCTTTACAACTGAAGAAAGAAAGACATGAACATCTTGGATGACAATGGGGTGAGTACATTACTTGTGAATCTTTGTTTTGGAAGTGGACTTCTCCTTGAAGTAATTAATGACAGAATTTTTATTTTTGGGTGAACTATCCCTCGAACTATCTCTGTCTTTAAAAGAACAAAAAAAATGAAGTGAAAATTATTTCTCATGAGATTATCCTCAGATTTCCCCACAAAGACAACAGAAAACAGTTCTCTGTAGTTTGGTCTTTGTGCAGTATATCGGTTTGTTTCAGAGGTTTCAAAGCCATTAGAATTCTTTTCAGAGTTTTCTTTTTATAAATGAATTTTAGTTTAAAATAAATGAGCACCATGTGCTTTTATTTACATAGCCTTGAATGAAAAAAAAAAAAACATTGCATCACCAAGCAGCTCCTCCTGGTTTCCTGCAATTTCCCTGGAAGACATTCACGGTTTCAGTGATGAGGTGAAAAGGGACAGTCTTCCCTCCCTCTTTCTAAATGGAGGATTTGGAATTAGCTTCCCTCAATGGGCAAATCATGAATGGGCTCTGAACGGGACCAGCCCTTTGAAGTTGGCCAGAAGTAATAAGCTTCCCTCGTCTTTAAACTGTGAAAATGTGCCGCATAGCCGTGTCAAAGACGTATGCAATGAGATTCTCAGGAATGGAAATCGCTTTTAATCTCTTTTTCCTCTGCTCTTGTCTTTGCTTTCGCAAATGGTCTCTGGGCGCCTGATCCGATCAAGTATATCCTGCTCATGCGTGCTTTAAGATGCCCTGTCAGCATGTTTGATAGATATGAGGCAGTTTTAAACACTTTGTGTGTGTATATGTGTGTGTGTCCATGTACACTGTACGATGTGTGGCCAGAATAAATTGAATGTGTGAACACAGAAAATGAGAGTGGAACCAAGGGCTATTTTCAGAAACCCCGCTCTTTCTTATATCTCTATATTGGGTGTTTGCGTGTGTGTGTGTGTATGTGTGTATTCACACACAGTCCCCACATTTCAGATTTAATGGATATTGGACCTGTGCTCCAGTTTCTTTCTCATTCCTTAAAGTGAGCTATTTCTGTCTCCTCACCCCTGAGTCCCAGATCCAGCCCTCCACCACAGCTGTCCCTGGCTCGCCACACCTCTTTTTCACTCAATCACTCCCTCATGTTCTCACACAGTCATTCCTCTCATTCCACGTCCTTGATTTATTCATTCATTTCCCCTCCGTATGAAGCTGGACAGCGTGTTATCTCATTTGTCTGTGGTGTGAATGACAAGACGTGTCTGTGTGTGTCCCGGCCCAGCTTAGAATAGCTTCCACTGTTTCAGGAATAGAAACACATGGGGCTTCACCCTGTCTGCTAACAAATACCTCCTTCACACCTCATGAAACAGAAGTTCCCATCTGAACGGTAAAGCTACTGTAAAGGTGAGCAAAGGGTATGATTGGATTGTTTCGCTGTGACAGCATAGAGAGCTTGTGTCTATTCAGTGTATCTCTATTGCATCTTTCTGTTGTTCTGTTGCTCCGTCTCTATCTATCTATCTATCTATCTATCTATCTGTCTGTCTATCTATTTATCTAACTATTTATCTATCTATCATCAGTGTCTCAAAATATCGGATGAGAAAAAAATGTGTAGTACAAAAATAAAACAATGACAATTTTTGTATATATATATATATATATATAAGTGCATAAATCAGTAGTCTTTCTAATGTTCCAACAGTGACATTAGCAGGTAAAGTTACAGCAGGAGTCCACATCTCTCTCGCTTCTCCTGAGCCCATTGAGTTTTAACAGACACACTAAAGCGTGTGGTGAGTTTGGTGGGGGGTAATTGAGAATGGATGGGGGAAAGTCATGTGAGAGGAGGCAATGCCTCCATCGTGATATGATTGGATATGACTGGTTATGTTTGGCTGTAGTGAGCTGAGTTGATAGTGAATCAGTCTGAATGAACAATATAATGGCGTTAATGGAAAGACTAATTTAAAAATGTAAGTAAAGAATTCACACACTTACATATAACCACTTTTTAATGTCAAAATAAGACTCAAAATGGCATGAAAACATAATCTGTGCCATAATAGGCCAATCGTACGAATTGTGAAACTTGTAAAATATGTCAGATTTAGCAAAAATCATACAAATTCATACAATCTCACTTGTATGAATTTGTACGTTTTTTGCTAAATCATACGTTTTGTACGAGGTGGCTAATTCGTACAAATTCGTAAACCTAACGTGTATGATTTTGTATCATTTGTCTAGACCCCAGTGATGGGTAGGTTTAAGGGTGGTGTTAGGGGTAAGTCAGTCGTATGAATTCATACAAATTGGGGAACTCATAAAATTAGGAAAAATCATACAAATTCGTACTATCTCACTCATATGAATTTGTAAGATTTGTGCTAAATTGTAAGTATTTTACGAGTTACCCAATTTGCCTCATCCCTCATACAATATGTATGAATTGCCATGAGATCGGATCTGAGTTTTTAGTGAGTAATCAGCTTATAGACCCATTTTTATTCTTAATATCTATATTCTTTTTGGCGGGGGTAAAATTTTAATTTGTCCATTTGGTCCATCTATCATTCTATCTGTCTGTCATTCTATCTATCCATATTTCGATCTGTCTTCAGGGCTCAACACTAAACGCTAACGCTAAAGTTATTAACTCAACTTTAAATATATTATACAGAGGCAAATGAAAAGAAAACATCATGTAAACATTTCTTAAAACAGTCAGTTCCCCTCAGAGAGACATTAATATAAACCCGTTTCAAAATTTAGGATAATATTTCCAATATTTTGTGCATTGTGGACCATGATCTTGCTCTGTCTGCCACAGTATTTTTTCCTATTTGCGTTCGTCTTCAGCATCTGGTAATAGATGTTTAAAGAGCTTGTAATATTTCCCCACACGTGACATTTTGAAAAATGAGTGCATGCAGTTCGTGTGCAAGCCCGGAACAGAGATTGGTTGAAATATGTCCGGTCGATTTGGTGCATCTGTAAGCCGCTGTATCAATTAAATATAGATTAATCACTGTTAAAGCTACAAAGTTACTCTTCAAGACGGGTTTTTACATACTTTTTGTAGGCTATCTGTCCGTCAGAAACGCATCTCTCTGTGATCGAATGAACAAGGCTTAAAAACACGTGCAAATGTGGTCCAATCGGGCCAGTGACAGATTCGTCAACTGTCCCGAGCCTCTTTCACGCTAGCCCCAGGCCATCGAGCACTCCTTATTGTCGAGCCCTGGTCTTTTTGACATTTAATTCACGTCTTGGTATTTCCAACCGTCTTTTTCTGCAATATCCTGCATAATCATGTATGGATGGAATCCCGGCTTGTGACGCCTTTGTGGTGTAAATTCAGCTCTAAAAATCCTTGAAATGAGATGACTGTGTGTATTTGTGCATATATAGCCCATGGCTATGTGTGAATGTATGTGTTCTTTTTTTATGCATGTGTAGGCAAGATGTGTGTCCATCATAGTACTCCTCTATTTGTGGGCATTAATTTGATGCTGAATGCAGTATAATCTTGAAACCTGGAAGCAGAATCTTCCCACTCAGTGCCGAGCTAGTGGCACTGAACCATTACAGTCCGATGACACGAGCGAAAAACAGCAGAAAATGAAGGCATTACCTAAATTAACTGTAATGGGGTGTTGGCATAAAGAGTTTTAGTTGGCACATACACGACAGCCTGTTGATGTTTCTCAGTTGGTGTCTTCATTATAAATCAGAAAGATAGAAAATGAGCTTATGGAGAGCATGTTAAAATGTATGGTGAATAATTTCATTTAAATTTTTAGATTCTAAATAGTAACAATCATACTATATACTATGATATATGTTTTATATGTTTTATTTTTATAAAGCATTGTTATCTAGTTTCTTCAGTATGTTCTTGGATGACTTCAGAAAAGGTGATGTGCTTTATTATTTTAAAATATTTTCTTATTATAAATAAGCCATTTGTAGTGTTAATCCAAACCAACATTACTGACACTGTACATTTGGATCTGGAACAATCGGGTTTGGCAACCAAGAGGGAGTTTTCAAGAAACCTGAAACACTATTTTTGGTATTCTTTTTTCTTTCTTTTTTTTTTGAGGCACAGAAATTTCACACTTCACCTTTAATTGTGTATTTAGTCATTATCAGCAGAGCATGAAGGAAAATCATAAGGAGCAGATATTAAAATGTGTGTCAGGAAGCAGCAACTTCAATAATGAATGCACCAATTGAGGTCAAATGATCTTGCTTAGTATCAAGATTGTGGTGTCAACCGGTGAGGAAACCTATGTATGTATTTGATCGATATAAAAATATGGACATGTTTCTCATACACTCTTCTATCATCTTACCCCCTCATCATTCACTGCCACATTCATATCAGCTGCTTATCAAGTAATACATCAAACAAGCTTGCCGCAGGCCTGCAAAATCTGCATGTATTATTCATTAGAGATGCATGATGGGAAATCCACGGCTATCACAGGAGCTATTGCACTTATCTAACATATCACAGAAAGAGCAGCCCGTTTGTGAGAAATGCTGGTTTTCCATTTGTGTGGCACATGAGGAAAGAGGGAATGCTGTGACAGTCGTGCTCAGTAGGAATTGCATCTAAATTTGAGCATAGAGATGCCATCTCCTCCCCTCGGAGAGCGAAGACACGCTGACATTGGGTAATGACCCTGAGGGTTTTGATAATTCGGAGTGCGGTAAATGGGAAAATCATCTGCGTGATGAAAAAGTTTAAAGCTGTAATGACTTAGCATTTTTTACGAATTTATCATGGATGTCAAGTACAATTTGTGCAGATATCTGTAAACAGTCCTTGTTTGTGTCAGGTAAACAAATAACGCATTGGTTGTGAGGCTAAAGCATAATGAGGATTAGATGTTGTTTGGCGATAAGGCAGACACATAACACTACAATCTTTCACACTAGTGGTATTCCAACACAGACACATTTCATGGAAGAGCAGTCCCTAAAAAACATTTTATTAAATACCTTTGGCCACAGTTAAAGTGATAGGTCACCGAAGAATATTAATTCTGTCATTGTTTAGTTACAGTCAGTTCTCTTCTGTGGAACACATCTAGCAGAACATCTGCTGTTTTCCATAATATGGATTTGGAATGTCATTAGGTTGAATAAACAAATGGCAATGCCTTTATCTTTAGAAGGTCCAGTATGGGTAGGTCAGTTTGTACCCAAAGCCGGTTTGGCCTTTCTCTGCCGTGATCTGTTTTGTTCAAGGTTTTAAAGCCCTTGCCTCAGTCCTTTACCCCTGAATGTATTTAAGTTGGACAGTTAGAGGCGGTTTTTGTGTTTGCTCTGCTGGGTTTCATTGCTGGTGGTCAGTTGGTGTGTGTGGTCACAGTAGTGAGCCCCGAATTTCTGGCAGTGAGTCTCTTCTGTTAATCCTTCCTCACTGCTCAGGACTGAATGTTCCACACGCTGCCACACACACATACAGTGTTGGGTAGATAACTTCTGAAGTGCATCCTGCTACTGATTGCAAATTGCACAATTAAAAGTGGTAATCAAATCTATATTTTGTTTTGTATAATTCATTTTGAATCACTTTTGATCTAGCTATTATTAAGTTCATATCACACACAAAATAATTTTGTACTGTTTGGACATAAAAATAAAAACAATACCACCAAAAGTGAAAAATATTTCTTGAAGTAGAGCTTCTAATCTGGTTTTTATGTAAGCTTGTTTCTGCCACTGAATGAAAAATTAAAAAAAAAAAGGTCATTCTACTTTTTATCTCACAATTCTGACTTTTTTCTCGCAATTGCCAACTTACATCTTGCAGTTCTGACTTTTTTTCCTCAGAACTGTGAGACAATAAACTCTGCAGTTCTGAGAAAGAAAGTCAAAACTGCATAATATAAAGTCAGAATTATGAGTTTATATCTCGCAATTTTGACTTTTTTTCTCAGAATGCTGTTTATTTCGCAATTGACTTTTTTTCACATAATTGAGAATTTATCTCACATTTGTGACTTTTTCTCAGAATTGCAAATTTATCTCGCAGTTGTGACTTTTTTCACAGAATTGCAAGTTTTTATTTCAGAATTGTGACTTTCTTTCTCAGAATTGTGAATTTATATCTTGCAATTGTGACTTTTTTCTCAGAATTGCACATTTTATTTTGCAATTGTGACTTTTTTTTTCTCAGAATGATGAGTTTATTTCACAGTTGTGACTTTTTTCTCATAATTGCAATTTTAAATCTCACAAATGTGACTTTTTTCCCTCAGAATTGCACATTTATATCTCACATTTGTGACTTTTTTCTCCGAATTGCAAGTTTGTATCTTGCAATTATGACTTTTTTTCACAGAATTGCAAGTTTTTATTTCACAATTGTGACTTTCTTTCTCAGAATAGTGAATTTATATCTTGCGATTGTGACTTTTTTCTCAGAATTGCACGTTTTTATCTCGCAATTGTGACTTTTTTTCTCAGAAATGCAAGGCTATGTCTTGCACTGTGATTTTTTTTTTTTCAAAATTGCAAATTTATATCCCACAATTCTGACTTTATAACACACCATGACAAGTTATTAAGTCAGAATTGTGAGATATAAACTCGCATTTTTTCCTCCCTCAAAACTGGACTGTATAACTGTATAACTGTATAACAATTGTGAGTTTACAGTATATCTCACAGTTCTGATAACTAAGAAGTTCAGATATACTAAGAATTGCGAAATACAAACTCACATAAGCGAGAAAAGAAAATCAGAACTGAGTTTACATCTTGCAGTTCTGACTTTAAAAGTCTTTTATTTTATTTTTTATTCAGTGGTGGAAACAGGTTTCCATAGGTTTTGCATCAGATTTGCATTAAACACTGGGACCAATTTGTCTTAGAAAAAAATTGTATTGTATTAAAAGAAGAAAAAAAGAAAGAGAGAAAAAATAAATAAAAAAATAAAATTGAAAAAACACCTGTGTATTAAGTTATATGGTTGATTTTGTTGTATTATTTGCATTTAGCTGCTGTTTAAACCCCACAGGATTCCTCAGTCTTGGTGCTGGAGAGTCACTTTCCTTCAGACTTAACATAAACACACCTGATTCAACTGATCAAAGTTTTTCAGCTTGCATGAAAAAAAAAAAAAACACTTTGGGGTCGGTGGAACTTACATACAGTAAATTACTTAACCTAGTTTTGATGTAAAGGGCCACTGAGTTACAACTAACACACTACTATATATGTTTGCATTGCACCATTAAACTTAGCTGAAACATAACTATGCCTAAACTAAATTTTAGGAAAAGCCTTCAAGCAGGAATGAGTGATGTATAGCAGATTAACTGAATTGCATCAGTAAGCTCTTATTTAACCTGGCAGATTTCAGTCCTTTAGGCATAAATGATAATGTTGACATTTACACTCGTTTACATTTTAATACAGGGAATATTATGTGAATACATTACTGTTAACTGCTCATTAACACAAAACCAACCTACAGCATACCTTTGTGTGCATCAGTCCATGTTGTGCAATTTCTTAGTTTTTTGTTATTTATTTATCGATCCTTATTCATTTCAAATACAGTTTCTGAATGTCTTTTACATATAAAAATGCCTATTGTGTGGTTTGATATTAGTGGTGTATTTCAGTGGAAATATTTCTTTACTGTTACGTTCTTTACTGTTACTGCTATTTCGATCATTGAGAGTAAACATCATAAATATGCAACTGCAAATTTAATACTACCAAGCCTGTAACTTGTGTGAGAGTGTGGTTGGAACTAAACTCTGCAGGAAAGTGGCACTTCAGACCCAGGAATGAGGAATCCTGCCTTATTAGAACAGACCTGTGAACCAATTTCAGGATGTGAGTCCACAATTGAGAACCACTGCCTCAAGATACACCTTAAGTAAAATGACACCTTTGCACCTTATCTACCCCTAAAGGTACAAATATGTACCCTTAAGGTTCTAATGTGCAGCCTATAGGGATAGATAAGGTACAGAGGTGTTCTTCTGAAGCCACTGCTCTAGTGACAAGCTGCATTTTTTGACTGTATAATACAGATTGCATATAGTCTGTTACCACCCAGCGCTGCACACATACACAAGCACTGTGACACTGCAAACAGCTGCCACCGGGCTTGACTTTATCAGAGAAAGGAGAGAGATAAAGACAAAGGACTTGAGGTGGAGGTAATGGGAGAAAGATGGAATGAAAGAGTTAGTGTTAGATAGCTTGAACCAGAGCCAAAGCGAGCAAAAGGAAAGAGGACATGTCGGATGTACCGTGGCTTTCGCTGGGGCCGTGTCTTATCTGCTTTTCCAGACTCTCCCAGAGTCACATGTCCTAGAGATTCAGTGAAGCGTCAGTCTCTCTGGTCGCTGGATGGCTCTTAACCCTGAAACCACTGATCCCTGATCACCGCCCAGCTGCAGGTCACATGATCTGCAGCAATCACTCAGGCCGCCTTACAGGCCTGTAAATACCGCTGTCTCTCAGGACCACTGTCAAGGCTCCCTCTGGTGCTTTCTGACATGCTTTATACGGATGCCTTCGAGTCATGCCATTTCAAAACTGAGCTCAGTGCCCGTTTTTATGACACATGCAATAGACACAGTGTAAGAGGAACGATTCAGTGTCATTCAAACAGTACTGTTGCTTTTCACCGTTTTAGTAGGCTTTGGTGAGGGCACTCTTGTGAACAGACATTTTCAAGTGGGTGGATCTCTATTCTGTGCCTGTTCTCTAATTTCATCCTGATAATTATAAAGTGTACTTTCTGGGCTTTAATGAGACAATAGCTCTGTTCCAAAACCTAGTGAGCTGCCTCCACATGCATTTTAAGACACTAAAGCTGTTTCAAATAGTAGGCAACTAAATTACACTGCCTCCTGGATTACTTTTTTTTTTTTCTTTGGTATTCTTGATATTTTTTGGTCCAAATATGAAGGCAGGGGCAACAGGGTTTTGATTTCGAGGATCCCCAAATATGATGATGCCTTCTAGAAATGAATGGAAGCTGTATATGTTTATACACTACCATTTAAATGTTTTTTTTTTTTTTTTTTTAAAAAGACGTTTCTTATGCCCATCAAAACTACATTCCTTTGATCAAAAACTACAATAAAAACAGTGTTGTTATGAAGCATATCAATTTAAATAGCAGTTTTCTATTTGAAAAATATGCTTTAAAATATAATTTACTGCTGTAATGGCACAGCTGAATTTTTAGTAGCCATTACTCCCGTCTTTAGTGTCACATAATCCTTCAGAAATCATTCTATTGTGCAGATATGGTTCTGAAAAAAATTCTTATTATTATCACAGTTGTATGGAAGCCCGTTTCCGGCACCGAATAAAAAATTAAACAAGGTTATTGCAATTTTTTTTCAGAATTGTGACAAACTCACAGTTGAGAGAAATAAAAAAGACTGATATATTCTCAGAAGTATCTCACAATACTAATTCAATAACTCGCAGTTGCGCATTACAAAGTCACAGCTGCAAGATATAAACGTGCAATTCTGAGGAAAAAAGTGACAATTACAAGATATTAACACGTAATTCTGAGAAAAAAGTGACAATTGTGAGATATAAATGTATTTCTGAGAAAAAAGTGACAATTACAAGATATTAATGCGTAATTCGGAGAAACAAAGTGACAATCACGAGATATAAACTAAATTCTGAGAAAAAAGTCAGAATTATTTTATCTCAGACTATTTCTCAGAATTGCGAGTTTATGTCTCACAATTCTGACTTTATAACTTGCAAATGTGAGTTTATGTCTCACAATTTGGAAAAAGGTCAGAATTGCAAAATACAAACTTGCAATTGTGAGAAAAGAAGTCCGAATTGTAAGATAAAAAAAGGTTGCAGTTACCTTTTGTTCTTTATTCAGTGGCGGAAATGGGCTTCCATACAGTTGAAAGCGGTTGTGTTGCTTAATTATTTGTGGAAACAGTGATACTTCTTAAGATTCTTTAATAAATAGAAAGTTGAAAAGGCCATAGTTTATTTAAAATATAAATTTTCAGTAACCTTATAAATGTCTTTACTGTTCTTTTGATCAATTTAATGCATTCTTGCTGAATAAAAGTGTTAATTTAATCCAAAAGAAATGGTGAAAATATTATCTGGAAAATATAGGTTGTTAGTGTATAATTTTTCTGGCCACTATAAGAGTAATGCTAGATATACAATATGTGTATACTTGCAGAAAACAATTCAGATGTGTTTTATAGCACTAATCACATAAGTATTTTTAAGTATGCAGTACATGAGTATTTTCCTGTAGCAGTTTTCCGGAGGAAATTGACTTGGGAGTCAGCGGAGAGGAAAAATAATAAGCAAGATCTGGAAATCTATATTTTTTTTCTGCAAAACTATTTTCAGATTTATTTACTGTTTGCTTACTGAGATTTCAGTTTATTTAGAATGTTGCCAATGTAGACAGTGGGCAGAAAGCCATAAGGCAGCTCAACAGGGTTTGGATCAGAGCCAATGTTTGCTAATTTTTCAATAGCTTAATGTATAGCTACGCAATTAACTGTACAACAACAATGACAGCACAATCAAGTTGTGTTCACGTTATGCTGTAGATAATAATAAGATGTCTGTGGTGAAGCAGAACTGTGGTTCCAAACATTCCCCACGGCATGAATAATTCATGCAAAGTACTGCAGTACAGTACAGTATATGCAAAATAACTAAGATGATGATATGCTTGTACAGTATGTCCATGTGAGCCATGCTTATTTTGTATGCAGCCTAAGTTATATTTGTTTGTAACTATTTTGTATATTCCAGCAGTTTTGAATGGGTGGACCAGCTGCCAGTCAGAACAGACCAGAATGACCCTGACCCTCATGTGGCCTTGATTGTTAAATTATGTATTTTTTTTCTGACAGAAAATACAAAACAGTGCATCATTTTACCTCAGCTTTGATGCATGGCCAGTAGAGCTTCATCATATTGCTACACACTAGTACACGAAAGAGCAGGATCAGTCAGATGTTCTACTAAGAAAGGCAATGCAGCACAAATCAATGTCAAGAACAGATTGTAATATCACAGTTTTTCCAGCAAAAGGTCACATCGTGTGACATCGGCACATTTATCCTATCACATTCAGTAATGAATCTGCCTGCCAATCTCCCTTTTGGGGCATCAAATGCATCCAAGTGTGCAAATGCAATTTAGCACGCACAAGAATGAAGAAAATCACATGCATAGAGAAAGAGATTTCTACAGTGTCATTTTTTTTTTTGTAGGTGATCTTTAAAGGATGAAAACATGGGAACACTTTTGTAAGTAGCTAAATGTAGAATTATGAATTTTTTAAGCTTGTTCTGCAAACTACAAAAACTGGATGTTTATCCTCATGGTATGAATAAAACAAAGAGAGATATTCTCTCTTTACTAAGCATTCACTTATATAATGCAAGGTTATGAGCTGCAACCTTCATGCCAATAAATGGGTTTTGCTCGGGTCGAGATTCAACGACTCAAACAATCAACACTGTTAAGTATTCAAACAAATATTTAGTCTCATAGCAACAAACCAAAGCCCTTGAATTTATCTTTTCATGTGCAGGTGTTTTCGCAATGACAAATGGTGCATGCTGCAAATAATTGCTTAGTTTTTTTCCATTTTACACAGACAAACTTCAAAGGTATTTTGCAATTTGTGTCATTTAATATTTACTTAGGGTCTAAATTTTAAATCTGAATCTAAATATTAGGTAAATATTTAAATGTAAAGCTAAAATCTCAAAGTTGAGCTGCTGCATAGAACCTGTGCAACAAGCAGCAGAAGCATTGGCACTCACATTTGATTTATTCAATGTCTACACTTAAAATGTTATTAATAAGTGATTAAAGCTGGGGAATAGATAATGGAAATGGAAAAGATTATTAAAACACATCTATTTTAAGACCCACTTGAGCTAAATCTGGGAAATCAAATTCAAAATCTATTGCAGTTATTTGCAACACGCTTTGTGTCATTTGGCACCCTATAGGTATTCCCTACTTCACCAGTGAGTCATTTAGCATCCAACAGGAAAATAGGCTGGCAGAGAAGTCTTAAGTGGTCATGCTAGGAGTTATCAGATTGGCTTAGCGTTTGATTTCTGCCGCTAGTGAGTCATAAGTATAGAGATATTTATCTTCGCTTTTTGTGTTGCTCCCTCCGTTACATGTTTTCCTGTGAGGTCAGATGCATCAGCGATGTGTGATGATATAAGTGTGAAGCTTGCTGTACATTTAATAACAAAAGTTGATTTGTTATTTAGTGTATTGTTATAAAATGACATGTACTATATTAATCTTGCACCATGAAGTACCGTGAAAGATGCATGAATATAGTGATTGGGGATGCATGACATTATCGGACCAGTATTTTATTCGAAAAATTACGCCGCTGATATTTTACCTTAGTTTTTTTTATCTGTCATCTTTCAGCTCTTTCATCAAGAGTCATGTTTTTCACGGGTTCGTATCCAAGGATTCTGCATTCTAAGTCCAATTCTGTGTTGTCTGAGCTACCAAGCAAGCTTGTTATGTCTGGAAAGTGATATGTACTTATTGGTTACATATTTTGCATCTTGCGAAGATCAGGTAGAGATCAGGTAGCGTATATCATAGTACTGCAGTACAGCCACACTACATTTGGCTACAGAAGAGTTAAATATTGAATATGAGATGATTCAGGATAGCCCTTTCTCCATTAGTGAGGTGAGGATTTTCTGTTTGTAGGAGGTGTTATTTCAGCGTTTTAGCACTGGTGACACCCGCTCTGCACCAGCCTGTCTCTTTTTAAGCTTTTATGACTCTGACACTTCATTATCAGCCTATCGGCTGACAGCATGACAGGACCAATCTGAGCCAATCAGTGCAGCTGCTGATTTGTGACCAGTGGGCAGAAAACAGGAAGTCGATAGATGGATATGCTCTTATCTGCTGTCCTTTATACACCCCGCTTAATTTTAATGTGACATGTTATTTTCCCCTAAGCTTATTATTAAGATGCAAAAATGTGCATCAAATACAAATGTTCTCATAAAGCCCTGTTTCATTAGTGTTGGTGCCATAAGTTTGTACTTGTGCTTTTAAGTTTTGGACTGAACAGTTTACTTACTAATGAGCAAATGGTTTTGGCTGAATGAACAATTTGCGATGTAAAGCAAAGTTTAATCATTAGTGGACTTGTGTGTTTTTTTTTTTTTTTTTTTTTTTTAAAGAGACTTGAACAAATGTCACAATCATTGCACACTGTGACACCAGGTGATGAAATCACAAGTGAAAATGCCAGCTTTGACAGGAGCTAAATTTTGTGTATAGAAGCACAAAAACAAAGGCAAAAGGCAGTAGCAGGTAATGGAGCTCGACAGAAATTCTGCAAATGCAGCCCCCAGAGAATATGAGGAAATGTCCACCTGCAAAGAGAAGTAACAGTCATTTCAGGATGCCTGAGACTGATCAGACTGAGGCAGATGCAATAAAAATAAAATATTTCCTTGGCTAACCGTTGCCCTGCATCTGAAGCAAGGGCTGAGATAATACAGTATGTTCAGAATGCCAAGCACATTTTAAAAGCACAAACAGACTACTAGTACATTTACTACTTGACCTGAGAAAAATGGGGTGAATTCACTAAGCAGGTGTGTTGTGGTACTGTTGGCAGATAAACTTGCCTCTGATTCACTAATCGCCTGCGATCCACGTTAAAGGAGAAGTCCACTTTCAGAACACAAGTAATTTACTCACCCCCTTGTCATCCAAGATGTTCATGTCTTGCTGTCTTCAGTCGTAAAGAAATTATGTTTTTTGAGGAAAACATTTCAGGATTTTTCTCAATATAATGGACTTGATTGGTGCCCCGATTAGTGTTGTCAAAAGACCCGGTACTTCGGTACCAAGTCGGTACTAAAAAAAATTAAATGTTACAGTACCAGGTTTTCTTAAGTACCGGTGGTACCGAGCACCCGGTCAACCCAGTTCTTGCTGCGCTATCCGGAAAGGTGCGCACTTCGCAGTTGCGTCGTCTTCATAAAAGCACAGAGACATGGCGACCGGCGGTGCTGCTGATGCGGCTGCTCTGAATCCGCTTGTTGAAAAGAAAGGAGCCACGTGTGGAAATATTTTGTATTTGCGGCTGATGACGAGGGCAACATCATAGATCATCAGAAACCCATTTGCAAACAGTGTCATCGAAGTTTTCTCTCAAAAGGAGGACATACATCGAACTTAATAAAACACCTCAAAATGAAAGTTCAAGCAGGTAAGTTTTAATTTAATCTTATATTTAGAGCTTTTGTTGTAAAAATTATACCATAAATAAACATGGCCATTTGCTTAGTTAATCGTTAGCATAAGCGCGGCTAATGCTAACGCGAGTATTACTCCTTTATTAAGTGTTTAATGTTCCTATAGTGTTTATTAAAAAATATTTTAAAAAAAGGACATGATAGTGTACTATTTTTTACACACCTGAGGCTTTTAAATAACCTGTGTAGCTAAAATATGTGTGTTAGACAACAAATGTACAAATGTATGGTTAATGTTTATAGCCTTAAAATCGGTCAACAGAAAAGCAGTTCTAGGCTATGAAATATAGTTTGCGCAGTTTGATTAAATAAAAGTACAGTCAAATACAGTCCTGTATAGTTTGGTAAAAGATACCATTCATTAACATGATAATGAATATTTTATAATATATTAATATATTATCTAACATCAAGTTACAGTGAGTGAACATTAATTAATGTGTGTTAATGTTATTTTATACAAACACTTGATCGTTCATGTTTGTTCATTGTGCGTAAAATGTCAACAGATACAACTTTTAATTTAAAATAAATTAATACATTTTGAAATTAAGAAGAATAATTGCTATGTAACACTTGTTTATTAAGTCATGTTAAATGGAATCTTTTTGTAAAGTGTTTAATACTAGTTTCCATCTGTGTAACATTGATATACACTCAATATAAGTAATCTTATCTAAATTTATTATAAAAGCTGAGGTTTGTTATTTACTGAAAAGTTATATTATATATGAAGTTCTGTTTAGCTGGTGTCAATCTAATGTTGCATTTAGTCAGACTCAGCCCATTGTTTCCTTTTACAGCTGCAGGCTAAAGAAGACCACGAACTACCAAATCAAACTCCTAAGCAGACAACGGTTCCAGATGCTTTTCAGCAGCAGAAGTACGACAAAAACTCACCTGAGGCAAGAAAACTGAACCAAGCTGTTGCTGAATTTACATGTATGGATCAAGTGCCAGTTTATACAGTGAAAAATGGGGATTCCAGCAAATGCTTCATCACCTCAACCTAAAATACCAGCTTCCAATTTAAAACTTTGTTTTATTTTTGTTTGTTATTAATAAAAATAGTGTGTTGTTCAATTCATGCTTTTGTGTTTTGATTTGGTACCGAGAACCGTGGATTTTCACTGGTATTGGTACCGAATACTGAAATTTTGGTACCGTGACAACACTAGCCCCGATTTTGAACTTCCAAAATGTAGTTTAAATGCAGCTTCAAAGAACTCTAAACGATCCCAGCCAAGGAAGAAGGGTCTTATCTAGCAAAACGATCGGTCATATTCTTCGGAAAGTAAAAATTTGTATACTTTTTGAGCACTTTTAGTGTAGCACAGGCTCTGGGATGCCGTTCACATACTATTGAATCATGTCATAAGGTCACGCCGAACATAGATGGTACTACAGACGATGAACTTAGACGTGATTCGTAGTAGTGATGGGAAGTTCGGATCATTTTACCGACTTGGACCTTTAAGTCTCGTTCAGCAAAATGAACAAATCTTTTTTCTAGTCATTTCGTTCATTTTAGCAAAATATAATTAAAATGTTACGTGTTACTTCCCCAACACATCTACTGCTTACACAAACGTTGACCACACTACAAACAAGACAAAACTATAATGCTATAAGAAACAGAAAAGATTAATTCATTGTTTACCTGGGTCTTTAGTCTATGATTAGCTCACCTCACCTCTTATCTGACAAGTTTTCGGGTTTGAGTCGTTCGTTCATCACGTGACAGCCCCATAAGCCCAACCAATGCAGTGTGAGCCGGAAAAAGAATTGATTAGTTCATCTCTCGAGTCTTGGGTTTGAGTCGTTCGTTCATCATGTGACAGCCCAATAAGATTAATGAACAACTCCAAAAACCCGAAGACACGAAACAGGTGAACTAATTCCAGTACAGAACCTAATAGGATGTTGCGCATGCTGAATGAATCACTTCCCGAGAGGACTCATTCTTCCCGAGTCACATTAAAGATTCGTTCAGAATGAATTTTTTTCAAAAAAAAAATGACCGATCATTTCGCTAGATAAGACCCTTCTTCCTCGGCTGGGATCATTTAGAGCCCTTTGAAGCTGCATTTAAACTACATTTTGGAAGTTCAAAATCAGGGCACCAATCAACAAGTCGATTATATGGAGAAAAATCCTGAAATGCTTTTCTCATAACCATAATTTTTTTACGACTGAAGACAGAAAGACATGAAGATCTTGGATGACAAGGGGGGTGAGTAAATTATTCGTAAATTGTTGTTCTGGAAGTGGACGTCTCCTTTATCACCGCACATGTATCACCGTATTTGCACTGTATTTAAATTAAGTAGTCAATCATTTCACCACAGACACATCTGCTTTCTATGCACGTTTTGCTTATTATTGATAGTGACTTATACATGAAACTCAACCCAATTATTGTAGCACTCTAATTTTCCATAGAAATGTTGCATACACTCTTAAAAATAAAGGTGCTTCACAATGCCATAGAAGAACCTTTTTTGTTTTGGTTCCATAAAGAACCTTTAACATCTGAAGAACCTTTCTGTTTCACAAAAGGATCTTTGTGACAAAAGAAGGTTCTTCAGATTATAAAAAGGTAAGAAAGATGGTTCTTTAAAGAACGTTTGACTGAATGGTTCTTTTTGGAACCAAAAATGGTTCTTCTATGGCATCGCTGTGAAGAACGTTTTAAAGCACCTTTATTTTTTAAGAGTGTAGGACTGATCATCTTTTATTCATATTTAGTGATTTCACTTCAATAGTCTTAAACAAACCAGAGTGTATTTACAGTGGTCTTGAGGACACTATTTTTTTTTTGTTTTATTTGAAGTAGATTTTAATAAACCTCCCATCAAGCAGACATTATGTGCATGTATGGCAATGATGCTAGAAAGACGTTTTCTGTTCTTTTTGGTCGTATCATTAAAATTGAGCATTGAACTGAGTGAGGATGTTTCTTATGTGGCCTGAGCTTGAAACACGTGGTGGCTGCTATTGAGAAAATGTTGAGTTATTACACAGCTCTGAGGTCAGAGACTATTGATTGAAATGCTGTGTGAGGATCATGATATGCTTTTGAAAGTTATACACTTATACAATACTGTAATTGTGGTGTTGTCTAAAAACAAAGCACATACTTTGACTTTTTAGACTTTAAAGATTAATTGACGCTGACTTTCAACTTCCTTCAAATCTGCTCGAGGAAAAATTATGCTAATGTGTTTAGCCGAAAAGCCATCAGAGAAAGTATTGCAATACTGAATCAATTAATGACGAGAATCTTTCAGCTTGTAGGGAAGATGAGCTCCAGTTATTCCCTGTGGATAGAGTCAGCAAATTTAGTTGCATGGAGAGCTGATTTATCACAAATAAAATAATTGTGAATTTTGGCTGCCAGCACGAAGAGCTTGGAATATGTATGAGGATTTTTACTGTCTTCTACTAATGCTGTGTCAAGGCAAGAATGTTTTTAATTCAGAGCTGCGCAGTTACATCAGAAGAGCAAAAGTGATTTGATGTGATCTGACTGATTTGGATTTGTATGCTCGTCCACACTATAATTATGTCTGTAATTTTCTAATGTGGCAATAAAAGGGATGGTTTGGTGATTTATTTTATTTTATTTTTTATTTTATTCAGACCACAGGTAGTTCACTTTTTGTTTGAACATGAATGTGTGTTGGCAGTGTATGTACAAATCTACCCTATAATGATAAAAATCCATGCAGTGGTTTTTAATTAATCTGTAAAGATAATATCCCCTTTTTTCAAATCGAGCCATTCTCAGATGCCTGTCGGTGTGACGCCGCTCCCACGATAGTTGATTGACATGAGCGTCTTACCTCAGACCAACTGTAACAGTCAAGTAACCTCCATTGTTTCGATGCCGGAGCGGGGATGTAAGTTAGACTGAGCGATAGAGGTGTTGTGTTGCTGGATGTAATAATGAACATAGTGGTTTCCTTCACAGTGGATTACGTTCGTTTGTGAAGGGAATGCGGCTCCCGATCTACATATATCCGTATATGTTCGCGCAAATCATTCAAGATCCAGCTTCATTTACAGCAGAAGTGCGTATACGTGTTTTTTTTTTTTTCATGAATCTTTGCGATCGCCTTTCCTTATAACGTGGTAGTTATGAAGTTTAGCGGCTAAACGCAGCTAAATGTGACTAAAGTAAACAGGCTCGTCACTCCACAGAGAGAAGAGAGGGGCGGGGCGAGCAGAGCTCATTTGCATTTAAAGGAACAACCCCTTAGAATGAGATGATTTTTGCAGAGCTCATTTTGGCAAAGTAAAAAGGGTGTTGTTTTAAACAACCATTGAGAATTTTTAACCAAAGTATATTATAGACTTTTCATTAAGACCCTAAAGAATCATATCAACCTGTGGAAAATGGCCATCCGATGACCCCTTTAAGTCTGTAATTTTCATTTTGTAGAGTCTAAAAAGAATTAGAAAGTCTTAAGTCTAAATCTTAATTCCATGCAAATGTCAACGTTACCATGAAAAAATGTTTTTACCGAAGGTTTTTATTATACCGATAGCACAGATGTCAACATTTGGTGGTTCAAATACCCATGTGAGGTCTCTCACTTTAAAGTTTTCAAAGCATTTTTTATTTTTAGTGCGTGATTTTTCATAGTCTGGTAAGTGCTATTTTCAGGCTTGTCACATCCATAACAGTATATATTCCTCATAAACAGACACATCAAAATTATAATAAAGTAACAATTATATATTCTGTGAAGAGGTCTGGTTTGTGCATTTTAATTCGCAGAAATCCTGCAAAGTATGCAGTCTCTCAAAAACCTTTTTGTGTCCTTTTTTGTCACATCCATAACGCATGATTATTTCCCTTTTTTAACATAGAAAACTAATGCATAGACAAGGGTTTATTAAAATATAAACAGATGGTTCTGTATATTGGTAACACATACGTTCTTTAAGCATTTATATGTCACATCCATATCGCAAAATGTCACATCCATAACGCTGGATTTGCCCTTATATAAATTGGGTACAGTTTGTTAAAAAATATTGACTAACTGGAGGCCATGGCAACTAATTTGTTGGCTAAAAAGATTTTATATTTAATTATATCAATCCTACAGACTGCTGGTGCTTAAAACTGCTTTAGATTGCATTAGTAAGTCAGTCTGATTCGCTTCACAAAGATGCTCCTACTTCATCTGACTAGCTAATGATCACTCTAGTCATAACAGCTGCTTTCAAGCGTTTTATGGGATGTTTATTAAACAACAGCTGTCCGCTAATCTGAACAGGAGCGGGAGGAATACTGATAAATCAGAAATACTAATGAATTAAACATTAACTCGAGGAGGTGGATACTCTATTATTATGTAAGACGACTTACATAATTCCATCATTGATCTGTATGGATCATGCTTTAACACTGAACAACAGCAAAATGAGAGAGATGCAATCCACAGTGCTCAGCTAGAATGAATCACCTCCTGAACCACCTCATTAACCTCATCTATTGATGACAGTTCGGCTCTTCATCACAAAAGCCCACACACAAATGCAATTTGAGTTTAGCAGTATACAAAGGAGTGCCTGTACTGCCAATTCTAAAGGATAAACCTGTTTAGATGAACACACACAGGTCTCCAACAATGGCGTTTGCGGTCAATAAATGATTTGTGCTAAATCGCCAGGTTTCAGTGAGTTTAGATACAAAGACTGAGTTATTATCACCTACTCCTTTCACACTCTTCCTTTTCTTTTCCTCCCACAGCTGCCTGCCTTCACATGTAATTAATTTGAGAAAGTTGCTCTATGTTCACTCAGGCATATTATAGCTACGTAGTGAATGAACCAGTGACCCTACTGCGTAGACAGTGGCTGTTTTAGACTTGCTAAAGAATACTTTCCTTGAAAGTGGAGCGAGTAATTAAAGAAGAGTTCTCTTAATGTTAAAGTTAACTTTGCCTTTGGAGAGTTACATTGTTTAAGTTCACACAAGTACCTTGTAAAGCTGGTAAACTTAAAGGTCAACAATAATTTGAACCATAGAACCATATGTTCTTGTTGTTTGCTGCATGACAGTTTAACAAGGTTGCTCTTTGAAAGCATGACATCTCCCTTGTTGAAAAGGCCACCTTAGAGAATTAGTAAGTGGTTTTGTGCTGGTCTAGCTGGTTGACCAGCATCCAAAATACAATATATGCTGGTGAACAGAAATGTTGATCTATCCAGCAAGGTAATGTGCTGTATTATAGTCAGTTCTGTAAAATAATGAGGAGTGTATACCTCCATCAGGAATTTCATTTTTCATTTTTATTTGTCACCCTGAGTTCAGTCTGTTGTGCCAAATACATCTGTGATAACTTAATGGAGTCATCACACCTTTGATGTGCAAAGACATTAAGTCATTGTTGAGTTGCCAAAATCAATGGCCAGCGCAAAGGGAGAAGGCACAGGGACAGGTGAACCTGAACCTGCCATGTAATGGCCAATCGATAACTAGCATTGTGTTCGAGAAGGAAAAAGAGGACATGACTGTTTTGAGATGCACAAAGGCCAGTTTAATATTGATTTCTTTTAAAATGCACTTTTTCTTTCAAGCTGTAGTCTTTAAAGCCTTAAAGTCTTAAACAAAGAAAACTGTATCGTATTTGAAATCCTTTGCCAGGTTGAATCAGTGTTTGGCTGTATTCATTTTTGCAATGGCTTTATTAAAGCAGATGTGATAAACATCAGGTAGCCCCAAATCCATCTCCATGAACCTATATTTCACATCAAATATATCTTGATTGGCTGTTATTTTGTCGCATCACACAGCATTTTTATTTTTGGCATAGATAGACAAATCACTTGTTGTTGGACACTGCATTACGGTACCATATGACACAGGGCTAGAATTGTCATATTGTTTAGCTCAGAATAAAATATTAGCAAGAAGCAGTGCAATTTTTCTTGGGGAATGGCTTTCTGGAATTTCCAGGCTCAGGTGGACAGCAATACAGTTGTAATGAGGTGCCAGAAATGGCACACGTAGAGTAAAGATAAGTATTTCTTATCTTTTTTTTTTTTTTTTTTGTCTTTCGTCTTGTTGAATATTCAGTTAATATTCAATATTAATATTCAGACTGGCAAAGCTAATTAAACATCTATTATTGTATGCTTAATATGAAATTAAATAAAGAGTTCAGAAACTCTTTGCAACTCAAAATGTCACTCTGAATGAACTTAGACTTTGCAAACTCTTAATGGTTTGTCATGAAACTGGTGTGTGAGATTGTAAAAAAATAATTTAATATGAATATTTTTTAACATCATTTTTAAACTTGGTGAATTCAGGTTAACTTTTTGACAGTCATCAAAATGTGATCCTATGTATCATTTACATATAAAAAGTTCAAAATATCAAAATACACTCAAAACATTTTGAATAAGTTGAAGAGTTGTTTATGTGACTCATACCATTTGCACAGCATGCCTATTTATCGCTGTTTAGGCAAACCTCATTTGTCACAAAAACTCTTTGTAAAACCTCAAGCATTATTATCCCCATTAGGCATAAAATTTCATTTGAGTGATTGATGAAGGCTGTGCTTTGAGAACAGTGTATTGGGAATTGAATGTATTGTTTACCCTTTAGTTTTGTCTCTAAGCACAAAGTAATTCATATACTAATAATATAAGTATTTATTAGTGATATACTTACATATTTTTGTAATTTATTATATATTTTGAAGTTGCGTATGCTATGACCATGAAGAGCTACCTCACTGTAACTACATAACACATAGAGACTTGATCTGGGGTTGTTGGGTAATTAGAAGCTGTCTTTCCGATGTGAAGCAGGCGACATTTTCTTACGCTACTAAAGAAATAAGATGAGGTGATTTATGGTAATGCTGTTACATATCTGTTGTTGATGAAAGAGAGTGTAAAGACATCGTTAACAGAGTTGATTTCCAGAAATGTGACGTAATGGGTCCTTTCGGCAGCAGGCGACAGAGAGTGACACCTCAATTAAATATGTGCCAGAATGATTGACAAGTGCCTCTAGACCGTCACTTTAATGAAGTGTCATGTGACTCCTATGTACAGAGGAAACTTGATAGCTTGTTAATATTGCTGATATCATAGTTATCTCAGAATAAATGTTGAATAACTCAACTGTTTGTTAAACTCAGCCTGACTAGTTATGAGGGCAAAATGAGTTTGTTATATTTGTGTGTGTGTGTGTTTTATTATATTGGTATTTCTTTAACTTAAGGCACTTTTAAGTCCCAGGGTGTTGTTTTCTATTAAAGCTTACAACTTTTTTTATACAGTTTATGTATAAAGCATACATTACATGTGTCTTTGAAACTTTTTCATTTCCACTTTTGTTTCCAGAGAATATATCAAATGTTAAAAATGTATACTCTACTATGATGTGTTAAAGGGGTCATCGGATGCCCATTTTCCACAAGTTGATATGATTCTTTAGGGTCTTAATAAAAAGTCTATAATATACTTTGGTTAAAAATTCTCAATGGTTGTGTAAAACAACACCCTTTTTACCTTGCCAAAATGAGCTCTGCAAAAATCATCTCATTCTGGTCGAGGCTGCTTTAAATGCAAATGAGCTGTGCTCGCCCCGCCCCTCTCTTCTCTCTGTGGAGAGACAAATCTGTTTACTTTAGCCGCATTTAGCCGCTAAACTTGCTAACTAGCACTTTATTAGGAAAGGCGATCGCAAAGATTCATGAAAAACCCTTATACTCACTTCTGCTGTAAGTGAAGCTGGATCATGAATAATTTGCGCGAACATAGACAGATATATGTAGATCGGGAGGCGCATTCCCTTCACAAACAAACGCAATCTACTGCATCTTCAGCTGCTTAGATGTCGGGAGTAAATGACGACCACTACATTCATTATTACATCTAGCAACACAACACCTCAAACTCTCAATCGGAGATATTCTTGTCTAACTTACATCCCTGCTCCGGCATTGAAACAATGGAGGTCAGACTGTTACAGCTGATCTGAGGTAAGACGCTCATGTCAATCAACTATCGTGGGTGCGGCCTCTATGGGTGTGACGCCACAACGACAGGCATCTGAGAATGGCTTGATTTGAAAAAGGGGATATTATTTTTACAGATTAATTAAAAACCACTGCATGGATTTTTATCATTATAGGGTAGATTTGTACATACACTGCCAACACACATTAATGTTCAAACAACATGTAAAAGTGAACTTAGCATCCGATGACCCCTTTAAGAAAAAAAAAAAAAAGGAAAAAAAATGTTTTAAATGTATTTTCCACCACAGAATGTTATCAAACACAATACATCATTTAAGATGTGGAAATTTCAGAAAATGGCAGTCTCTCCTGTGATGCAACTACCATTCAAAAAGTTTATTTACAGTTTATTGCAATGTAATTATTTTTACATTGTTACAAAAAAATTCAATTAAAATATTTACTTTCTATTCATTAAAGAATCCTGAAAATATCATAACAAGGCAACGCAACTGTTTTCTTCATTGTTTTCAACTCTTTTGTTGGTTTTGCTTCCATTGTCCTCATTTGTAAGTCGCTTTGGATGAAAGCGTCTGCTAAATAACTAAATGTTAATGTAATGAAAACACAAAAGACTGGAGTAATGCCTGCAAAAAACCGCTTTGCCATCAGAAATAAATTGTGATTTAAAGTTTATTTTAAATTGTAATAGTATTTAAAAATATTACTGTTTTTATTGTATTTTTGATCAAATAAATGGAGCTTTGGTGAGCGTAAGATACTTCTTTCATTAAAAACATCTTACAGCCCAAAACTTTTGAACAGTAACTGTTACATATTGTTAATGGACAAATTAAATAAACAAGTGAGGGTGTGAAAAGTCCTTTAAGAGTTAATTTTCTGAAAGTCCACAGGGTCAAAAGTGGCCATATAATGGAAGAAACACCATTATATGTGTGTGTGTGTGTGTGTGTGTGTTAATTGGAGAAAGAACTTTGGAGAAAGATCATTATACTGAGACGTACTGACAGAACTTTCTGTTTCCATAGCAATTTAATATTTTTTTTACATAAAAATCGCAGCCCAGTCTCTTCATCTCACATTTGGTTAAAGGAACACAATGTATCGGTATCACTAAGGACACTCACACTCAAAAATGTATGAATTTCATTGAATTGAAAACAAAATATAAAGCCAGCTGGTTTTTGCAAACCAGTGAGACTGGATGTTTTGTAGTCTAGAGAACAATGAGACTAGTGAACCTTTTTGATTTGTGCAATTGCTTTAAACCAGCTGGCCTCAAGCCCATTTTTGGGGCTGTACTGTACAATATGAAATCAATTGCTCAAGTTCACCAAGGTGTTCTAGCAGAAAACAAATTAACAATGAACGTGTTCCAATCTGACAACTAGATAGTGTTCAAATGCTTTTTTGTGTGTGTGTTTCAGTCATTATGGACCAGATTTACTAAACAGGGCAAATTAATGTTAGAGCACAATTCCATAAAAGCATCGAAGGAAGGGGAAAATTCTTTGTGTGAATTACTGACAACGCGCACATTGAAGAACACAGACGCAGACAGATAATTTCCATAATGATCAGCACAAGCTACCAAGATCAGCTTTAAGACATGCTTTTTTGGCGTTAAATAATGGCGCAAATACCAGTAATTTGACGAGCGCAAACATTAGTAAATCACGTTGTGTGATTCATTTTAATACTCTCCTCCTCTAAATTTTGTGTCTGAAAGGGAATCTCCTACAAATACATATTCAGTAAGGTCAGGCGCAAAAATAACTGTGTCCATGCCTTTTCAGCGCTAACTCTTCACTGCGCGTCTTTAGTAAATCCTGATAGTACTGTTTTAATGCCAAAAGACTGGCGCAAGCTGTTAGTAAATCTGGCCCGAAATCTATTGTTGCATAATTCAGTTCCACTTTATTCTCAGTTCCAACTCTATATTCAGTTCCAATTCATTCTTTATTCACTTTATAAAGCAACGCTATTTATACATTTTAAGTGTGACATAAGTATGTACTTTCTGAGGCCACTATACAGTACATAACCTGATCTGATGTATTCACAAGTTATTCTGTCTGTCATTTTCTCTGCGCTGTCAAGTCTCTCCAGGTCAATGTGAGATGATGTTTGGAGGAGGACAGCAGCCCTAGAGCTTCTCTGACAGTGTGATCAGTTGAGCAAAGTGCGTGTGACCGAAGCCAGTCTGAGCTGTGTTTATCCAGACCTCTGTCCCACTGCATTTCAGTCATTACATACATCATCATGAAGAGGCTCTCAGCTGGAGGCTTAGGTCTGTCCCAAAGTCTCCTGTCTCTATTCTTTCTCTCCCTTGGCAGATGACAGAAGCTGGGTTCAAAGGAAACAGACTGGGCGCAGCAGAGAGCTAGGGCGGCTGGCACAAGTATAGTGGGAGTAGAGAGAGGGTTACGTAACACTATCCTCTCTCTCTTTTCCTGTGCCCAGAGGATGTGCTCTTTGCCAGCCTTACCAACAGTTTCCCTTCTAAAACCCTTGTGATTGCGTTGGTCCGTGTTCCTCTGCGTTATCATAGCAGTGACACGTGGTACAGTGCTTGAAATACACTTGAATGATAAAGCTGGGAAATAGATTTGGCAACGGCGCTGTGACGTCTTTGTGAGGGCAGAAACAGGAAGCTGGGTGATTTTCAGCCCTCTGAATTTGCATTTTCTTGTGTCTGCTACACCTTCAAAATGGGATGTCCCAGTTTTAACTAGTGATGTTTTTTTTTGGCTCTGTTTTACAGGAATTTCGGGCAGACTTTTGCATTACATTCATCAAGCGAACTCAGTTTATTTGTGTAGCACTTTCCACATGGTTTTGAACAGACAGCTCACCTAAATATGATGTTATACTCCAAAAATAATGTCATGGAGTGTCGATTTACACTAAATGCAAATAGCAGAGGCTATTTACACTAACCTCACCCTCCACTGTGTGTTTGGGATAGACAACAGTACAAAAAACATCTGCCAAACAACAACTCAGGTGGTGTAAGTGGTAAAGTAATAGTGGCTTTTAGAATTGATCGACCCAAGTTCGAATCCACCTTTGCCAAACTCCATATTCTTCCTTTTTACCCCTACATATCAGATTTGGAAAGACATTTATTTTAAATAAAATGAAGAAAAAAATAAAAAAGCAGAAAATAAAGTGCCTCACAGGTTTTATTGGTTAGGTTTAGGGGTAGGTGTAGGGAGGGGTTTATTGGGACAATGAAAAAAGTATACTTCGTTTTTGTATGCATATGTTAACGTAATGCATACATTTGAACACATAGACTTTCAAAGTACACTCCATTTGATGTTGTGCGCAGTCGTCGGCAGTCGACACATGCGCTCTAGAAAGCTTCATCCATGTCCAGTCTTTTTCCCTGTAAGTTATGACTGAACTCTTTTCAGACAGCTGAGCTGTCTCATACCCTCTCACTCACAAGTGCTTGTCAATGTGAGTGTCTGTTGTTGTTGCAGTCTCGGCTGTTGTTGTTCCATCTGTTTAGTTTCATTTTCTACTGTGAAACAATGGCCCGAGACAGTGTTGCCACCTTGTGGAGCAACTGATTACTGCAAAATAACTTCAGTGTGCATGTGCAACCTATGCACAGTTACAACAATCGGGTGGTGCGCATACAGTACGCGTATATTATTCTGATGATGAAATTCGCATCACGCGCACTATATGCTGTTCCTTGCATACATGTAAAAAGTGAAATATACTTTGGGCTTGAGGCAGCATTCATTTAAAAATTTTAATAAAGCATTTACACTCAATACATTGTTATTGCATACTGTTTTATAACATTCCACAATATTAGGTGCAAATATCTGCCACTAATTGCCCTAAGTAGAATAAATAGCATCTACATGTAACTAATAATAATAATAATCTGTCAATATTTGCACTTATAGTAGGGCCAGATTTGATAACAGCTTATTAACCGTCTTTTGGTGTTAAAATAGTACTGTCAGGATTTACTAAACATGCACAGTGAAGAATTAGCGCTGAAAAAGCGTTTGCACTTATCAAAGTACTGGTATTTTGTGCTCAGCCAAAACGATATGACCAGGAACAAAAAACAGATTCATGAGACCAACGATTGCCTGTTAGACATAGCTAAAATGAAATGTATCTCATGTCTAAGCACTACAAAGACATCAGAGCCAGCGGCAAATGTCTAGAGCCAATGGCCAAACTAGTCTGCTCTAGGCGGGATACATGAGCACCAGGTGACCGTCTGGAGCTCACATCTCCGAAATTGGCATAGCAAATTTTCAAATAGGTCTTTAACTGCGGAATTGAGTTTTAAATAACTCTTAAAACTACATTTCATGACATAATGAAAGGAGTATTTTGAAAATGATGCAGGTTTTGGGGCAATGACTGATGAAGTTTCTCAAATCCACAAGAACAGACAAGAATGCATATTGAGAAACAGCTATTGTCTGTGTAAAAATATAAAATACTCTGTTATATTTTTTGTGTTTGCACACTCTGATGAAAATAAGCCCAACACGCATAAACAGCATAGTGAAACGAGTGAAGACAAAGCTTAATCCCTATCTCTAGCCAGCCAATGAGCATTCTGCAGGGAGTTTAGCTCCACTATTTTGGTACCTTTTGCTGTGCTAGGTACACAATGGAAGGGTACCAAAAAAGTTATATGGTACGGTTTGCTATTTTGGGACCATTCACAACTACTGACAATAGGAACAGAAATAATTGCGTACCATACTGTACTGTACTGAAGTACTCAGTGGAAATGAGCCATTAGTGTAAATAGCATGTCATTAGGAAAATACTGCTATTTTCACTTAGTGTAAATAGAATCTATTGCTGTTTGCACTTAGTGTAAATAGCGTCTATTGCTATGTGCACTTGGTGTAAATAGCATCTATTGCTACCGCTGCCATTGTGTTATCATGTACTCGCTCTAATGTTGTTCCAGACTTCCACTGGAGCACAATGAAAGATATTGTGTATTATCTCTTTTTACAGAGAATAAAAAAAATACATACATCTTTGGATGGGGAAATACTAAAATCTGAGGGAAGAAAAAAAAAGCTTATCAAACTCACATTTAAATAACCCATTTTTAAAAAATTGTACTTTTGTGCTCATAGCATAAAACATACATAAGGTTGGCTCAGCCAATGCACATGTGCATGTGTCTCTGGACACTGACTGTTTTTATGAAAACAGAACTACTAACAGCAGCTGCAATGACACGATAACTTCAGCAACTGGCAACTTGTTCTTTTATTTAGAAGGTGGGACTCATTCCATCAAACTGGATGTTGCACTTTCTTCCATTCTTAGTAAATTGAGTGCACAGTCTTGGTATACAGTTGTTCATACTAGTACCGTGTTTGTTTAATAAAGCATTTTTGTAAACAACTCAATTTTATTTTGGACAAAAAACATTATAAAAACTACTGGCAAATAAACATCATTCTAAGCTTGAGGAAAATTGAATTAATATCATATTGGTAGACATTGGCTTTGCCAATGTGCCAATGTGCCTAACAGCACTTGATTATTCTCTGACTTTAGAATCTTTGGCGTTGTGACAATGCCCTGTGCGGCAGAAGCACTGCGGGTTAGATTAAATTACAGGGTTGAAATCTGAATCAAAGCACACTGGTAGTTATGCTGATTACTGAGATGATGAAAAATAAAAATGCCTATAATTTGAATCCAATATGTCATTTTGTGTATGTCATTTTAAAGTCCTTTTATTATGAATATTACAAAGCCAAATACAGTCGTGCTGATGTCTCAGCATATTGCTATAAAACTTGTTCTTTTTAATTTGGATGTAACAGTGTAATGGCAGCTTTTATACGATCGCTGTCTCGAGTGGGCTCTGCTGTTATGCTGGACTGTTTAGCATTTTCAAATACTGTACTGTAGATTCAGACCCTAAAGGTGCTTATAAAAGATGTTAAAGCTGCAGCATAAATAATAATTCTAAAGTAAAAGCATGCGTCCTTTTGTATGAGTGTGTGCGTGTCAGTGCAGGGATGGGGGAGGAATGGGTTTTTCTCTGCACTAGCAGTTTTGCTCACCCTCTATTACAGACCCCAAATTGAAACTGCTTTCTCACTTTATCCTCCGAATGTGGTCAGATGAAAAACCGCGGTGCTGCGAATTGAGGGAAACATTTCTGTTTTGTGTGATGGTATAGGGTTTTTTCTGCATCCTTGCTTCTGTTTTCCAACTTTCTCGACAGAACAGTTGCATCCCATACGACCCGCTGCAATGTGATAACATTCAAAAGCATCTCTGTTGACTCTGAAAGTGTTTCAGGGTCGTAGGAAGAAACCAACAAATCCCATCTAATTATATACCGCGGAAGAACACAGCAGTTCATAACGTTTGAGTGTGCGAAACCAAATTGTGTAAGCTGTTTTCGCACTGTCCCTCATATTACAGCTGCAATACTTTTAATGCAGTATATTTAATCTCCTTTAACATTGGATTAGTGTTCTCAGGAAACAGCAACGGTAATGAGATTAAGGTTGAAGGAATGAAAGTCACTTATACCAAGGGATGGAATGAGCTAAGGGACTTTTTTTTTCCTTCATAATGTGGAAAACTGAGACCTTCTCCTTTGCCTGGAATCAATGAAATCAAGGTGATGTAATTGAAAGGATAGCTATAATAATTTCGCCTACAACTTTAAGACAAAAGGTTGGTGAAGAGGAGAAAGAGATGCCACAAGATAATGAATGTAATTTCATAATCAACACTGCTTAATTGAATGTTTCTCATTGGTTTATAACAGCAGCCGATTAGATGGCTGTCATGGCAGAGTGCCTCCTTGATTAATGCTTCTTTTAGAGATTATTCTGCCTTGACCTCCATTCAAGGTTACAAAGGACAGCTATGGATTCACAATATGACAGGCAGCTAAGGCAATGCCAATCACCTTCCATGAAATGTGGTGATATGTACAGTAAATCAGTGAGTAGAAATGTAATGGTTTGGAACAACTGTAATGTTGTTCCAAACCTGTATGACTTGAAGAAAGGGATGTCCTGATCAAGGTTTTGTGCCCCAATTCAGTCTGAGTTATTGAATATGAAGTATCTGCCAATACAGAATCCTGATCCGATACATGTATTTTCCTAGTGCTTAGTGCACAACACTTTAAGTACATTAAAATTATAAAGTTATTAAAGTTATTAAAATCAATCCCATTTATATAGAAATGTGCACAAAGATTCTCAGGGACAGGGGCTCAAATAATAAAAAATCCACTATTTTGTAGAGGGGGGTCAAAATGACAATTTTCACCTGAGATTTGGAGCCAGATTAGAGGGGTGTAAAAATGACTTTAGAAAGATAGCAGAATCATGATGTTTTTTTTTACACAGAGATTGTTAGGTCTAGTAAAATATTGACTTTAGCCATCTTTGTTGCATTATGTGCCATCAGTGACAGTTCGAAAATGGCAAAAAACACTTTGTGTTTTTTTGTTTGCATGCCTATAACTCAAGAAGTATTAAAAATATCTTAATATCCTTTTATATTATAGTTCTTAATAAACTTTCCTTTCAGTATTTTTATTTTAAAGGCCCTTATTGGTTTAATCTCAGAGATATGGAGATCTTTATGTGGCTTCATGAGTAAATTGGTAAATTGTTCACATTTTAAGTGATTAAAAAACAAATGTGGGTCACCTTGCATACAGCTGATACGTTTTTTCTTTTAAAGAGGAATATAAAATAACAAACAATGTTAAAAATAGAAATGTATCTAATTCTTTTCTGTCAGCTCAATTGCATCAAACATACCTGAGTGTCATAAATATTCTTTTCCAAAGTTGTCTTGCCTGTAACTCTAATAGTATTCAAGATATCTTAATATCCTTCTAAATTCTCATTCTTAAAGGAGTTCTCGGATGCAAAGTTCACTTTTACATGTTGTTTGAACATTAATGTGTGCTGGAAGTGTATGTACACATCTACTCTTAATGATAAAAATCCATGCAGTGGTTTTTAATTAATCTGTAAAATTGTGACCAAATATGCAGCTAAAAAGACGTAAATATGACATCATGTCTTATTTTCATATGTTGTGACTAGCATTTGGTCAATACGACCTCACACTCCGATAAGTGTCTGTCTTCTGTAGACCTCCAGCATTTCATATTTAATAATCGCTTCCGAGTCAGAACACTTCCATTCACAGAAGAAAGGGTGAGGAAGAGGGGAGAGGAGAGGAGTGGCTCGTTATTACCGAGGAAACGGAGGGTGACTTTGGCAGGGAGAAAGGTAATTTCACACCTTTCACCTCCTGACATGAAAATACAGACCAATACTCGCTCAATTAAAAGAAGCCGGAGCGGGCAGAATGGAAACAACCCAAAAAAAGACCAACTCATCCTGGATGGTCAAGCTGGTGAAAAGTAATACTCAAAAAGAGATTGAGATCTTTAGTCAACCGTTGCAATGCATAATTGACAAGAAATGATGATGATTATCTGTCTGTAGCTGTTTGAGTTTCTTGTATGTAAGGGAATATCAACATCATAAGGGTTGTATCCAGTGGTATATTTAAGGCTATTTTTATGCATATATGTCTGTACAGCCGTGTGGGTGTGTGGTTGAATGTCACTCATGGCTTTGTGTGTATGTGAGATGGGGTGGCTGGGTTCACACCAATAGGTACACTGTAATGCATTTTTGTTGCATTTTAAGCTTTCTGTAAAAAACATAACCGTACACACACAGTACATGTAAATACCGTCATGCATAATCCTGCAGGTGAAAATTTAAATGGATGTTGGGTGTTTATCCAGGAACATATCCTTCTTGTTTAAATCAAGTTAAGTGATGTACCTGGCAAAAAATGCAGATTGAATATGCGGTACCATCTCTGTGCAGTGCCGAGCACTCCATGTACAGCAGTGCTTCCCTTCAAAATGACACGGCCTGTCAGTCATGTACAGTATGTCACTTTTTCAATAATTGGCTGTCCCATTTTAGACCTTGTCTAGTCCTCATATAGAGAAGCTGAGCTTCCAAGCAGAATAAAAATGTAAGAATTGGCTCCCTTTCAGTTCATGTGTGTGAATTTGATTTATCTATCTGTCGTTCTGTTTATCTATAGATCTATCTGTAATCTTTTTATTATTTTGTAGTTTGGTTGATCGATTGTCTTAATAGTTCTTAATATTTAATCTTAATAGTTAATTCTGTCTGTTCATTCTTTAGTTCTGTTCATTTCTGTAGTTATATCGATCAATCATTCTATATAGTTAATTCTGTTTATTTGTTCTGTAGTTCTATTGAGTGATTGATCTATCATTCTGTAGTTCTATAGTTCTATCAATAATTCTGTCTATCGTTAAATAGTTAATTCTGTCTGTTCATTCTTTGGTTCTATCGATCAATTGTTCTATCTATCATTCTGTAGTTCTATCAATCAATCATTCTATCAGTCCTTCATTCTTTAGTTCTGTCCGGGAATTGTTCTACCATTCTGTAGTTCTATTGATCGATCATTCTATCTGTTATTTAATAGTTAATTCTGTCTTTTATTTGCTCTGTAGTTCTATCGAGTGATTGTTCTATTATTCTGTAGTTCTGTTGATCAGTCAGTATATCTCTCATTCTGTAGTTCTATCGATTGATCATTGTATCTGTCGTTAAATAGTTAATTCTGTCATGTTCTTTGGTTCTATCGATCAATAGCTCTATATTTCTGTAGCTCTATCAATCGATCATTCTATCTAGCAATCAACAGTAAATTCTGTCTGTTGTTCATTCTTTGGTTATATCGATCAATTGTTCTATCTGTCATTCTGTGGTTCTATCAATCAATCATTCTAGTGTTAAATAGTTAATTCTGTCTGTTCTTTCTTTGGTTATATTGACCAGTTGTTCTATCTATCATTCTTAATTCTGTCTGTCATTCGTTCTGTAGTTCTATCGAGTGATTGATCCATTGTTCTATCTATCATTCTGTAGTTCTATTGATCGATCATTCTATCTATTGTTTCATAGTTAATTGTCTTCATTCTGCAATTCTACCGAGCGATTGTTCTATCTGTCATTCTCTAGTTCTGTTGATCAATCATTCTCTCTGTTGTTTAAGTTAATTCAGTCTGTCATTCGTTCTGTAGTTCTGTCGATCGATCATTCTATCTGTCTGTCATTCGTTCTGTAGTTCTATTGATCAATCATTCTATCTGTCGTTCTACCATTCTGGAGTTCCATCCATCTATATTGATCTGTCTGTTGTTTTGTAGTTCTATCAATTGTTCTATATATCGTTCAATCTGTATGTAAGGCCTATAATTCTTTAAACTTAAAGACTTTCTAAACCTTTTTCAAAACTTTCAAGTTTTCAAGTTTGCTTTTCTATTCAAAACGTACAGTCACATGAATTTTATTGAATTTCAGTTTATTTTAATTTCATTACATTTAAATTTTAATTAAATCTGCACACAGAATCCTTGTGAGATTCTGTGACATTCATGTGAATTAAAGTGGATCACAAACAACACAGTCATTCTTTTGTTATATGTACTTTTTTCCAAGTGACCTGTAATATATATAGATTATTTTTACATTATTTTGATGAAATTATATGTGGTGTTGGGCTTCCTATGCAGTCATAAATAATATAGCAAGAACTCAGTATGTGTGATTTATAAATATAGGTCTGTTTTACTCAGTGCACTGATAAGCAGGTACCAAACAACACCACATGCTGTAATCATCAATCATCTTTTCCTGCCAGGCTAAACAATGTTCTACATTTTGGTCGACTTAGATCCCGTCATACAGCTTTGCCAATCTGTCCGCTGCTGAAAGATTAATATTTCATCTTTCAGCCAAGAAGAGAGAGCGTTTCTGACAACCTTCATCTACTGTAACACTTATCATTTTGTAGCGGTGCTGTGATAATGGCAGCACTGAAGTGTAGCAGTTCTCTCTCTCCGTCTCTGTTTCGGATAGGCAGGGAGAATTAGGTCCTCATGTAGTCATTGCAGAGAGGCAGAATGGTCACGCCACAAGTGATTATGAGCTGGTTGAGGTGGCGCATTCTGGGACCGGGGAGGCCTATGGGAAAGGGAGCCCATGCTTATTCTGCAGGTCTACAGATGGATTGTCCTCGACGTGGCTAAAACAAGCTCTGTCTCCCTGCTTTAGTCACTCAATTACTGCTTATGTGTGTCTATCGCTTTCCCTACACAACGCTCGCACACACTTAGCGGCTTATTTGCATTCACACACACTTGCTCATAGTCTGTAACTTTTTCTTTATCTACCTTTCCCTCCATATTGTGTGACATTCTTCTATTATTGTATGAACAGACTTTGCCAAGTTATGGTCATTATTTTATACAGGCTAATCCTATTCTGCCTACAGGGATTTGCATTTCTCAGGAACTGGCAGGATTTTAGATCAGCTTATGTTAGTTAGCCTTTGTTTGATAGAGGTTGCTGGGGTTTCTCAAGTAACGCAGCACTTCTTTGTGAGCCAGGAGAGCCTGTACGTATGAAATCGAATGCTGATTGAATTGGCTTCAGAACATTGCTGTGGTTGTGAAACGTGAGCGCATCCATAAATAAATGTGTAGTGCTTCTTAGTGCTTTAAAATGAAACATACTTAGATGTTATGGCAAAGCATTCAAAATAATCACAGATTTGCTTTTTTAAAGGCCTCTGTGATGTGAAATATATTCATTGACATTGGTCTATAAACAGCCTGGCATTAATATGCTTTTTCGATGATTGTAATCACTGAAACTACATTCAGAGGTCGTCTGGGATGGATTTTGACCACTTTTTAATGAAGGTTATGATTTTTCCCGTAGTTTAATCAATAATATTAGATTATTTCACTACTAGATTGGAATCTCATTTCTGTTCAGTGATTTAATACTTTTTCTTGTTGTTTGCTTCACTTCTGCTATTAACATCCTGTACGTAATAGATTTGTAAAGATGGAAAGCATTTTTCCATCAATGCATTACAAGTAACGTGAGTTACGTAATATTATTAATTTCCCAAGTAGCTAGTAAAGTAACGCATTACTTTTTAATTGACAAGACAATATCTGAGTTACTTTTTTCAAATAAGTAACGCCAGTTACTTTTCCCCCCGTTTATTGATTAAAAGCTCTCCTATCCCCATGTTGAGAGAAATCAGGAGTAAGATGTTAGTTCCAGAATAAATGTGAACATGCATTAATTCATCTCACTAACAAAAAAAAAATTCAGTATTCCTCAAGATTCAGTATTCCTCAAAATAAATAGAAACAGAGAAAACTCAGAATATATGTGAAATAATACAAATATCCTTTATGCATTTAATCCCATTTTATTAACCGATGTCTTTGCTGCCAAACTTCGATGATCCAGTTCAACCATACTAATAAGCAAAAATGAGTCAAGGTAATCTAACATTTGTTTTCCTTTTTTTTTTATTGCTGAAGAGTTGACATTTTTTTCTTCTGTGTTCTACTGTACAGACGTGAATTTACTTTTCTCAAAGCCCGAGGCTTTTGGTGTGAAAAGGCTTTTATGTTTGCCATAAAAAAATAACTTTTTATATTAAAAACAAGCAAGCAAGCCCTGCCCAGATTTAAAAAGTAACGCAAAAGTAAAGTAACGCATTACTTTCCATAAAAAGTAACTAAGTAATGTAATTAGTTACTTTTTTAGGGAGTAACTCAATACTGTAATGCATTACTTTTAAAAGTAACTTTCCCCAACACTGGAGACAAGCGCAATGGAAATGCATCTGAATTAAGTTATATATGCAATCCCGCAAAAAAAACCAAAAAAGTCCAGAATCTACCCAGATGTGAAACACGTTAATGCTAGATAGAAAGGGATCTAATGATTGTCACAGCTTTTCTTAAGAATACTAGGAAATACATTGCCTCATGACTTTCTGAATAAATGGCATGATGTTCTAAACCCCATCAACTTTGTACATTCTGTAAATTATCTTTGGCAAGTGATGTAACTGCAGGCAATACACTACTTTTTTTAACTCTGCAAAGATGCAATATTTTGAAACATCCGGATGACCACAGAACAAACTGTTTAGGCTAGCTACTAAAGCTGGGTGTATTACATACACATAGCACAGACACACACATGCACACACATACCTCTCAGGGTTGGCCTGATCCCCTGCTTGTTTTCATGCCAAACTGAGCAGCTAAGCCACAGGATGCTGAAAAGGAAGAAAACCGGGGAGGACTGTCTCAGCGCCTGTCAAAACCAACAGGGTTTGTAACCATGAGTAGATTATATAGACAGATATCGAGTGTGCAAGTGAAAAAGAGAATGTGTGTCTGTTTATGTAGCCAGTTGTACTTGTAAAGTCCTGTTAGTGACGTATTTAATAAAATGCAAAAGGTTTTTCACAATAGAGTTTTTATTATGGACCAGAGCCTGTTTGATTTTTGCTAGAAGGCAGTTTAAACATGTTGGTCTAAGCTGTTTTTTGCTGATTAATGCTAGTTTGATGCTAGTCTAGCTGGTGGACCTCCACAGCCATATTGTTCATAGGTTGTTACAACTCGTCAGCTAACGTGGTTTAGTTGGCTGACCAAGTTATTCTAGCTGGTAAAGCTGGTTGTAAAGGTTTTTTTAGTTGATGTCAAAAGCAGCACAAAAGTGGCGGTATCTGAGCAGGGCAAGTATGTCAGCCTTCACATCTGGTTTTTGAATTCAAGTATGTGTACAAGTATGCATCATGGAAGTAAACATGGAAAGCCATCTTATTTGCATTTATATAGGGTATTTGTATGGGGAGGGAAGGCATGTATGTACACACATGCATCTGATAATAGTAATCAAGCAATCAGTTTTCTATGCAAATTTCATCACTGAAGCTTCTGAGCAAATTCATGTTACCTCTATGTGACATTGCAGTTGCTAAAAGCTTTCAGCTGATTCCAGACCTAATGGAATGGAAAATCTGTTTCTTGTGCCTTCTCTTTTTTTATGTGAAAACGTCTTGATCTGTCCTCTGCGGAGGCTCCAAAATCCATTTACAGGTATTTCAGTGCTTGAAGAAGATTGTCATGATCTCATCCATACTAAACTCAGGCCCATTAGCTGGAGAGGGATGCGCTTGTCAAATACAGCAGCTGTACAACGTGCGTGAGAATTGTCATCTTCTATGAAACTTCATAAATGGAATATGAAGGTACAACTGAGCTGAAATTCCCTTAAGGAATTTTTTTCTGGTGGATTTGCATTAAATACACAAGTCAGCAACATTTATGTATAACATTTTTATTTCTTTATGAAGATTATCATGCAAAAATGTATATTCTTTTATAAAATGATTACATTTTACATTATTTGTGCCCAAAGTGTAGCTTATAGTTTAGATGCTTGTGTAGTTTTAGATAACTCAAGTCTTGATACTTTTATCCAACAATTGTCCATTAAATAGTATATGACAGTAGAGACATTTACGTAAGGTGTATTACAGAAGGTGAATTTTCTATTTACTGAAGAATCCTGAGAAAAATGTATCACGGTTTCCACAAAAATATTAAGCAGTGCAACTGTTTTCAGCACTGATAATAAGAAGAAATGCTTCTTGAGCACCAAATATTAGAAGGATTTCTGAAGGATCATGTGACACTGAGAACTGGAGTAATTGCTGCTGAAAATTCTTTGCCATCACAAGAATAAATTACATTTGAAATATATTAAAATATAAAAAAGTTCTTTTAAAACATAAACTGTATTTTTGATCAATTAGGTGCAGCTTTGGTGAGTTTTTAAAAACATTTTACTGACCCAAACATTTTGGTTGGTAGTGTTTCTAGATTAGTTCATATTTTATGAACAGTGACGACTCAATTATATACTCTACAATCTATGATGCATATGTAGCTTGCCAGTGTGCCGATTATTTTTGCAAAGGAGTATAACACTGCTACCCAGGATCACTGGCATATAAAACATTACCTGGAAATATAGCTCCTGTTCACATGGGGAACTCTAATGCCAATTATCCTCAAATTAAATTATTAATCATACACCGCTTAACCTGAGTGGCCTTTTCTATTCCCTGTCCAAAAGAGCTGCTCTCTCATATACCCATGGAGAGCACTTCTGTGATGTTATAGGTGTTGCCAAAACTCCATCCTGCAATGCCCCTATATAAACAGTCTTTAACTAATCTGCAGAGGCTTTAATTAGGCTAAACAGTGGGGAAATGAAGCTCTAATCTACATTAAATGAACTCTCAGTGGAGTGCCTTTATTAAGTCTCAACACCTCAGTAGGGGTCAGGGTAGGGAACAGGGCAATGCTGGAGACAGGCGTTACCAATGACAGTTTTTTTAAGAAAGCTTTTTAAGAAATAGTGATACAGTTGAGGTAAAACAAAATTACAGAAGTACAGATTCTTACAGAATCTGCAAAATGTTAATTAATAAGAGGGATCATACAAAATGCATATTATTTTTTATGTAGTACTGACCTGAATAAAATATTTCACATGAAAGACATTTACGTATAGTCCACAAGAGAAAATAACAGTTGAATTTATTAAATGACCCCGTTTAAAGGTTACATATGCTTGATTCTTAATACTGTGTTCTTACCTGAAGTATCCACAGCTGTGGTTTTTTTATTTTTTTAGTGATAGTTGTTCATGTGTCCCTTGTTTGTCCCGAACAGTTAAACTGCCTGCTGTTCTTCAGAAAAATCCTTCAGGTCCCACAAATTCTTTGGTTTTTCAGCATTTTTGTGTATTTGAACCCTTTCCAACAATGACTGTATGATTTTGAGATCCATCTTTTCACACTGAGCATAACTGAGGGACTCATATGCAACTAATACAGAAGGTTCAAATGCTCTCTGATGCCTCAGAAAGAAACGCAGTGCATTCAGAGCCAGGGGGTGAAAACTTTTTGAATTTAAAGATCAGGGTAAATTTAATTTATTTTGTCTTCTGGGAAACATGTAAGTATCTTCTGTAGCTTCTGAAGGGCAGTACTAAATGGAAAAGAAAAAAGATATTTAGACAAAATAAGAAAAATGTATCTTCATTCTGCTGAAAAGTTTACACCCCCCGGTTCTTAATGCATAATTTTTCCTTCTGGAGCATCAGTGAGTGTTTGAACCTTCTGTAATAGTTGCATATGAGGCCCTCAATTGTCCTCAGTGTGTAATCATTATTGGAAAGGGTTCAAATATACAAAAATGCTGAAAAACCAAAGAATTTGTGGGACCTGAAGGATTTTTCTGAAGAACTATATTTAATTGTCTTTTATGTGAAAGATTCAGATCAGTACTAAATAAAAAATAACATCCATTTTATATGATCTCTATTATTTTGGCAAAAAAATTAACATTTAGCAGATTCTGCAAGATGTATGTAAACTTTTGGCCTCAACTGTAGTTAGGATTCCCAAAATCTTTACATCTTTCCACCTCCTGTCATTTATGCTCTTGTGTCCATTGCCTACTGAAGTGCCAATGTAAAATGAATATGTCATATGCACTATGCTAAAATTAGCTCTTATAGCACATACCTGAGGTCTCACCCTCACCACAGGCTTCTGTCCCGTCAGTCTTTGAGCTCCTCGACCAGGAGGAGAAACATGATGGACAGCTTAGAGGATTCCATCTGTCTCTGACTGCTTTTCTCAGACTGACACCTTTTCACACAGGTGACAGGTGGTGTATCAGCACTATGGTGGTGTGTTTGTGTGTGCGTTATTTCACTTAATACGGAGGGGGTATTGTGTAACTTCAGCAGGGCTGTTATAATTACCATATGTCAAAAAAAGAAGGTGACGGGCATTGTTAATCTTCGTTCGACCAAGCAATACTTTGATCCTCCCCCGTATAATTCGTTGTTGGTGTTGTGTGAGGTGATTGTGAGGATTTTGCTGATGCACACAAGTGTGAGCTGATTCTGACAGGCCCTGGGGTGATGGCACAGACAATGGCCACAACTGTGGTCAGAATAACCAAGACAACAATGCTAAAAAAGTGAGTTTGAATGTGTCACACTATGTGTATGATTGTGAGAAAGGGAAACATGGATGTTCCCATCTGAATCCTGCTGTTGGGGAGTTTGTTATTGTAGGGGTGTCAAATTGGGTTAGCGAAACAGGATTTGAGAGGGGCGTCCCAACTTTTTTTTTTTTTGTCTGTGAGACCTTCAGAAGGGATTAATCCTGAAGTCCCAACACATTCGAGTTAGCTAACAAGGCCACAAGCATGCATGTTTGGCCTCTAAAGTCCATAGCCTTTTAAGAGAACAGAAGCTGCAGCTGTGAATATTTGGATTGCAAAATGATTATGGGTTTCTGACTTCTGGAATTATTTATGAAGAAAAGAGCAGGTAATTTTTAATCATTCAATATTTTTGTCTCAGTTTAAATTAGAAAAATGTTAATGTTAATAATTAAAAAATGTTTTTTGGAATTGTAATTTTAGAATTAAATTTAAGCTAATTTAAATCATTAAAACGCTCATTTTAAAGTTATAAAAATTAGCACTAATTTTGCCATCGGCCATTTACAGTAGCTTTTGAAGTGTTTGAATCTACTGTTAAACATCATACCTAAATTCAGTATTTTCCTACATATTTTCTTTCCAAAGTAAACTTTTTTTGATCATGCTTTGAAAAGTTAACGGTATGTCTATGTTATGTTTGTGTTTCATTTATTTATTTATTTTCTTTTTGGATTTTGTTGTTTACATGCCCAAATGCTCCACCTTCCGTAACATTACCTGTTGGCACAGATCCCCTATAGATGGTGAGATATTTCCAACAAGGAGCAAAGCTGTTCTTTGCTTCTCAGGGGGCAAATCCTGAGGACGAATCTTAATTACACCACAAGCTTTTGGCAGCTCTCTGCTGAGACTGGAGATCCCTACGAATCATGTCAAAACTCACAAACAAGATGAGAAGGAAATGAGAGTAGGAGAAGTTTATGAGATTTTTTTCCACTAATAACTGTTTTGAATGTGTGCTGCTTTTCTTGATATCTTATATAGCTTACCTGGTGCTTTGTCACATTAAAAACACACACAGGAATATACTGGAGACTAAACTGATTATGTTCATCACACCAAAACAGGATTACTGAGGTACCATACCTAGGGATCCCAGCTGGGTGTGAAATAATTCAGCTGTTGCTTCCCAAGCTATTTTACTTCTCTTTTGCTTGACAGTTAATATTACTACATTTGACTCTGCTTAGCAGTCTGTTAACCCTCATGTTCTTTTGATTGTGTGTTAGTAATGTTGGGGTTTAAGAGACCCCAATGCTTCATGGAAAAATAGTAATTTTGCAGTTTACCTTTATTTTTCCTTTAAATTCTTTAAATGTGTTTCTCTGACCAGGGTTAATAAAGTTAACTAAAACTTAATAAACTTAAAATAAACAGTAACTAAAATAAAATATGACTTTTCCTTGCTTACTTAATATAATCGGGTCCCCAGTGCCTCTACAAACCTAGAAAATGTGAAAAAGGACAACCCAGTAACTTTGTTTTGGCAAGCCTTTTTCTGCAAGCATGTGAAAGCTGCTCAGATTTCACTCCCCTTGTGATGTAGAAAGGGGATCTTATTGCAATATTGCTGCCCCTTAATCTGCACGTTTCCACCCACGGCACCGTCATTTTGTTTTTGCAAGCAACAACGATGTACCAGTTCTAACGCCATGGCAAATGTTCGAGCAAAGCATGTTAACTGTTCTGTCTTTGGCTGCACAGATGAGCACAGAACACTATTTAGAGTCCCAGCCTCAGAGGAGACAAGAGAGCAGTGGATTTATTGATTTATTTACTGTATATTACGCTGCTGCACCACAGACCTAATATAAACGCGATTTCTTTCCCAGCTTTTTACCTTCACAGACATAACCAACCGTTTTTGTAACTCCTGTGTGTTTTTAACATAAACTTGTGGGTATTTGACAGTTTACACGCAATAAGACATGAAAGAGAACTTTAGTACTCACATGCAGTGTGACAGCCACTTTCTCTGTGCATGCTCCAGATGTGTGCGCTCAGAAGTTTAAAGAAATATGGTTTAAAATGCATGATTTCAGCACGATATCTTTAGCAGAGTATCTGAGTTACGAGCTGTTAAGGTATAGCCCTATTCTGGCCCTATTTACAGAGATATACACAAAAACAACCTCTTTCTGCTTCCACTCAAAATAGGCATTTTCAAAATGATATAATAAATGATCTGTGGGGTATTTTGAGCTGAAACTTTACAGACACTTTCTGGGGACACCTGAGATTTATATTACATATTATAAATAGGAGCATAATAGGTATAACTAATATGAAAATACTAAAATGGAAATAGAGACTGTAAAAAAAATGTAATTAATTAAAAATATGAATAAAAACTATAATATTATCTCAATCACACTAATATAGCAACCTCTGATTAATCAAATCCAGTAAAGCAGATAATACTAAGATTTACCTTTTCTGTTGTAGTAGTTTGTAATATTACTGTTAGCTAATACAGTATTTGTGGTTACTGTTTGTGGTCTCTTTGACACTTTATATAATAATACAGTAAAACCTAAAACAAATAAAAATAAACTGAATTTCTCTTATGCTGTTATATATCACCAGTGTGTGAACATTAGCATGTGAGAATTGTTGCATTTATTAGAGATGCATGAAATACTGCTGCCATATTGGTTATTGGCCTCTATTTATCTGTACAGGTCTGTGTTGTGTATAATTATGCACGTTCAATACTGCCTTTTTTATATTTAGATTACATCTGTAATTATCTGTTGCTCTTATAGTGTTTAAAACATGTATTTAAATTTACCCAGCAGGCACCAGACCAGACGTCAGACAGACATTGCATTTTGGTTGAGAATGAAAATCGGTTGATGTCAGTATTTGCAGTCAATCTGACATTGACTTAACGTTGGATTTTGGTTACAAAACCAAAAAACAAAATAATATCAACGTCAGCTGACGTCGTTATTGGACATCAAATTAATGTTGACATTAGACGTTGAATTGACATTGAATTTTGAGCACCCGACAACTTTTTTTTTATAGTGCCTTTCACAATACAAATCGTTGCAAAGTAGCTTTACGGAAAATTAAAGTTTCTACAATATATTTAGTAGTAGCTTACTAGTGGTGACGTAATCAAACAGACAATGCACACTATTAACAACGTGTTAGGGATATTAGGGATAGGTGTTCATGTGTTATACCTGTGTTCATGTTTTATACCTGAGGTCTCTGAAACTCTGTAAATAAGTAATTTAACATTCCAATTTAGTTGATTAGTTCTCATAAGATTAGAAAGGTTTGTGAAGTGTCAATCTAATTCTTAAATGTTAAGCATGTTTTTTCAGCAATTAAAATGGCCTTAGGCTCTCTCAGACCTCAAACCGAAAAGGTTAATGCATTACTTTTGACCAACACCAGAGCGGAGAGCTGTTCTCACAGCAGTTCTGTCAGAACACATTGAGTTCAGTCAGATCTACATTATCCATGTTCATGTCGGCGTAACGATGTGTGAATGTGGGTGGTCAGTGATGCGGCCTGGATTCACTGGAGTCATCACATGGGGGTTTCCCTGTAAAAGCTAAAACCCAGTACCACCTCCCTCTCTCCCTCAGGCAAGCTTTTTATAAGAGTAATGGTGTACCGTAGGAAGTCTGGTTGTAGGGTAAGTGCCTGTGTAACCACTTGCTGTTTTTGAGGTGCGTTCACAGATGGTGCTGCTGTTGTGTTGAATTAAATCAAACCATTCAAGCAAACAGACATTGTGTTCATTTGGTAAATGGTGTACCTGTAATACCCCTGAATAAAAGCATGAAAAGTTCAACTGGCATGTTTCTCAAAGTATTGACAAAGCATCAATATACATGGCAAGACCACTGACAAGAATAAAAAAAAAATAATATCAGTGACAAAAGATTAAGGTGCATAGGTAATCCTATTAGAAAATAGAAATAAAGTACAATAAAGCACTACTTCCTGGTGCTGCAATGTAAAAAACGCTGGTAAAATGTGTACTTTGGTTATTTTTGGTTTGGGATTTACTGGTCTCTTAAGTGGATGCAGAAGGCTGACATTTCTACCTTTAGTGATTTCTGTATCTTATACCTATTGTGTTTCTCCCCAGGCACAGAAATCATGGATAGAAAGAGCTTTCAGCAAGAGAGAATGTGTGCACATTATTGTAAGCACCAAAGACCCCCATAGGTGAGTACCACCGCTACTGCCTTAGTTTGTGCAAATGGAGCATTTTAATCGTACAAATGGCACATTTAGATGCAACTAAATGTGTTTGTACTATTAATGAAAGAGAAATTGTTCCTCATTAGTGTGGCCTGCTTTGAAGCTGTTAGCGCATCTAAAGATACAGTCACGCTGAGTGAGGAAGTGAAAACTTATAAAAGATATCTTCCTACTTTTATAGACAGTTTTTTATGATGTGAAGAATTTGTTAGTTTTACTCTAATTAATCTGAAATGTAAATCCCAAAGCCTCTTTAATACATCTGAAGTCCTCGTATGTCTTTTGTAGATCGCTTGCTGACAGTTTTGACTTTTGATTTGATGGACATTCAGTTAATTTCACATTGGTTGTCTTTTGTCACAGGTGCTGTTGTGGCCGTCTAATTGGTCAACATGTTGGCCTGCCCCCCAGCATCTCATCCAATCAGAACGAGAAGTCCGAGCGTGTGCCAAAGAATGACAGCTTGTCAGAGAAGTGGTCCATCAGCAAGCACACCCAGCTCAGTCCCACTGACGCCTTTGGAACCATTGAGTTCCAGGGAGGTGGACACTCCAATAAAGCAATGGTACAGCTATTCAGTCTCTTATTAACAACCTTTGATGCTCAAAGCGATGATAACTCTACAAAATATTACATAACTCTGATAAAATATTCATGAAGCTTTTAGAATTAAATTCCTTTTGTGAGGCATTTATTAATGTCTGTAGTTCCTGCCAGCTTCGAAATATTATCCATTTCACTGCCAAAAAATGATGTACAGTACTTCAAAAGACAAAATGGAGAGTGGGACCTGATTTTATTAATTGGGAATTTATTAAATAATGATAAGTGGACATTACACAACAGAGAAAACTGACTGTTATTTAAAACTATACGAGTGACAATGGAAAATAAAAGTAATTTAAGAGGAACGGCATGTTTTAATAAATTCTGCAAAGCCTGTTCCAAAGAAATAATTTGATAATTTGATCTGAAGTATCACGAGACGCTGAAGACTGCAGTAATGACTATTGAAAATTCAGCTTTGATCACAGGAATAAATGCCATTATAAAGGGAAATCGGATGCACATTTTCCACAAGTTGGTATGATTCTTTAGGGTCTTCATGAAATGTCTGCAACATACTTTGGTTGAAATTCCTCAGTGGTCATGTAAAACAACACCCTTTTTACCTTGTCAAAAACAGCTCTGTTCACAGTGAGCCATTTCAGTGCATGTCTCTTTAAATGATAGTAAGCTACTGCTGACTTTACCCCCTTCTTCCATTTTTTTGTGCACTTGGTGTCTCATTACTATCAAAACAGAACTAATCCACTGCCTTTGCTTACAAGACATTGTCGCTACATCTGCTTGAGCACAGAGAAAATGGTGTACAGCATACAGTTGGCTGAGGGCAGAAATATGCTAATACTAGACAGTCCATCAGCAGATGTGGGCGGGGCCTCAGCAGTATGACATCATACTGCCCAGCAAATCAAATCGGCTTGATAATTGAGACTGTTTAGGTTTTTTTGCGAATTAAAAAAGGAGTGAATGGATTTTTATCATTGTAGGGTGTTTGTGTCCACACACTGCTAAGACACATTTAAATGCAAACTCCATGTAAAAGTGAATTTTGCATCCGATGTCCCGTTTAAGATATATTATTATAGAAAACAGTTGTTTTAAATTATAATATTTTTTCACAATACTTCTGTTTTACTGTATTTTTGATCAAATAAACACAACCTTAGTGAGCATAAGAGACACCTTAGATGTACTCTTAAAGATTGCCTAAAGATTATTTTGCTTTTATGTTTTGTCAGTATGTACGAGTGTCTTACGACACTAAGCCAGACTTACTGCTTCATCTGATGACAAAAGAGTGGCAACTGGAGCTTCCCAAACTGCTCATCTCTGTTCATGGAGGACTTCAGAACTTCGAGCTGCAGCCCAAACTCAAGCAAGTCTTCGGCAAGGGTCTCATCAAGGCAGCCATGACCACTGGTGCTTGGATCTTCACTGGAGGAGTTAATACTGGTGTGTACAAGAGTATTAATGTACTTTTCAGTTTAATTATGACTCTAAATAGATTACTCTTATTAAGATTCTAAACAATCTAGTCAAAATGATAGGCTGATACTATCTAAACTTTGACAGGAGATCATGTGTAACTGTGTGCCTTCTCAATGTCCTTGATGCATTGTGTGATATCTCTCACACTGAGAATCTGTTATTGCTTCCATTATACTCCCTTCTGCCACCCCAGGAGTCATAAGGCATGTTGGTGACGCTCTAAAAGACCATGCTTCCAAATCCAGAGGGAAGATTTGTACTATTGGTATTGCCCCCTGGGGGATTGTGGAGAACCAGGAAGACCTGGTGGGCAAAGATGTAAGTGATTTGACTGCAGCTAAATTGAATAACTAGGGCTCTTTTAGTATAGTTTATTTTTTTAAATGACCAATAAGACCTTGTTTGGCTCAAGTCAGGGCAGATTTCACAAAATGTGGTTTTGTTAAATAATCATATATTAAATCATTGGATTCATTATTTACAGGAGCGAATTTCCAGATCACTACAGAATGATTTTCATGTTGTCTCTGCATGTATTCTGTGTCATGTAGAAATTTATAAATAATTTATATGTGAGCCACTACATATATCTACTCAGTTTCACCTCAACTTGTCTGTGTGTCTCTGGTGACTGGTGCACAACTGAGACACAGAGATCGAATCATTCTTTATTTATAACCACTGATTTCTATCCCCCCTCGTTCATACACGATTTTGGTCTTGTCTCCCTCTCTCTTCCAACACCCCCCTCACCCCTACCCCTCTCTAGTCTGGTCTAGTCTGGTGAATGTTTTAAAGACAATGTTGTGGCATTTCTATTTCTAGGTTGCTGATTAAAAAAGCAAATATCATGATCACATGACTCTTTGTACAGATGATCTGATGTTCTTCTTCTATTCTGTTTTTCTCCCATAATTACTCACCCTCATGTCGTTCCAAACCTGTAGGACTTTTGTTAATCAAAGATATTTTTGATGAAATCCAAGAGCTTTCTGCCCCTGCATAGACAGCCCCTGCATAGTTGTATAACCTTTAGTTATACAACTATCCCTTTAAATCATGCTGGAAAACATGATCATTAGGTTTTACACAAACTTGAAGTGTTTCAATGCATTTACTTATTCATTTGCATTTTAAATACAAAATAAAAGCATTTTTTACAAGTAATCTCAGACTTTTGGACCCTAAATTGCTCAGCGTGTTTACTGAATGCTACTTGTGCATGTAGACACTTTCACCTTTGTTTCATTCTTTTTATACTGAATCTTATACTGAATATACTGAACAGCATCTTTTAACTTCATGCTGTGTGTATTGCAGGTGGTCCGGCCATATCAGACGATGTCTAACCCTCTTAGTAAGCTTACGGTACTCAACAGCCTACACTCCCACTTCATTTTGGCTGATAATGGCACCACCGGAAAGTATGGAGCAGAAGTCAAACTGCGCAGACAGCTAGAGAAGCACATCTCTCTGCAAAAGATCAACACACGTGAGTACCTTTGCGGGTAATTAGAAATGCTAATGTTAATGTGATTACTCCAAACTGCAAATTCAACTGTGCTTTTAAATTGCTTGTGAGAGAGGTTATAATAGTCTTCTATCCTCAGTCACTATTTCTAGGTTGTGTTGTGTTGATCTTCAAAAGTCCACAGAGGAGTTTCTCTATAGATTCCTGTCAGAAATGCCCAGATCAGTTTGTTGCTCAATGTCAAAATGCTACGCGAGTTGCAAGATTCAGAGTTGACTGCACTGAGAGCACAAAGCCCTCTTCAACTGCATTCTGCCAGATAATATCCATACAGTCCATTTACTCGCAAAGATATCAAATAAACGTCATTCAGCTGAAGGAACACATTCAGATCCGGTGAAAATGCTGTAAATTATGAACATAAATAAAAAAGTTGTCCCCTTTTTTTCATGCTCATGTGGATCATTTAGGGTTATTGAAAAGTGCATTTATACACAAACATACAGTTGAAGTCAAAAGTGTACTTGCATTAAGAACTTTTTGAATTTGAAGATCAGTGTAAATTTAACTTATTTTGTCTTCTGGGAAACATGTAAGTATCTTCTGAAGCTTCTGAAGGGCAGTACTAAATGAAAAAATTATGTTATTTAGGCAAAATAAGAAAAATCTTCATTCTGTTCAAAAGTTTTCACCTCCCAGCCCTAAATGCAATGTTTTTCCTTCTGGAGCATCAGTGAGTATTTTAACCTTATGTAATACTTGCATATGAGGCCCTAAGTTGTCCTCAGTGTGAAAAGATGGATCATACAGTCATTGTCAAAAAGGGTTAAAATACACAAAATTTTTGAAAAACCAAAGAATTTGTGGGACCTGAAGAACAGTGAGCAGAACTGTTCAGGACAAACAAGAGACTCATGAACAACTATGACTAAACAAAAAAACACAGCAGTGGATCATTCAGTATGTAAACAGTAATTTAAACTACTATTTTCTCTTGTAGACTATATGTAAACATCTTTTATGTAAAATTTATTCAGGTCAGTGCTAAATAAAAAACTAAGATGCATTTTGTATAATCCCTCTTATTTTAATAAAATAATTAACTGTTCTGCAAGATGTATGTAAACTTTTAAATTCAATTGTACTTTGATTAGTTGGCATACTTTCATAAGATTTCTATCCTGTGCCCATAATGCTCGATTATAACATTATTTGTCATTGGAAACATGCTGCCATTATGAATGGTAAATATACATAAAAACATCTCTTTGAAATCAAATTGCCGCTGAGGCTTGCTTTACATGGGCAATAATAAAGCAACATTAATTATGGCAGGCTAATAGTGTTGAGTTGTGTGAATAAGGCTTAATCTTTATTGAGCCTAATTCACATACAACAGAAAGCATAAAATAAAAACTGAAAAAAAAAAAAAAAATGAGTTAATCACAGCGTTTTGGCATATTTAGCTACTGGTTAAACTGGATTGCAGCAGAAATGCAAGGATTTTATTAAACCAACTTGGCACAGCTGAGTGAATTTTCCCTAGAATTAAAAAAAAAAGTTTTAATTTAATTTATTTTTTGTTTTATTTATTTATTTATTTATTAATTCATTTAAAAACATAATTTAGCCAGTTTGTTACATAAACACAGTAGTAACTCTTTTCCCCAGCATCAAATGAGCCATTCCATATACCTGCCATATACAGTGCAGGGTCAACAGGAAGTTTGACCTCCCTCCCTTGTCATGTGACCTGTGGACTTCCCTTTGTCATCCTATGCCTGGAGTAATAGAGGGGGCTGGGAAGTCAAAGGGACGCTCAGGCGTCATCATCCGCATCAAAAATGACACCAGCCTCACCCACGTTGATTCATCCATAGGAAGCTGCATGTAAACGGATCGCTTAAAATAATCAACATTTAAACCGCCAAGTGCCTTGACATTTAAACAGGCAAAATCTGCTCTTCAAGGAAACACATCCAACCCTCTAGCATGTAGAAATTTCAGTCTTCAAACATGTTTGAGCCCTGTAAGCCGAACAGATGAAACATGTTTAAGCTCATTAAATCATCGCGTGACGCATTCACAACACATATTCAGACTGCGATAAGACCAGTTTACTCTGACATCACACTCATGACAGGAGCTTCATATATCTGAGCCATATCTGAGCCTGCAGCCACCTCTCTCTCTCTCTCTCTCTCTTTCTCTTTCTCTCTCTCTCTCTCTCTGTTGCATCAGCTGTGTGATGGTGGTGTTTGCTCTGGCTTTGGGCAGAGCTCATTTCTTTATTTTATTACCTGTCCTTTCTAACACTAGAAGAACATCAATAACACTCTGAGCCATCACCATGAGGCTCACAGAGCTACAGAGACCCTCAAACATGGAATCAAATCTCTTTGTTTTGGAAGAATTGCGGCAGGCTGCAGGCCGGCTTACATATTCACAGTCTGACAAGCACTGCAGCGGTACTGGATTAAAATGAATTACAGAGCCATGCTTGCTGTTGTTGGGCTAATGAGGAGGGCTTTTTGAATGTTTCGCAGATGAGGGAAAGACTGGCGTGTGCAGGATGCAATGAAGATTTCTTTGCAGGATAAGATGGGATGTGAGAATCAGTTCAATTGTACACAATTAGGTGCAGCTTGATTGTAATCAGCGGTTAATCCCTAATTCACATGGGGAATAGAGTAAAACCGTCTGGTGTGAATTAGAATGGATGTTGAGAAATTGCAGGCTACTAAACAGGGATGAATATAGTAATGATTTACAGCCACTGATGGCATTGTTTATTGGTATACGCTCACTGCGTTATTTTAGCAACTAATTCACTTAAGGAATCATACTAATACAGCAGTACTCAAACTGTACAACACCATTCCCCATCTTGCAGGTTGGTTCGTAACAGTTTTAAAGGGGTGCTATTATGCTCTTTTTTTTGGAATTTTAGTCAGTGTGTGGTGTGTATCTTTGGGCTTAAAAAGATCTACAAAAAGTTACAAATCTCAAAGTCCACTCCAAAGGGAGATATTTCGTTTTCAACGTGGTCCATTAGAATGTCATTAAATTAAATCCCGCCTACGGAAATTCGAACTGTTGGGGGTTAAGTAGGGACGAGGTGGAGGATTAGCCTAACTTTAGCGATGCAGAGCGGAGAGCCGCTTCAATGAGCCGCAGCATGGCGAGTATAAACACAAGCATTGACTAGAGTGGGCACTTCAGAGCAGTAACGCGCCACAGACATGTGCAGTAGAGGAGGTCGAAACTAGGGATGTCACAATACTCAATATAATATCGAACCGTTCGGTACGACCTCCACGGTTCAATACACGCTTGTGAATTGCGGTTTTTCGGTTTTGCATTTAAGTAACTTCCTTGTTTTATTTCTCTTGGAATTTGCTGTATGTGTGCCCGCGATTTCACGTGCTGAAATGAGGAAACGCTTCCCCGCTTGTATTTGAAAAAGCAACACACACAGAGCATCTTCCATTCTAATGACATGAAATGATAAGCCTTTCTAAACCTGTTGGCCAACAAGAGTTATAAAAAAAGTTATAAAAAAAAAACATTAGAACTTGTTTTTAATTCTCAACATCAGTCGAGTGTTTGAAATAACTTCCTTATGTGATCCGATGTGAATTCTTATCACAGAATGAGGCAGACGATAATTTGTATGCTCATATTCTATGTATGTCGATTAGCAATGGCTTATGAAAATACACGAGATGGCTTGAAGAACACAGATAAACCATATATTATTGTAGACGAGTGTTTATTGTCCTTACATTTCATCATTCAAAATGTTTAACGTTATATCTTTTTATCCAGTCACAGACTCACAGCAATAGCGATGCCTTTATCCACATTAGAGAAGCTGGAAGGGAACATAATCAGTGCTCTTCTTTGACGCATATGTGGATTTACTGCACGAGGGCGCCCTCTAGTGTCCAGTATGAATGAAAACCCATTCTTTTTTGGGTAAAAATCGAAAAAAGAAAACCTCTCTCAAAAGAAAAAATAAGCAGACATATACTAAACCACGCGTTTTTCAGTGTACAGAGGTTTAAGGGAGTATTTTGTTAATTTGTTGCAAAAAAAAAAAAACACTGAAGTGGCAAGATATCAGAACCGAACCAAACCGAAAACCGTGGCTAAAAACCGAAGTACATATTGAACCGTGGACTAACTGTATTGTTGCATCCCTAGTCGAAACACATGCCGAAGTCACGATCTACTCCGGTTGCCGTGTCGGAGCCGTAACGCACCACAGACGTGTGCAGTGTGTAGTAAGAGATTTATTCATCATACAGTGTAGATAGCTTCACTTATAACGTGAGTGTTTTTTAAAATGCATAAACTTACACTAGAATAGGCTAGGCTAATCAGTGATGATGTACTTTGATAATGTTAGGCTGCTTTTAGCCTTATGCTGGAGCTGGTTTCCAGCAAAGAAACTAAGTATGTAAATAATTAAATACATTAGCAGGATAATATCATGTATTGGCAATCTCGCAGGCTGATTATAGGACCCAACACTACTGTAGCGTATTATTTACTCAATTTCCATGCATCCTAGGTGTATATGACTTCCTTCTTTTAGACGAACGCAATCGGAATTATATTAAAATTTATCCTGGCACTCCCAAGCTTTAGAATGACATAGATGGGTGTTTCTTTTCATCAGTCCAAAACAAGTCCAATAAAGTGCGTCTATCCATAATAAAAAGTATCTCACATGGCTCCGGGGGGTCAATAAAGGCCTCCTGTAGCGAATCGATGTGTTACTGTAAGAAAAATATCCATATTTAAAACATAAGAATCACTTCAATCTAGCTTGCACTAACAGTTGTACACGGAACCTGCTTCTTTGACAAGGGGTGTGGCAGTACTGAAACACCATCTAAGCTGTTCGCCAGTTGAACGCAGTGGGACAGCTAACCAGTCACAACACATTCCATTTTTTGGAAGGCGGGCCTTCATTAAACCCGGAACTAATCGAGCCATTTGTGGCAGGATGGGAGAAATGTATTGTAATAATGTAAATTATGTTAAAAATACTGCAGTTTTTGAACCACCAAGCATGAAAGCATGGTCTAGTACAACCTCAAAACAAAATCAAGACTTTGTAAAAGAGCATAATATGACCCCTTTCATTTTAAAAGTTAAAGACAGTTGGTTTAAGAAACCCCCTCAGAATTATTCAATAATTAGATGTATTTTTGAATATTTATATATATAGTGGTATTCAGATGTGTCTCTTTAACTGAGATTTTGTTATTTGAGTTACCTGTCATTTATTTATCTCGAATTTGTGATTTATCTTTTCAGAATTTGAAATTGTACTCAAATGTTTATCATTATTTGACTTAATAATATGTTGATTGATGCATCATCATCCAACATTCATTCCTGTTTGATGAATTTTTACCTCTGCGTTTTGTGGATAGTTATAATTACATTAATATTACAAATTTATTCATGACATTTCACCTTTTATTCAACGCTTTAGCTAGACATATTCACATCCTGATTAAAAGTCACATCAAACTGTGTGGCCGATGGTGTTTCTAGCCTAGAAACCTGTTTTAGCTTTTCCCTTGCACTAACTGGGTCTCCAAGTGTTGGGATGATGAGCTGGTCTTTTTACATTGGTGGTTTATTTCTGGATTTTGTTCCATGCTGCTGGTCTCTGCGGGTCCCATCACATTAGCATAATGGAGCAGTAGCTGCTGTATTGACCAGACAGGAGGGGTGCTGTGGGATTTTTTCCACCCTTTTAAAGGTTTATTTGATTGGAGTGTTTTTACCCTCTTAAAGAAATATTACAGGAAGCTCTTGCTACAAATTTTGTCGATTTGCACAAGATATTTTCAATCAGTTCCTAGTACCAGTTTTTAAAATCATGAAAATGCATGTACAGTACAAGAGCTGTTGTTCTTATGATGGAAGACTACAGTTGAGGTCAAAAGTTTACCCCTTTCAGAATCTGCAAAATGTTAATTATTTTACCAAAATAAGAGGGATCATACAAAATGCATGTTATTGTTTATTTAGTACTGACCTTAATAAGATATTTCACATAAAAGATGTTTACATATAGTCCACAAGGGAAAATAATAGTTTAATTTAAATGACCCTATTTAAAAGTTTATATATGCTTGATACCTAATACTGTGTTGTTACCTGAATGATCCACACCTGTATTTTTATGTTTAGTGATAGTTGTTCATGAGTCCCTTGTTTGTCCTGAACAGTTAAACTGCCCACTGTTTTAATACAGAAGGTTCAAAAGCTCACTGATGCTTCAGAAGGAAAAACAATGCATTATGACCTGGGGGGTAAAAACTTCTGTAATAGCTGCATATGAGTCCCTCACTTGTCCTCAGTGTGAAAGGATGGATCTCAAAATCGTACAGTCATTGTTGGAAAGGGTTCAAATACAAAAAGGTGTTGGAAAACCAAAGAATTTGTGGGATCTGAAGCATTTTTCTGAAGAACAGCAGGCAGTTTAACTCTTAAACAAAGGACTCATCAACAGCTATCACTAAACAAAAAAACACAGCTGTGGATAATTCAGGTAACAACACAGTATTAAGAATCCAGCGGATGTAAACTTTTTAACGGGGTCATTTTTATAAATTCAACTACTATTGATTCAACTATTTTCTCTTGTGGAATATATGTAAACATCTCTAACGTGAAATCTTATCTTATTGAATCTTATTCAGGTCAGTACTAAATACACAATAACATGCATTTTGTATGATCCCTCTTATTTTGGTAAAATGTAACATTTTGCAGATTCTGGAAGGGGGAGTAAACTTTTGACCTCAACTGTATGCGACAAGTATAGGCTGCAGAAAATAAATAACTTGTTTGACAATATAACAGTAACAATGACAATTTTAGCATGAGTGTGATAGATTCAATTACTAACCTTTTCTGTGCAGTGACAGAATCTGTTTACATGGAGCAAACTACACTTACAGGAATATCAATAATGCATACCCAGAGGTTCATCCTCATAAAAACATAGTCTCACTATAAAATGACTATTTAAACAATAGCAGAGACTTTAGATGAATAATTAATGTTATTGCTTTTACAAAAATACAAGCTTTCACATTTCTGTTTTCTCCTTAGTGTTCCATCGTAAAATGCTTTACTTCCCCCCACCCCCAAGTCCATTATTTAGTTGGTATGTTTTTACCAGCTACGGGACGAATTAAAAATATTGTCTGTCAATGCTCCAAACTTACATATACCTAGAATATTCAGTAACACTTTATTCAGAGGGGTATGCATAACATGACATGACATGACATGACATGACATGACATGACACTGACATGACACCTTCATAATCATGACAGGACACGTCATGAATATGAAGGAGGTTTTATGTATGTTTATTACTACTGTCATTAAGTGTCATTTGCTCAGCTATGTCATTTTTAATGCAAAGATGACATTGTTTGTGATGCCTTTGTTATGACAACTTAACACAAACCAATACATCATAACCTGTCAGTGTCTTTATCATGACAACTTGATATTACCAATACATCATAACCTTTCATAAATCTGTTATAAACATGTCATTGCAGATTCATGATCAGACTTAAAAAACTACTTAGCTTTATGGGTTAACATTACATTAAACTGTCATGTGGTTGGTTTTGACAGTCATGGGGCCAGCTGTGTCATGAATATTTTTCTGACCACTTTTTTTCAGTGGAACAAATTGAATTTATCATTAAAATGTAATTAAGTTCTAATACTCTGTCAAATAATTTTATAACAGTGTCAATAATATTAATAATATTAATAATAATATCAATAATATAATATTTTTCTTGACTTCAACTACAGTGGTACAACTTAAATTTGTCATTAAAATGTTATTAAGTTTTAATACTGTGTCAAATTATTTTATAACAGCATCATGAATATTTTTCATTTCATAATGTTTTTTTTTGTGTTTTTTTAAGGTCAGATAATAGACAATTTCAAATGTTGTTTAAAAAAAAAAAAAAGATTAACTGGTGTTAGAGAAATAAATTCAATCATCCAATAATAATAATAATAATAAATAAAATGTATAAAATTCTATTTTATTGCATTTGGAGAGCAATTCACCCAAAAATTAAAATTTATCATTGTGATGAGTACGATTTCCTCTGTGATGCCATATGTGACCTTGGACCACAAAACCAAGCATTAGGGTCAATTTTTGGAAATTGAGACTTATACATCATCTGAAATCTGAATAAATAAGCTTTCCATTGATATATGGTTTGTTAGAACTGTTTGAAAATCTGGAATCTGAGTGTGCAAAAAATCAAAATATTGAGAAAATCGCCTTTAAATTTGTCCAAATAAAGTTCTTAGCAATGCATATCACTAATCAAAAATAAGTTTTTGATATATTTACCGTAGGACATTTATTAAATATCTTCATGGAACATGATCTTTACCTAATATCCTAATGATTTTTGGCATAAAAGAAAAATCGATAATTTTGACCCATACAATGTATTGTGGCTATTGTTAAAAATATACCCATGCCACTTACACAATGGTTTTGTGGTTCCAGGGTCACATATTTCCAACTTGTAATTCTGTCATGCACACTCAATATGCTGAGTATGAGCACCAGTCCCTGGATCAGCAAAGTGTCTTTTATGGCAGACAGAATACTGACGATATCTGTACTGGGTAAGCTGTCTCTTGTAGGGACGCCATTCATCCGTAAGGATTGATGTTCTGGGACTGATGTGTCATTGAATTTGGCCTATAAGTGTTTGCCTTCAGCGGTCCTTGACGTGACGCATGGGTCTTCTGGAAATACCGTCAACCTCTACCATCCAGAAGACCCACTGGCGTTCATGATGCCAAGTGTTGCCACATCGGCCATGATGGTATTTAAAAATATGTAAAACCAGATCAGTTCTTTAATAAGGGTTGTGCTGTATTTTGTTATTATTATTTTTTCAATCACTGGAATCCAGTTCTCTTGGACAATTAATAGACTGATCCTTCTTATCTGGCTTATCAGGGCGCCCTGGAACCGGGAGCTCTAGGAGCCCTGGCGGGTTAGGGGGTTCGTGGAACCACGGCCGAGCACACAGTCCTTGTGGCCATGGTGGGTCTGGGGGTTCAGGGAGCCATGGCAGAGCACACAGTCCTTGCGGCCCTGGCGGGTCCGGGAGTTCAGGATGCCAGGGCCGAGTACACAGTCCAAGCAGCCCTGGCAGATCGAGGGGGTAGCCCCCCCCACCCCCCTTAGGGCGACTTAGGGCGTAGTCTGCCCAGGAGATCACGGGAAGGCCGGGTTTTGTAGGTGCAAACACAGGAAGGTGCTCGGGTAGCGCTGACTCAGGAGGGCGCGCTGGAGGAGCCGCCGACTCAGGAGGGCGTGCTGGAGGAGGTGCCAACTCAGGAGGGCGCGCTGGAGGTGGCGCCGACTCAGGAGGGTGCGCTGAAACCCTCCAGGGCAGAGCAGGCAACTGCGTCAAAGGTGGGAACCTGGGGAGAGCAGGGACAGAGGAGGTAGACTGAGTAGGGGGAGAAGCAGAGAGTTCATAAATTAACGCCGCCACCCTAGGAGGCTCTACAGCCTGGGCTGACACCTCTGGAGGCATTGGCGCGGCTTCTCCGGCGGAAGAGGTTTTGGGAGCGGACTTGAGACCAGACGAGAGCTCCGCCTCTGGAGGGCGCGCTGGAGGCAGCTCGGGCTCTGGAGGGCGCGCTGGAGGCAGCTCGGGCTCTGGAGGGCGCACTGGAGGCAGCTCGGGCTCTGGAGGGCGCGCTGAAGGCAGCTCGGGCTCTGGTGGGCGCGCTGGAGGCAGCTCAGGCTCTGTGAACGCAGCTGCAACTTGACTTAATTTAGAAGATGCAGCTGCAACTTGACTCGGGAGACGCAGCTGCAACTTGACTTGACTCGGGAGACGCAGCTGTCACTTGACTGGACACAGTAGACTAAGCTGCAACTTGACTTAATTTAGAAGATGCAGCTGCAACTTGGCTTGACTCAGGAGGCGCAGCTGCAACTGGCTCAAAGCGTAGCTGCAACTTGACTTTCTGCAACTTCGGGAGATGCAGCTGTCACTTGACTGGACACAGTCACTTGACAGGCTGCAACGCTTGGCTGAGAGCGCCAGCTGCAGTCGGGGGCGCGGCTGCACGCTTGACGGGAGATGCAGCTGTCGCGGCTGGACACAGTAGACAAGCTGCAACTCAGGAAATGCAGCTGAACTTGACTTGACTCTGGAGACGCAGCTGTCACTTGACTGGACAGTAAGCTGCAACTTGACTTGACTCAGGAAATGCAGCTGAAACTTGACTTGACTCTGGAGACGCAGCTGTCACTTGACTTGACTTAGTAAATGCAGCTGCGACGTGACTTGACTCAGGAAGCGCTGCCGTAACTTGACTCGACTCAGTAAACACAGCTGCAACGTGACTTGACTCAGGAACCACAGCGGCAATGTGACTTGACTCAGGAACACCCGCTATAACTTGGCTTGACTCATGGGGAACAGCTGTGACTTTACTTGATTCAGGAACGACGACCGTGAATTTGCTTGACTCAGGAACGACAGCTTTGGCTTGACTTGACTCGGAAGCTTGACTGTACTCAGAAGCTTGACTGGACTCTGAAAACACAACCACAACTTGATTTGACTCGGGGGATGCAGACGTCACTTGACTAGACTTAGTAGACGCAGCCGCAACTTGACTTGATTCAGAAGACGCATCTGAAACTTGACTTAACTCAGGAGATGTAGCTGCTACTTGACTTGACTCAGGAGATGTGTCCGCAGCTTGACTCCGCGGACGTAGCTGCAGTTTTACTTGACACAGGAGACGCAGCTGCAACTTGACTTGATTCAGGAAATGCAGCTGCAACCTGACTTGACTCGGGAAACACAGCTGCAGCTTGACTTGACTCAGGAAACGCAGCTGCAACTTGACTTGACTCAGGAAACGCAGCAGAAATTTGACTTGACTTAGGAAACAACGCCGTCACTTGACTTGACTCAGTAGATGCAGCTGCAACATGACTCGACTCAGGAAACGCAGCTTTATTCTTACAGCGCCTTTTCTTGCGAGGCGCGGGCGGCGTCCGAGCGCTGGCCGCGAGCTCTGGGCTGAGGACGAGGGAGGAGTTATGGAGAATGGGGGTGAGCGAGGGAGGACCGGAGGGAGCGGGCTCGTTGGAACAGCACGTGGAGGAAGCTGGCTGTTGGCGAGCTGGAGCGGCTGCATGTTTACATATAGGGGGAAGGTTTGAATCTTCCACATCGACATAGAAATTGGAATTACACAGACCAAGGACAAAATTGACAAAATCCGCTACGGGTCTGCGGCAATCGTCAGGGGTATTGGAACGGAACAGCTTAACATCAGTTAGCCCTATATGGAAACACGCGTTGATCATAGCGTCGCTCCAACTCACCAAGTGAACAACGCTAAGGAATTCCTCCACGTATTGTTCCAACGGCCTGTCCGCCTGTTAGATATTCCACAGGAATTCCTCAGCCCAGTGCATCTTGTAGGTCGGTGATTCTGTCACGGTGTAGTCGTGCGTGTGCGTGGAATGAGCAGGAGGAGAGCGTAATCCAAAAAGTGAGTATTTATTAAAGTAAAAGCAATAAACATAAACAGACGGAAAGCAGGGAACAGCAACCAAAACACGAGAAACAAAGAAACAGACAGAAGACAATACAATCACCGACAAGACACCAAGGGGACAACCAACCTTATATACACAGACAAACCAATCAAAACAAGACAGGTGGGAATGATTAGGACAATGACGTGACTAACAAGAACAGGAACAGGAAGACCAAATATGGGCACACACTGGGAAAACACATACAAACTAGAGATCGACCGATATATCGATTTACCGATATTTTTCCCGATATTTAAGCATTGTACCATAATCGGTTATCGGTTTTGTAATATCGGGTTCACCGATAAACGCCTTTTGTTTTGAGAATTGCGTGCATGCAGCGCACCTGAGGGGAGACCCGACAACAAGTGCGGTCAACTATGTTCATTATAGTCTTATGAAGTCACACATAAGCTTAAACCGTCATAAGAAATAGCTCGAGCTCACTCACTTCATAATCCTTGCCTTAAATAAAATCTATAGAGTTAAAGTATAAAGCAATGTGAGTTTCAATGTTAAACTTGGATAAATGTGCGCTATTAGGCACATATCCAATGGTTTGTGAGGAGAGTGGAAGCTAAAGCTACTTACAGGACACAGGGGGCACCAGCGCGATCACTAATCACATTTCTTTCAGTGGAAACAATTTGATTATTCCGTCATTTTTGCTCATAAAGGTAGAGTAATGCATCATTCGGAACTGTAAAGGGTCTACTTTTATTTTTGTGCACTTCCAATATCAACAAAACTTTGCAAACGGTGCTTTTATAAAACAATCATTATGCGCTTTCTGTTGTCTCAACAGGAGCGCTTCACAAAAATAAACAGAAACTCATCGTATTCAAACCGCACAGACATGATAAATATACCTATAGAAAGCTCAAAATTATTACTTAACGAAATAAATCAAATCGAAAACAAAAATTGTTTCATTATGTAATCTGTAATGATGCTTTTTAAAGGCGCGTCCAAAGAGAAGATGGTGAGTCCGAATCAGCAATTTTTTCCTGAAATCAAAACACTAGTTTATTAATAAATCTAAAAAGTCTCCTTACTATTTTCCCCTCAACACATTCATGGTAATTACTTTCGCTTTGCAGCAAGCTTTAGCCTATTGCCTGAACTTGAACGCAAATCTCTTCCCGCTGCGTTGAAGGCGCGCTCGCTGCTGCTGCTGATGGAGACACTAAACGCCTTCCGAGCAGGTCTCAAAAGTGAAAGCGAAAGTGACGTTTTGGGTTGTTTTCACCAGCGCGGAATTTTTTCATCACCATAAATTGTGGATGTCAAAAGTATAAAAATAAGAAGAAGCATAAAACAGACCCGAAGCCCGGCCCGCATCTGAGCTATGACGTGAATATTGGCCCGAAGCCCGGCCCTAGGGACGTAAAAGAGTCGGGGCCCATCGGGCTCAGGGTGAAATGCAGGGCTTTAAGTTCACTCACCGGGTTGATGCTCTGAGGGCCACCGCATGTAACTTGATTAACAAGATTCACTTGTTTAAAACACCCTCAATTATATTAACATGTAATATATAACATTATTTTTTTTAATACACATCTAAATATGTACAACCCTAAGGAAATTATGTATTATCTTTGCCAGCGATCACAGTTTGAGTATACTTCTATGTAAATGCATAGATAAACCGTGCTGTCAGCAGGCATTTCAGAATAGGAGAAAAACAATATTAGTAATTCTGATATAACATGCCAGTTGAGAAATACAATGATGTTTTGCTTGTTATATTTGTTTGTTATATGCTAATTTTCAACACTTTTTAGGATGACTTAAAGGATGAAAAACCAAAGTGAAGTATGGACTTAATTTACTCAGTCACTGATTTACTTTATAACAGTAAATAAATATCGGTTCTGCATATAGGTTATCGGCACATAATTTTGCAAATAATCGGTATCGGTAATAAAAAATCAATATCGGTCGATCACTAATACAAACAGTCCAAATGGCACACACAGGTCTGACAACAACAACATATTAGTTCACTTTCATATTTTTTTTGTACAAATGTTGTCATATAGTACAACATATATAGTATATAACATATATAGCTGTCGTATAGTACAACATTGTCTTGGTATTGTCAAGTTGTCATGACAAAGACACTGACAGGTTATGATGTATTGTTTATGTCAAGTTGTCATAACAAAGGCATCTCAAACAATGTCGTCTTTGCATTCACGATTATGAAGGTGTTATGTCAGTCTTACGCACACCCCTTCAAGTAAAGTGTTACTGAATATTCCTTTAAATATTTATCGGAAATTAATAGGAACAGCCAGTACCCATCCGCATGTTGTTCCAAACTCATATTCAGTTTTTTTTTTTCTTTTATGGAACACAAGGAGACATTTTTATAAGACCCTCATATAGATATTTTCCATTATGACAGCATATAGCAATAGGGGCTGCCAAGCTGCGAAAAGGGAAAAACAAATGTGGCCATATGACTTGCATTCAAAAGTTTGGGTCAGTAAAGTCTTGTTTTGAAGGAAAAAAAGAGATAAAATACTTTTAGTCAGCAAGCAGGGAATCAATTGATCAAAAGTGACAGCAAAGACATTCATAGTGTTGCCAGATACATTTATTTCGAATAAATTTTGATCTTTTTAAGAATTTTGAAAAATATATAATGGTTAAAAATGTTAAGCAGCATTGTTTTCAACAACGTTAATAAAAAAATGTTTCTTGAACAGCAAATCAGCATATTAGAATGATTTTTGAAGGATCATGTGACACTGAAGACTGGAGTAATAGCTGCTGAATATTCAGCTTTGGCATTACAGGAATAAATTACATTTAAAATAAAATAAAGTAGAAAATATTTATTTTAAATTATAATAATATTTCACATTATTACAGTTTTTATGCATTATGATTTTTTTATTGATATTCCTACAGCTTTCCATTGATGTATGGTTTGTTAGGAAAGGACAATATTTTGCCGAGATACTATTTGAAAATCTGGAATCTGAGGGTGCAAAAAAAAAAGAAAATTCCCTTTAAAGTTGTCCAAATTAAGTTCTTAGCAATGCATATTACTAATCAAGTTAAAGTTAAGTTTTTAAAAATTAAGTTTTGATATACTTACGGTAGGAAATTTACAAAATATTTTCATGGAGCATTATCTTTACTTAATACCCTAATGATTTTTGCCATAAAAAATAGATAATTTTGACCCATACAGTATATTGTTGGCTATTACTACCAGTTTTTCTGTGCTACTTATGACTGGTTTTGTGGTCCAGGGTCACATATATTTGTGTAACAAACACTTTGACATTTAAGTCATCATTTGCCTTTTCACTTTTGAATGCTTGACTTTTTTGCCATTATACTCTGTGTGACATTTTCTGTACAGTAAGGACTATGATGATAAAGTGTCTAACAGACTTGTAATGTGAGTATTTGGAGACATTGGAGTTGTGAAAAGATAGAAAACTCTGGACCAAATCAAAGTTTAGCCCACACAGATAAAACCAAATGAATAGTCAATGTTTTCTCCCTCACTTTGAGTTCTTGATCATTGTTTGTTTGCCAGTTATATTCACAATCACACATTATACCAGTTTTGGACATGGATCTTGTGTCTAGCTGTTGTGTTTAATCTCTTGAATAAATAAATGAAGTGCATTTGTCACTGCCAGGCAGGGGATAGGATTGTCCACACAAGGTGTAAATGAAATAGATTGAGAGTGACACAGAATAAACTGCCCGTTTTTTCCACGGGTCTAAAAAATTGAGATTCATCTGCCATCTACATGCATGGCAGGGGGGCATACAAATCACCTTATCCTCTACTCCCAGAGCACAGGGGCCTGTGTTCGATTAATGCTGGGCCTGCCGTCCTTTCGTGGTGGTGCCGTAGGTCAATTGGTAAATGTGAAGAGGCTATAGAGTTAGCTGGAGGTGCAAGACTCATCACTGTGGGTGTCTGAAACATAGCAGCATCAAGAATCGGCACAGAGAGCCACAGTTACTAAAACTTTTTAAATCTTCTTGACTGTCTTTAGTGTTGTTTTGTTTGTTTAACTGCTATAACCCTCCAGTATCGTCATTGTCATCCATTCTGAATGGATCTGACCTTAATGAGAGATAACAAACTTTATTATGTCTTCCTTTTTAGTAGATGATCTGGTAAAGAAAATGAAGGCGTGATGAGGTTTTTGATGATGTTAATAGAAGCTTTAAGAAGTCATTGGACTTGCTGCTGGGTACACGTTTGACATTCTCTGATTAAATGGCAAATGACTGTACCGAGATTCAAAAAATGACTTTCCTCTTTGCTTTCTCTCACCACTGATGTAGTTGGCAGATGAAGATATCGGCCGTTAGAACAAACACTGTCACCCCCTGCCCACCTAGATTCTTTTCAAAGGCTCTTTGGAACCTGCTGAGGCTTGTTGGAAGGAAAGGTTAGGGTTGAATGAGATTATAATTAAATAGCACAAGCAAACACTCATCTGCTTTTTTAATCTTTTAATTTTCTCTTCTGACTGGACTTTCTCTCTATCTCTGATACTTGTGACAGCATGTTTTATTGGTCTTCACACCCAAATTGCAAACCTTTGGCCCATATTACTTTTCCCCAACTGAACTTCTCTTAGCATCTGCTACACTGCCTGCGGTTACTGTGAATCCCTGCTGAAAAGACCAGCATATGTTCTGTTTTGGATATTGGTTTTCCCACCAGGCTTTTTAACTGGCTTAACCAGCGAGATTTTTTTGGACAGCCAGTATTATCATAAAGATTAAAGCTGTGAAATGAAGACTGTATATGTACAGTCAAACCAAAAATCAGTAAGGCACCAAATACAATTTTTTGATAATATTTTACTAGTGGGTGCAGGACACCCACTAGTAACCACCACAGTTCATTGTAGTTCAAAATAAAGTAAATTGTGACATATTATACCAAAAAATTCTTCATACAGTGGATTACCAGTAAAACTGATAAAAATTTGGGACATAAAATTTGATTTGACACTTTGCCCTGACCATGTTTTCTTACATAACTTTCTATCAAAGTTATCTGACATTATCAAGATGAATTTGTTCTGACGCAGTTTAACTCTTAAGTTCATGTCATATTTTATTACCATTTTCTAAACTATTGCGAATAAACTGTGATAATATGAGAAATTTTAAAGGTGTCTGAATAAAATTTGGTTTTGACTGTGTATCTCTGACTAAATTGTGTTTCTGTATTTGCATTCAGATAGAAAAGGATGGGGGCAGAGCTTAAATTTTATAGATTAAATTAGATATTTAAACATTTTTAATTTTTATACCAGTGTTATTTTAGTGTATATGTTTAATGCGTCCATTTACATTTTTTAAGTTAAGGATTTTCATCTAGTATTTATATTTTATTTCAGCTTTATTTCAATTTAAAAAAAAAAAAAACATTAATACATTAATAAAACTGATTTATAGCCAATAGCCAAAAATACATTGTATGGGTGAAAATTATCAATTTTTCTTTTATGCCAAAAATCATTAGGATATTATGTAAAGATCATGTTCCATAAACATATTTTGTAAATTCCCTTTCGTAAATATATCAAAACTTAATGTGGGCAACTTTAAAAGCGATTTTCTCAGTATTTAGATTTTTTTTGCACCCTCAGATTCCAGATTTTCAAATAGTTGTACCTTGGCCAAAAATTGTCCTGTCCTAACAAACCATACATCAGTGGAAAGCTTATTTATTCAGCTTTCAATGTATAAATCTCAGTTTTGGAAAATTGGCCCTTATGACTGGTTTTGTGGTCCCAGGTCACATTTGGCTTCAGGCACATTCCTACAAAGACGGATAGCACAGACGTTGCATTTTGGTTGAAAACGAAAATCGGGTTGACATCAATATTTGACGTCAAATATTACGTTGACTTAAAGTTGAATTTTGGTTACACAACCTAAAAACAACAAAATGTCAAGATCAGCTGACACCGGCATTGGACATCAAATTAACATTGACATTTTAATCACCCGACTTCGCAACTGAAATTTAACCAAATATCAATGTCTTATGATGTTGTGTCTCTGATAGTGAAACTAGTTAGACCACCAACCAATATAAACCAGCCTGGACCAGCATCGAAATCCATGCTGGTCTGAGCTGGTATTTGCAGCAGGAATATCACAGAATATATTATTACTAGCTAGTATTTGGTTGCTAGACTCAAAATGCCATAAACACTGTACAAATACATAAATTCATGGTTTGAAGTGCAATGTAGCGGATGGTAGAATTTAGAAATATCATAGGTATTATGATATATCATTAAACATTTCTAAAATGGAAAAAGACCGTGTCCATGGCTTTTTACTTTTTGAGAACATAAATAGATGGCAGATGAATAATATATGTCTTGTCCTGTTGTAACATAAGAGCTAGTCTAGACAGAGTGCCAGCTATGCTGAATGGGAACGAACTGCCGAGTGTGTGTTAATGCGGGGAAACAACCTAGCGATCCTGGAAGCCCACAAATATCATGGCAGAAGGGCTTGCTGATCAATAAACATTACCCCAATAAAACAGAAAATGATAAAGAGAGAAAACAAGAGACGTGGAGAGGCAGCAGTGGGAGGAAGAGGTTTGGATGTTTCTGATTTCTATACCAGCTGAGCAGCAGTTTCTTTTGAAGTCAGTGTGCTGCTAAAAATAGAGACACTTTATGTAACCGTACCCATTTTAGGCACAATGATGACAGCACATGTGGATCTGGTGTACCTCTCTGTCTGTCTCATTCTCTCTTTCTCTCGTTTTCCCTCCTTCCTTCTTTCTTTATCTCACTTTGCATAATTTAAGCAGTGGTAGGAGGATCTGGCTGCAACATGCTTTTTGAATTATAGTCACAACACCATAACTTGTACTCATAAAGTTGTAGGAAAGAGTCAGAGTGCAGGAGCAGATCTGATCTGTCTTTGTCCTGTTCAGCTGCTCTCCCACAGGTCCTCTCCCACTGCACACACCTGTTAATTAAACCAAGAGCTGAAAATGGCAGCTGATTAATGAATGCAGAAACGATCTGATTGTTCAGTGTGTACTTGCAAATCAAAAAGAAATTTAGCATTTCAGTGAGCACTAAAAACAGTGTACGGTGAAATAATCACAAAAACAGTTACAGGCTGCACGAAAATGACACGACTAGTGTAGTCTGATTAACAAACAAATGACTTTTATGAACCATTTTTGAGCAGATCAAAAAATAATGCAAGACCAATGTAGCTTGATGCTGAAAATGAAACTTATGAGTAGTTCAGAAAGACAAATCAGTCTGAAATCAGTCTGACTCTTTATCATTTACAGCATCAGTGTGAGAGAATATCTTTCATTTGTAAGCAGAATTGAAATTATAACCAAAATGAATTACAATTGGAATCAATCTGAGAGCTTGTGAATTGGATTTGTTTGGTCATCAAATTCACTATGTAGGGATGTGCTTGAATTTAGATAAAAGTTAGAAAACGGAAACACTTTCTCTCTCTTTGAAGTGTCTCAAGAGGAATATCTTTTTTTTTTGTTTTTTACTGCGGCTGTGGATGTTGGGTGTCATATTGACAGACACAATTGGGTTATGATAAGGATGTCTAAAGGGTCGGTCACAACAGCTATTCAGCAAAATATTCTGTTCTTCTGCATGCCAAAATGACTTGAACTTGTCTTCATATGCTTTTCCTTTCATTTTATGCAAAAATGACTACTTTACCTACACATACACTACAAGTCAAAAGTTTTTTTAGATTTTTTATGTTTTTTAAAGAATTTTCTTCTGCTCGCCAAACCTGCATTTATTTGATCAAAATTACAGCAAAAGTAGTAATATTGTGAAATATTTGTTCTATTTAAAATAACGGCTTTCTATTTGAAATGTAATTTATTCCTGTGATCAAAGCTAAATTTTCAGCATCATTACTCCATTACGTCTTCAGTGTCACACGATCCTTCAGAAATCATACTAATATGCTGATCTGCTGTTTAAGAAACTTGTTATTTATTATTATTATTATTATTATTATTAACAGTTAAGTAATTTTTTTTCAGGATTCTTTGATGACTAGAAAGATCCGAAGATCAGCATTTATCTAAAATAAAAAGCTTTTGTAACATTATACACTATACCTTGCAAAAGCTTGGAGTCAGTATATAATAATAATAATATTAATAAATGTTTTTTGAGCAGCAAATCAGAATATCAGAATGTTTTCTGAAGGATCATGTAAGAGGAGTAATGATGCTAAAAATCCAGCGTTAAAATCACAGGAATAAATTACATTTTAAAATATATTAAAATAGAAAACAATTGTTTTAAATAGTAAAAATGTTTCAAAATTGTAGATCAAATAAATGCAGGCTTTGTGAGCAGAAGAGACTTTTTTTAAAAACATTAAAAATCTTACTGTACAAACAATTGACTGGTAGTGTGCTTTTTTTTGAAACAAAAAATTACTTTGTAGCTTTTTTTACAATTGCGATTTTACAGAATTGTGAGATATAATCTTGCAATTGTGAGTTATAAAGTCAGAATTGTGATGTATAAATTTGCAAATCTGACTTAAAAAAAACACAATCATTTCTATAAAACAGGCTTCCATAAAATTCACAATAGCTTGCATTGGAAGAACAAAAACAATTTAATTCAATAACTTCTTTTATGTTCCACAGAAAAAAAAAGAAAGTCTTACAGGTTTAGAACAACATAATGGTGAATAAATGAGGACAGTATTTTCATTTTTGGGTGAAGTGTGTAATCTCTGTTCCAAGAAAGGAAATAATGATTGTTTTTCCAAACACTCCCAACACCCCTTCTGGCCTTTCCACTCTGCTTGTCTTCAAACTAATAAATTCCCTGTAAATAGCTTATTATAGGTAGTGCAGACCAAAAAGCACACCATTGGTTAAGTCAGACAGGAATATCAGACTGCTCAAACAAACAAAGCTCCATATAAGCGCAGTGTTTACACTCTATGAATTGCCTACCTTTAGTTGTCTCTGCACATTTAACTGGGAGAGTAGAAAAAAAAACCGCACACTTCACCTTTAATCTTTTTGATTGGTTTTCCTTGTAGCAACCAGCCCCGCAGACGCACACATACATCCTTTCTCGCTCACGTTTCTCTCTCACGTTTCTGTTTTCTCCGCAGGGATCGGACAGGGTGTTCCAGTGGTGGCTCTGATAGTGGAGGGGGGTCCTAATGTGATCTCTATTGTGCTTGAGTACCTGAGAGACACTCCCCCTGTGCCTGTGGTGGTGTGTGATGGCAGCGGTCGTGCCTCTGACATCCTGGCTTTTGGGCATAAGTACTCAGAGGAGGGCGGGTATGTGAGCTTTATCTCTCTCCACTGTAACAGTATGATAAGATATGAATCTTCATTTACATATAGATGAAGACTGAACTGTAGCACAGAATAAAGCGCAACAGTAAACGCCCTCTTTTTCATTAGCCTTTTCCCCGTTCATTTTCTCCAGAAGCACTTTTAAGACATGAACATAACCATCAAGCTGTAAGAAAAATCACAAACATTACAAACAAAGCGTTACAAAAAGTAATGTGGAATTGGAGATAAGGATAACGTGCCTGATGTTATTGGGTTTTTTTATATCCACCATATTTAATGGACAATTTTGTAGGGGCAAGATGCGGTTCATTAGCCGCTATAGGGAAATAACAAGAAGAATAACAATGTGCAGTAAACAGTAAAACTGTTTGCACTACAAACCAAGTGTGTTCATAATTATGATAATACATTAAAATAATATGGTAAGACACACCTATTTAATAATAATTATTTAATATTATTTAATAATAATTATTTAATATTATTTAATAATAATAAATAATTTAATTCCTTGTGAGTGTTAATTATTTAACAAAATAATTAACACCTCATCTTAATTCACTTGAATATATTAATGATTAAACATGTCTGTGTTATTGTGTTATTGATTACAATTAAATACATCTAATACGATTTACATTATTATCATTTGCTGCAAAATATATTGAATTTGATTTAAGAAATTGACCAAATTTATAATAGAAGGAAAGGAAAGGATGTGACATGTGACCAAGTATTTTTACCATTTCTGACCCTGGACCACAAAACTAGTCATAAGTTGCACATGTATATATGTGGCAATAGCCAAAAATAAATGGTATAGGTCCAAATTATCGATTTTTCTTTTATACCTAAAATCATTAGGATATTGAGTAAACATCATGTTCCATGATATTTGGACTAGTTGTATCTAGTCCTGTAGATGTAACAAACCTTACATCAATGGAAAGCTTATTTATTCAACTTTCAGATGATCTATAAAACTCAGTTGTAAAAAATGGACCTGTATGACTTGGTTGTGTGGTTTTGTGGTCCAGGGTCACATTTAAAGGGGTCATCGGATGCAAAGTTCACTTTTACAAGTTGTTTGAACATTAATGTGTGTTAGCAGTGTATGTACAAATCTACCCTATAATGATAAAAATCCATGCAGTGGTTTTTAAATAATCTGTAAAAATAATATCCCCTTTTTCAAATCGAGCCCTTCTCAGATGTCTGTCGGTGTGGCGTCACACGTGTTGTGTTGCTGGATGTAATAATGGAACATAGCGGTCGTCATTTACTCCCCAAATCTGAGCCACTGAAGATCCAGTGGATTACATTTGTTTGTGAAGAGAATGCACCTCCCGATCTACATAAATGCGTCTATGTTCACGTGAATCATTCATGATCCAGCTCCACTTACAGCAGAAGTGAGTATAAGGTTTTTTTTTATGAATCTTTTCGATCACCTTTCCTAATAACGTGCAAGTTAGCAAGTTCAGCGGCTAAACGCGGCTAAAGTAAACAGGTTCGTCACTGCACAGAGAGAAGAGAGGGGCGGGGCGAGCAGAGCTCACTAACATTTAAAGCAACCTCTTTTGCAGAACTGATATTGGCATGGTAAAAAAGATGTTACTTACACTACAATTGAGAAATTTTAACCAAAGCATGTTATAGACTTTTCATTAAGACCTTAAAGAATCATATCAACTTGAAAATGGGCATCCAATGACCCCTTTAATGCAAAATCTTTAAATATATACAAAATCTTTATTTCATTCTCGGCCCTATTGTTTATGAATTACTGTGGAACATTCAACTAAAGACAAAATATATTTGAAACTGTACAAAAAGACCAACTTTTGACATTTGTAGTTGTGAGGTTACCGCTGAGTAATTTTGCTGCTGTTTTTGTTTCAAGGATTTCCAAGGACGATTTCTTAAGGATTATGGGTACTGTAGTTCTTTACAGAGAATTTAGATGTAGTTTAAAAAAAAGAACAAAAATGAAGTTTGAAATGAGCTGTGGTGGGTGTTTTTTGAAAGGGTCATATGTTATCATTAAAAAGCAGTTTGCCTATGGAGAAAATGAATGGGATTTTTCCTTCCGGAGCCCTACTGTTGCGCTCTGTTGGAATATTTTCACTGCATAAATGATTTGCTCTGATATCCCAGTCTCATCTTTCTCTCATGTTAGAATCATAAACGAATCTTTGAGAGACCAGTTATTAGTCACCATTCAGAAGACGTTTACGTACAGCCGGACGCAGGCCCAGCACCTCTTCATCATTCTGATGGAGTGCATGAAGAAGAAAGAACTGGTGAGTGTGTGCAGTGTGACTGTGAAAGTCCTAATGATTAAACCCCCCTGATCTGACAGATTTAAAGACATTCCTCTAGAGCCTTTTTGTCGTACTTAGAGTTCTTTTGTATGAGGGTGAACCCACGATAAAGCCAGGAGATTTTTCCGCCGCACATTCCCCTCCATGTCAGCATGCCGTTATTCTATCGGACAGTCAGAGATGCGTGTAAAGTGGCCTCTTCAGCTCGGGGCTGATAAATGTCACTACCTCTGCAGCCTGCATGAAGTACATTTCCTCAGGCCCTGACACCATCTCTTCACATTAGCTTCTCACACACATACACTCGCTCTTTATCTCCCTGATGCACAGAAAGTAAAACTATTCTTACATACTACTGATATTATCACCAAAAAAACGTCATCTTTTTGAATCCACTACGCTTCTGTTAAATTATTCACCAGAGTGACGACACCATAATCTCTATGACTTTTCAATTAGAGTGCACTTTCCAGTCAGATCATCTAAAAGCTCTCAGTTCACATTTATCCTTCCCCTGTCATCCATTACTTCCAGAACCTCCTAAAATACCCCAGTAAAGACTTTTAACAATCAACTTCAGTGTCGACAGGAGAAACATTTCCTACTTTAATCTTAGCATGCTTTCATGTTTTTTAACTCTATCAAGTAGAATATATCAAGGCGATTTGCATGCGAAATGTTTCTACTTGTCTGTATGTCAATGTAATTGTGTTTTGTATATTCAAATATTGTTTTCAGTGATTAAATCATACATCCTCAAAGTGATTTTAGTGTTTGTTCTTTCATTACGAATGCTTTCGTTCTTCTTTTAGTCATGGTAGTGCTTTCCCTCATTGTCTGCATGTCTGTGTATTTTTGTGTATGTGCACACCATATGTTTTTTAATAATAAATTCATTGTATAACTATTTTTCCACTGTTGTTTATGCATGTGTTTCCACTGTGAAGTATGATCAGTAGCTGTAGATGTGTGAATCCTCATTATGAATATGACCTTCTCAAACGTAGTTACGAATCTTTGTACCCACACACCATATGACTATTTACTTAAGCCTGTTTATTTATATGCTGTATTGGCCTAAATGCAATTGTGTTCAGATGCATCTTTTTTGTTGAAGGTGAGAGCTCGGTTTGAGTACAGCACATTGGCTTTGGTTTACATGCCACCCACTTGAGAGTGTTTTATTGATGACTCAAAAGTGAGATCATAAAGCCTTCAAGATGCAACTAAACTTGAAAGGGAAGCAAATTAAAAAAGTTACTTAAAAGAGCTACTTTGTCTAAGCACAGTTTGAAGATTTAGCATTAAACCAGTGCAAAATGCCACTGTGAATATACCAGTAAACTTACATGCTCTCAGAAAAAAGGTACAAAACTGTACATTTTAGTTACTAGCATGATTTTAAAGGGATAGTTCACACAAAAATAACAATTCTGTCATTAATTAATCACTCTCGTGTCGTTCCAAACCCGTAAGACCTTTGTTCATCTTTGGCACAAAAATTAAGATTTTTTTGTGAAATCTGAGAACTTTCTGATCCAGAAATGTTGAAATAGTCCATGTGACATGAGTGGTTCAACCGTAATTTTACGAAGCTACAAGAATACTTTTCTGCACAAAGAAAACAGAAATGCTGACTTTATTCAACAGTTTCTTCTCTTACGTGTCACCATCTGTACTAAGTTTTTAAAATAGTAATGCATGATACTAACGTGTACTATTTGGGGGCAAATAAGATGTAAGATGTACCTTTTAGCTTTTTCACTTAGGGTACTACCCCAGTGACAGCTTTGTACCTTTTCTTCTAAGAGTGTACATCACAGTCTGTTACTGACTTGCACAAACGTGCGCTTATGCTCAATGGGGTGTCTGATGTGTTGGCAGATGTGTGCAGCATGTGTGTTTTGGACCTTGAGATCTTTAGTCCACAGCGCTCATCTCGCATTCATCATACATGCACACAGTTGAGCTCAGCGCTTGATCTGCTCTTTTGCTCTCTGTTGCTGTACTTTCCACTAAGGACAAGCTGATGGGAGAATTTCCATGCTTGATGTTTGGAACAAATGCTTACAGTGTGATTAGAAAGCCAGAGCGAATGCATGTTAGAGGTGCCTTTGGCGGTCTTTGAAGACAGTAATTATCGTATCTTAGCAGTTTAATTTGAAGACAGTAACAAAAAAAACTGTTTCAGAGTATTAAAGTTTTGTTGCTATGTTCATAATAGTGCACGATTATACTACTTACAGTATGCAATATGTAGTATGTTTACTGAGTACAGTTTGTATGTTTTGTATATTATGCTAGATTCAAAATGAGCATTATGCAAGAGAATACTGTGGAATACTGTCCCATAATTCCAGTTGGATAAACTTCACTTAAAAATGAAAATTCTTTCCGAATCCGTAAGACCTTCGTTTATCTTCAGAACACAAATTAAGATATTTTTTAAGAAATACGAGAGCTTTCTGACATAGTCAGCAACGCAACTGACCGTTCAAGGCCCAGAAAGCTAGTTAGGAGATCGATAAAATAGTCCATGTGACATCAACGGTTCAACCTTAATTTTGAAGCTACAAGAATAATATATGTGTGCAAAGAAAACAAAAAATAACGCCTTTATTCAGCTGTTTCTTGTCAGCAGCACAATATGCATGAGCTGTGGTATTCTTGTGAACGTGTTGAAGACTGACACAGAAGAGAAGAAAATGTTGAATAAAGTTGTTATTTTTGTTTTCTTTGCACACAGAAAGTATTCTCGTAGCTTCATAAAATTACGGTTGAACCACTGATGTCACATGGACTATTTTATCGATGTCCTTACTATCTTTCTGGGCTTTGAACGTGGTAGTTGCGTCGCTGTCTATGCAGAGTCAGAAAGCTCTTGGATTTCATCAAAAAAAATCTTAATTTGTGTATCTTAATCTGAAGATGAACTAAGGTTTTATGGGTTTGGAACAACATGAGGGTGAGTAATTAATGACAGAATTTTCATTTTTGGCTGAACTATCTCTTTAATGGATTGTATTGAAAAATGTTTGATTAGAAATACAACGTTTTTACCAAAGTTTTTACCAAAATGAATTTGGATAACATTTGCTGAATTAAACATAATGTCACAAGGACATGTGACAATAATGTAGCTTATTATTGTTGAAAATGTGTCTTATTTATTTATTTTTTAATACAAGTATGCAGAACGCAATATACTGCACATTAACTACAACAACTCTATTTGCATAAATGTATTTGAGTAGCTGTTCAGAACAATGTGTGCTGGTTTCAGACTGGTTATGGACTGAAGTCTGCTAACAGACAAATATAGAGGACTTTAGAACTCACTGCTGAGATTTGCACAGAGATTTTCTGATGTATTTAGCAGTGTAGAGATTTATCAAAATCAATCGATGGGTTATGTAAGAATGCTTAACAGGGTAGTTTTTGGCCTCTGAGCTGCTAGTTGAAAAGCTTGAGGGCTATTGCTGATGCCACAATACATACATTCATGCGTATATATTGCATTAGGGTGCAAAATATGCCTTGAGGAACATTTCATTTGTGCGTGGTATGTTTGTGTTCTCAAGTTGAGATGCTCCATAACTTTATGAATGTTTCATATCATAGATTTTACATATGAAGAGTTCAGATGCAAAGGCCCCTAAATCTATCTGACGTATTTCTTTAAAATAAGCATTTCTGGCTACTTTGTATAGGTTTCCATGTAAGTACTGGTACTTCTGATTGGGCCAAGGCTGGAATTTTGAAGTAAAAGTATTTGATGGATGTATACTATGTGTCAGAAGCATTCACTCAGTATCATTATCTTATTTTTGACCGAGATGGCTGTTAACTGTTTTTGCATCTGAATTCTTCATGTACATATATTTGCTCATCCTCTTGTTATTCCAAATACTTTTTCAGCAGTATTTAAATACAATTAACAAAAACTGAAACCTGGTCATTTGGCTCCTGATTAGCAAAACAAACAAAAATGTGAGGTAAGATAAAAGTGCTGAGATATGAGAATAAGCAAATAATGCTTCTACTCAGATGAGCTTGTGTGCTTTGTGTTCAAGAGTGGGATAATGAGATCTGTAGGGAGGTGTCTTCATTCAACTCTGTTCCTTTGAAGCACTTGAGCAGATGTTTAACCTGAACCCGACAGGACAGGCCTCCATACCCTCCTGCCTCTCAGTACATGACCTGACTACACCGGCACCGGCAAACTGCAATTTATTACAACTAAATTAGATTAGATTAGATTAGGTTCCTTTTAGGAATTCAGTATTTCTGTTCTGTGTGAGATTAATTGGCACTTGACACATAAAAGAAGCATTATGTCAGTCTTTTGCTCCTCTCTGCAGTAGGCATTCCATCTCTTATTCAGGACTGAACTCCATTCTTAATATCTTTCCTACTGTGGAGGTCTTTGTTCCTGCAACCAAGGGAGGGATGGTTCAATTAATCAGACTGACAGCCTTTCTGTCTATTTATCGCTCTCGTTCTGTTTTCCTTGAGCATCTTCCTTTTGTTTCATGTTTCCGATAACTCAGAGAAGAGTTAGCACTGCTAGCTTTCACCTCTTCTAGGAAACATCATTGTTTTAGTTCTTGCTGAGGTGTGTAAAACTGTTTTTCAGTGTTAAAATACATTCTCCCAGCCCAGTCTAAAATGTAAGGGTCTTCTATTACCCTGAAATTGTTTATTTTGCCGTAATGGTAAAAAAATAAGTATGTGAATATGAAATATTGGTGTGACTTCGAATTATTTTTTAGATTTTTTTCTGTATACACTAAATAAAAAGCCAATTACAGTGTGTTCAACAATTTGTAAATATTACAATATTAATATTAAAGTCCTCTGAGGTCATTTTCACTATTGGCCTTAAAGTTTTCGTGAGCATTGTTATGTTTAAAGCAAATGTCTTAACAAATGTCAGCAGACCAGGACCATTTTAAAGCCGTTCATTCATAAATCCGTCAGATCACTGTGGAAATGCAACCGGAAGACAGAAGATAGAAAACGCAGCGCTAAAAAAGCGGCGGAGCTACGTAAGGTCACTATTGCAATAAACGCTTTATTATACTAGAGACGGGAATTCGGGCCAAACTGGATGTAATGTAATTTATTTCACCCGATAAAATGTTAATAAAACAATAGTAAGATTGTTTTTAATAACTGAATATGTAGACACTTAACACTTGCATCTCTAATACGCAGTGCCGTAATAGGAAACATCAGACCGCTGGGTGGCACGATTGACCAATCAGAACCAAGTATTCCAGAGAACCGCGCAATAATCAGCTGCAAGTAAGCCTGTCATTGGTTGTTTTTCCTCTTTCGTTTTCGCATCCCATGGCAATAACCAATAATCTGAGTCGGGGGCGGGACTTATGACCCGTGAAGGAAGCGTCTGGGGAAACTTCCTTGGCAACAGTCGCAGTTTGAATGAAAATAGAGTGATGTTTCAGGGGATGACATATTGCTCAGTTGATGTTGATGGATGGAAAGATCCGGCCACATGTCGAATGGGTCAGTGACTATGGCTTCGTCCAAAAGCTCTAAAATGCTGCCTTCGGAGGCAGCATTCCAAGGCAGGAAGGCAACAAGGAATGTCAGAATCCAAATTCTGCTTAACTTCCTGTCTCCGGAGGTACCTTCTTTTGATCGAATTTTGAAGGCAGCATAGATGTATCCTTTGCTGCCTTCGATTTCCCACAATCCTGTGCGTGTGCGTCGTATAGGCTATATAAATAAAGCTATTCTGGTGAAATTAAACTTGTTACTTAATATAATAGATGAGATCTTGACCATGATATACTTTATGAATAGTAATAGTGTAAAAAGCATAATAAGTAATATTGTTTGTAATAATAGTATTTTATAAAAATGTTAAAATGGTTCAAATGAGTAATAAATAAGAATAATATTTACAATATACTACCAGTAATTACGAAACAGCCACTAATAACAATGACCTGTTCTGAAATAATACTTGCAACAGTGCTTTTATTTTTTAAGCAAAAAATGCCATTCTCTGCTGTCTTTTCTGATGCACAGACCTTCAATGACAGTGACATTTATGCATATGTCATTTATACATAACTGTTTAAGATCGTTTTTCTACAAAATGTACAACTTAACCCTTAGGAACCTAGCAACAACTTCAAGTTACACTGCCTCTGAAGTCTGTCCGAAATTGTTTCTAGAGTTGCCTTCGCAGCCTTCGAAGTCACTGCCTGATAAGGCAGCGAGGCAGCAAGTCAGCTGACTAGGCTTTCGGATGCGGCCTGTATATATGGATGAACAAGTGGATGGACAGCTGACAGAGAGGAGACATGAACCCCTGGCAGATATGAGGAACAGTGAGTAGAGCCCTGTAGTAGGATCTAAGATGATGTGAAAGCACTGGGCTGGTGGAATGGAGGGCGGCGGGGATTGAGGAAGGAAATTTCGCCCCTGATAAATGAAGATGAATGTTTGCCCAAGGGCCCGGGTCACTGATGCATGAAGCAATCCAGCGTACAGCGAGAACAGCATTCGCCAGCTCTCCAATGAGCGTTAGATACAGACTTACTGTATACAGCATCTAGCTATTCACATTCAAACTCACTGCTTCGATCAATTGAATCATATTTCAATTTGATTTTAATTAAAAACCTTGCAGATGTTTGCACTGATTAATAAAACAAGGGGTGCTGAAATTGCTTAAGTGTCAAACCAAATATTCAGTTGAGATTTAGTTTGGATTTGAACTGAGTGTATCCTGAACATTTCCAGAAAGATTTGGCACCACATGGGAAAAGACTCCCTACTGGTACAGTCATGACCTAATGGTTAGAGAGTCAGGCTTGTAACCCAAAGGTCGCCGGTTTGATTCCTGCATCCAGTGTGTGTGTGTGTGTTCACTTCTCACTGCTGTGTGTGTGCACTTGGATGGGTTAAATGCAGAGCACCAATTTAGAGTATGGGTCACCATACTTGACAATATGTCACGACTTTCACTTTTTTTCCACTTTACTTTTGTGTAGCAAGAGAAGAAAAAAAAAAACTCCTGCATTTGTGCTCCTAATAACAGCTCCCTAATCTCTCTAAATTTAAATATAGTGTGGAGTTAAAAATAGTGAGACAGAGACTCCTTAGCTTTTTTCTAAAAGCTCCTGCTGGCCATAATTTCACACATCTCAATGTAAAGATAACCTTTAACAGCAGGAAGACAAGCCGTGTGATGGGCAGGGCTATTTTCACTACTCACTGCAGGGTTTTTTTCTGACTGAGGTGATTTGCCATAACAGACACTTTATGCAGCAGGTCAGCATGCTCTCTTTGACGCACCTGTTGAGGCTGGTGAGGAATGAGGATGGGGAGTTGCAGATTTCCTAAAGGAATATTCCAGTACAAAAAACAGTTCTGTCAACAGAATGTTGTTGTTGATACCACAGAAAATACTTTGAACTAAGGAAACGTGTGTATGTATAAAATCAATGAATAATTTATGTAAGACATACACAGTTCTCTTTTAAAACCTCAGATCAATAAGAACATATATAGACTATAAAATTCCATCATTAATTACTCACCCTCATGTCGTTCCAAACCCGTAGGACCTTTGTTCATCTTTGGAACACAAATGAAGATATTTTTGATAAAATCCAAGAGCTTTCTGACCCTGCATAGACAGCAAGACCCAGAAGGGTAGTAAGGACGTCATTAAAATAGTCCATGTGACATCAGTGGTTCAACCGTAATGTTATTATGCTATGAGAATACTTCTTGTGTGCAAAGAAAACAAAAATAATGACTTTATTCAACAATTTCATTTCTTCTGTGTCAGTCTTTAATGCACGTTTGCAAAAGTACCAGGACGCATCCCTTTAAGATTTACAGTAAATGCATTAGTGTTTGCAAACTGAGGGACAAGTTGATATTATTTTCTTTGGTAATGTGGCTTTGCTGTTAATAAATTTGATGTCGATAAGTATAGTTGTATTTAAAACAGAATATTCTTTTCATATTTCTTAAATAAATGAATGAGGGATTTATATAGCGCTTAAAGTTTATGTGTACAGGGACAAAACAACCTGAAACTGAATGTTTTCGTTAACGTCCACCCTAAAATTTTACTGAACCAGTCCTAAATGTTGCAGACTGGAATTTTCCAGACGAGCTCCTACAAAAGTCAATCCACCTTTTTTCTTCCTGTAAGAGTAATGTTGTCATGTCCGCGGGTTAAAGCGACCCAAACAACGTTATATTTAGCTCCTGGAATGCGAATTGTACCAGGGGAACCCCGCCAAAAAAAACAAAACATGATTGGGCTAGTTTTGAGTAGCAATTGTTGGGGGAGGGGGGTTTGGGGGGTTGTTGTGTAAACCTGGCAACCCCGCGTAAGAGTGGGCTTCCGGTCTAGAATTCTGTGTTTCAATAGTTTTAAACACAATTTTATGGAAATTATCCAACAATGTGATTAAAAAAAATTGACATGTCACTTAAATGCTCCTGGTTACAAAAGATACTCAGGGATGCCGAATCTTGTCAAATCTTTAAATAAGCCTCATTCCCAAATGAGCATGTTTTACATCACTAAGAACACTGATTTAAGACAGGAATACAGTTGACGCTAGTTGTCAAAAGTCATAGCCAGTCTGCAGATTTTGGCAGAAAAATTACATAGTTTATTTTCAGCACAGACTTAGATCTTTTTTTTAGCTTCAGACTATCAAAGTTAAATTGCTATCAAAGTAATAATTTTTAGCACATGCCACGGCAGTGGATAAAAAAAGAAACACAGTTCCTTAAGGAAACAACAGTGACACATGTAGTGCACGCAGAGATGACAGTTCCTCTCTTGCTCGTTTAGTGAACGATGGCCAGTTTTTGTGTTTACAAAGTCTGCAAGTGTATGCTGCCTAGTGTTTAAAAATATATGAAGAGTTCAGATGCAAAGCCTCTAAATCCATCTGACGATTTTCTTTTAAATTAGCATTTCTTTCTGGCTGCTTTGTATAGGTTTCTATGTAAGTACTGGTACTTCTGATTGGGCTGAGGCTGGAATTTAACGAGTCTGAAGTAAAAGTATTTGATGGACGTAAACTATGTGTCAGGAGCATTCACTCAGTATCATTATCTCATTTTTGACTGAGATGGCTTTTAGCTGGTTTTGCATCTGAACTCTTCATATTGAGATTTTAAAAACTGTGTTCAGATTTTTAAAAGAAGTGTATTCTAGCTGTAACTTAAGATTGTTTCATTTACATTGATTTGGATCACTGTGATTGTGTTTTTGAAAAGAACAGATCTGTTCATTTATAATAATTTTATCACTAATTAAGGCTTACTTTAAACAAAGCTTTTCAGTTAACTGTGAGAAGAATTTACCTCGATTTTAATTTGGAGGCTATGCCTTTATTAATCACTTATGATTTAACAAATGGCAGATTACAAATGCCCTGCTGTGTCACAGTTCATTCCAGCCCATGTAAGAACATTATCCAATCATTATTTACTGTATTATAGCCACATTTTTACTGAAATTAACACTGTGGTTGGCAGAGTGCACTGTGGTTGCATGATTGAGTACGAGCGCTGAATTGTATGTAGATCAGCAACGATGCAATTAAAAGCAAAGACGCCGTCTGCCGCCTCTTAGAGTTACCACTAAAAAGTAATGCTATTAGCAGCAAACAATCAGTTGAAAGACACGCCGACCTCAAGTGATTTAATCAATGTCATTGTGAACGCCCCTTTAGGATGTTGAGGTGCCATTGTGTTGTTTTTAACAAAGAAGAGGCGTTCAGGGCCAATGACAATTTGTTGGTGATGTGAACACCTATTAACCTAAGGCTTCCTGTTATCTCCATCACCACATTGCTGATGTGCTGCGAGTAATGAACTGCTCGGCCCATCTGAAGTAAGCAATCATCTCTTTTTTACTAGCATTAATAGAGAGCTTGTTGTTCCAGCACCAGGTTGCAAGCTGTCTCACCTCTTCCCTAGGCTGTCTCGCCATTAATGATGCTAATGAGCCCCTCAACAGGAGCGTTGTATGCAGACCTAATGATTGCTCTGATATTTGGTGAGACACTCGTGGTATTACGAATGACTGTGGATCTTTATTGCCTCGAGGCTGTCGCTCCTGAGGACTGGGAGGACAGTTATTTGCTTAGTCTAACTGCAGTAAGTTTGTTAGGGTCTGGGAAAAGACTGTGATCAATGGTGGAATGAAGTAAACATCAGCAGCTTGACATATGAGATTTTGTTGTCTAGGTAACAAAGCGCAATAAGGACGACAAATGCAATGGAGCAGTTGTGCCTGCAGGTGTGTGCTTGTGGTCCGTTGTGGAAAGGTGGTCTTAATGTTTGCATGTATAATAAGTAAATATTACCTATCTTTCCAATATTGATTAGGTTTGGTAGAGGCATAACCTGTGTTAAAAAGATTCAGCAGCGAATGGGTGCTTTAGTTGTTAAAACGTCCTCTGAGGCACATGGAGATGATTTAAATATCCATTATTGACCTGCTCTGTTCAGCTACTACAGGCTCATAAATCAGAGACATGTCCTGTAGGTCAGCTGTGTACTCTCAATATGGATATGAAATTTTAAAAAAGAGCTAACAGCTCCTGAATCTCTCTCCTGCTGCGTTTAAGTGATGTGTGTTGAATTTAAAGGGATAGTTCATCCATAAAATATAAATGGATTCATTTGGAGTAGACGTGGCATTGTGGAGGCTGACAAACACTGGTAACAAGTGGAGTGAAACGGGGGAAAAAAACATAGAATCAAAGGTAAAATATATTGTTGTGCCTTTTGATGTCAAAATCGGAATGCAAATCATTTTTATAGAATACTGTCGTCAAAGATGCCATTTGAAGTTAATCGCAGACGTTTAAATGGACATACTAATGGATGAAACCTGCTAAAGCATAAATTTGATTTATAGGTCTACAAAATAATATTAGCATATGTAGTTCCTAGGGAACATATTATATAAGCCTTACAGTTACAGCATGAAATACTATTTAAACCTGTAACATTTCACATTTACCTATTTTATCTCACAATTCTGACTTTTTGTCTCGCAAATTTATGTAAGTTTATATCTTGTATTTCTGACTCGATTTAACTCAACGAAGGTGAGTTTGTTCTGAGGGGAAAAAGCCAGGAATGTGGGATATAAACTCAAAAGAGAGAATGATGAGTTGATTTTTCTTATCAGAGTTGTGAGATATAATCTATATAATTGTGAGAATAAAGTCCGAAATTTAAAACTAGAACTCAAATTTGCCTTTTTTTCTTCTAATTTATAGTTTCCATAGACTGCCACTTGAACACTGTTATTTTCTGTCACCAGATATACAAAAAAAAACACAATTTGTTGAGTTAGCTTAAAATAATTTGTTACCCTGATGCCTTAAAATTTTACGTTCAGTCATCTAAAATAAGTTTATTCAACTTGAAATGTTAAGTTGCACTAAGAAACAACTTAGATATTTGTGTTTGCTAAACTTAACAGATGGGTAAGTAACCCAAGTTGATTCAACTCGAATATCTAAGTTGTCACTTAGTATAATTTAACATTTCAAGTTGAATAAACATTTTTTGAGTTGACTGAACTTAAAATTTTAAGGCAGCCAGGTTACAAATTATTTTAGGTTGACTCAACAAATTGTTTTTTACAGTGTAGGCTCCGTCCACAAAAAGCATCATCATTGTTTGCAAACAAAAGACATTAGTCTATTCTGTCAGGATTATTCAACCTCTTGTCATTTCAAACCTGTAACATGGAACAGTTAAAATAAACAGTCTAAAAACGTTTATCAGGATTTTTAAGGAAAAAGAATGTCATACAGGTTTGGATGGACATGATGTTGGGTACACGTCATTATTTACTCACCCTCAAATTGTTCCAAACCCGTGTGGTTTTCTTTCTTCAAAAGAAGATGTTTTGAAGTATCTGGGTAACCAAAAAGTTGCTGGTCACCACTGTGTTCTATAGTATATTTTTTCTATACTGTGGAAGTCAATGGGGACCATCAAATGTTTGGTTACCAGTATTCTTCAGAATGCCTTCTTTTATGTTCAGGAGAGGAACGAAGTTTGTAAAGGTTTAGAACCACTTGAGGGTGAGTAAATGATGACAGAATTTATTTATTTATCAACTAAAGTTAATTGTTTGCTGTTTACACACACATGCAAAAGAAAATTTTTATTTAATTTATAATAAAAAGTAGGGCTGGGTTAAAAAATATTGATTTCTCGATTGTAATCAATTCTCATTTTTATAAAATAATATTGATTCTTAAATCCCAAAAAATCAATTAGTCTAGCCTTTTTCAGTTAATGAACAGAACATTGTAGCGCACCTCTCATCCAAAAAATTGCAATTAGCTTTGTGCCTTGTTACTTTTGATATGAAATTTCAAGATTTCAAATTCATTCCGCTTTGTTGCAGTATTCAAACAATAAAGTGTTTCAACCGCGGAAAGACGTCAGCTTGTAAACAATATGTCACGTAATGTCACATTTACCTCAGAAAAAACATATACGGTGACCATAAACTTGTTAGTCAGCTAGAGAAATTAACTCTAGAGAGGAGCATTTAGCAAAATATGTGCAAAATATAACATTCATTATGATGTTTTACAGTTCTTCAGTGTTTAATTTATGTTTGAATAAATCTGTAAAGTTTTTATGAAAGCCACCATTTAAATGTTTATATTTCAAAAAACTAATTGGAGTAGAAATATAATTATGTAATTGTAACATTATTATTATTATAAAAGCTTAACTGAGTGTAACTGAAGTGTTTGTATACAAATCAGTTAATTTTAACCTTCAATATTATAGTAATGTAGTACAAACTGGCTCTTATGTATATTTTACAACATCAGTTTTATTTTTTCTTTGGGAAAATTTGGGAGAAAAATTCAATTTCAGATTGAATTGTGAAATTTGTGTCAAAACTCAGCCCTAATAAAAAGAAAAATCAATACATTAATATCATAATATTTGTTCTTTCATAGTATAAACTTTAAAGGTTAAATTGATCTATACTGTATAAGAACATATTGTAAAGGTCAATATCTCTCATGCCTCAAACACACACACAGAGTTGGGTCACCTCCATAGTCACAGGGTCATCAATAACTGTCACTTTAGTAATTGGCCGTCACCGTACTCTTTGTAGAGGAGATGAAGTGCTTGTTCAATACGATTACATTCCATTTACTCTCCAATTTCAACCGCAAAAAGATTTCATAGAGAGAACCTCACCGCACAAGACCTAAGCATAGCAACATTACTTTATGCATCAATTCTGAACTATAAGACATTTTGAAGGATTATATGTTCCGTTATTTAAGCTCGCTGAAGTGCTCCAATTCTTTATTCTGTCGCCGCCACCACCTCTCAAGCTCTCACACACACCCTAAATGTGCCATCATTTCATGGTGGCTTGAGGGGATGAAAATGAAAACACCATTGACATTAGGCTGAACCAATCCTCCCACTTCCACACATAAGTTCATTAGTCCATACCAGATGGAAAATGGCTACTGAAAGAAAGGTGGATTGTTCAAATGACAAGCGTTAGATTAATGGCCTGTACGTTATATGTTCTGGAATTCAGAACACACGCGCTGCATATGGTGCTGCAAGGTGCCCTTCATGTGTGACATTGCAGTGATTACAGAACTGCAATTGCGGTTATGACGGTGCTTGCTGCGCATTTCCGTAAATCCCTCTAGCTCTGTTCTTGTCATTTTTTTCTCTTTGCTATTGCCAAGACACAAAGCAGTTAACACTATGATTGGATTTGCTTATCATGCTATCATACTCAAACAGTTGTGACGTTCATGTGATGCCAGCAATAATGCAATATCTTTCTTCCTCAGATAACAGTGTTTCGGATGGGATCAGAGGGACACCAGGACATTGATCTGGCCATTCTAACAGCTCTTCTGAAAGGTAATATTTGTACATTTGTGGATACTCATGCGTTTCTATGGACTTGCTGGTTTAAATCAGGCTATTTAACATAGTTCAGTCATATACAGTTGAAGGCAAATGTTTACATACACCTTGCAGAATATGCAAAATGTAAATTATTTACCGAAATAAGAGGGATCATACAAAATGCATGTTATTTTTTATTTAGTACTGACCTGAATAAGATATTTCATGTAAAAGATGTTTACATATAGTCCACAAGAGAAAATAATAGTTAAATTTATAAAAATGTCCCTGTTCAAAAGTCCCTTGTTTGTCCTGAACAGTTAAACTGCCCACTGTTCTTCAAAAAAATCCTTCGGGTCCCACAAATTCTTTGTTTTTTTAGCATTTTTGTGTATTTGAACCCTTTCCAACAATGACTGTATGATTTTGAGATCCATCTTGTCTCACTGAGGACAACTGAGGGACTTATATGCAACTACTACAGAAGGTTCAAACGCTCACTGATGCTCCAGAAGGAAAAACGATGCATTAAGAGCCGGGGGTGAAAACTTTTGAACATAATGAAGATATTTTTCTTATTTTGTCTAAATATTATATATATGTTTTATCATTTAGTGCTGTCCTTCAGAAGCTGCAAATCTGTGTCATTCATTCACACAGGATTCATGTTTAAATTTACGTTTTGATTTACACGTACTGACCTACTTTTGATCTATTCATCCAAAATTTGGCAAATTCTGTGACATTCTGTGTTATATAGTAAATTTAATTTTTATGACTGGATGCCACGATTCTGTCTGCATTTTCTGCATCACGGAAATCATAAGGCCCTATGATTCTAGTTGTAAAATAATGATGAGGGCTCTCTCAAACATCTTCATTTGGGTTTCCAAGTCATTCACAGAAATGTCGTCCAGGTTCTGTCTGTCAAAACATTCATAAAATGTTAAAAAAGGGAATTTTCTGATCACACACTAACTTCCATTTCACCACCCACCAACTTTTTAGTGCCTGCAATTGTCAGGTTAACATTACGTTTTACAGTGAACGGAGTGAGTAAAGTGCAAGCTGTACTGGCTATGCTTCTTAAGACCTACTTTTAAACCCATATCAAAAGATGGGATTCCAGTGAAGCCTTTGCTTCAAGAGCTCCATGTGTTTTGCTCTGAAAGCCAGCAGCATGGCTCTTGCATAATTCATAGTACTGTGCAGCGCATCTAAAGAATGATTTACTCATGCCGTTCCCAGCCCTTCTTTTCCCTTAATGAATGTATTGGATGTTTATGAGTGGATAAATAGTCAGAAACAGATAACATGTTGGGTTTTTTTTTTAATTAATTTACACCATATTTATATCACTAATGCTTACATGTATCATAAAATGCATGCTTATTGTTATGTCTTTATTGCAAACTAAGTGAATCATTTGATAACTGATTTAGAGAGTGTATGATATGCTAATGACTGGAAACACAGATTTCATTATAAATCATGCTTTTATCAGCAGTGTTGGGGGTAACGCTTTACAAGTAACACGAGTTACATAATATTATTACTTTTTCCAAGTAACTAGTAAAGTAACGCATTACTTTTTAATTGACAAGACAATATCTGAGTTACTTTTTTCAAATAAGTAATGCCAGTTACCCCCATTTATTGATTAAAAGCTCTCCTGTCCCCATGTTGAGAGAAATCGGGAATAAGATGTTAGTTCTAGAATAAATGTGAACATGCATTAATTCATCTCACGCACAAAAACAGATTCAGTATTCCTCACAATGAATAAAAACAGTGAAATTCAACTCAGAATATGATGCAAACCTGCAATAATTAAATATGTTAAATAATACAAATATCCTTTATGCATATAATCCCATTTTATTAACCGATGTCTTTGCTGCCGACCTTCAATGATCCAATTCAACCATACTAATTAGCAAAAATTACTCAAGATAATCTATTTGTTTTCCTTTTTTTTATTGCTAAAGAGTGGACATTTTTTCTTCTGGGGTCTACTGTACAGACGTGAATTTACTTTTCTCAAAGCCTGAGGCTTTTGGTGTGAAAAGGCTTTTACATTTGCCAAAAATAGAACTTTTTATATTAAAATCAAACAAGCAAGCCCTGCCCAGATTTAAAAAGTAACGCAAAAGTAAAGTAACACATTACTTTCCATAAAAATTAACTAAGTAACTTAATTCATTACTTCTTTAGGGAGTAACTCAATATTGTACTGCATTACTTTTAAAAGTAACTTTCCCCATCACCGTTTATCAGTAGCTCAGTCTTTCCATGTTTCATTGAACAAACTTGGATTTATTATGATGTATAGTGTGAAATTAAAGCGAGAACATAAAGCTAACCCCTGCTAGAGTTCAAAGCAACAGAAAACAGCAATTAAAGCTCATCCTCAGAGACTTAATTATACATAATTATGTGACCAATCTTTGCTGATACAGCGCCTTCCTGTTGCTGAGGACTTTTTTCATCTCGCATCAGTACAATAACGAAATACATCATAAATTGCAAAAGCACAAGGTGCCCCACATGGCCACTTCCAAGTATTACAGACCTCCACGTTCATATTTTAGGTTTAACAGCCCATAAATAGAGTTGGGCAGGATATTTTCTAGCACTTAACTGAGATTATGCAAATATGGTTTAATACATGGCAACACCTAGACAAGCCACGGAGGTGTCTATTTAATAGACTGTGTCTGGAAAGATTACCCTCATAAAAGTAAATGTAGAAGCACCAGGCCAGAGTAAGTAAAGACAAATGTCCTGCTGCTCAGGGGGAAGGTTTATTAGCTTGAAGCAGGAGCGGAGCAAAGTGCCAGAGACCCTGGAGAGTGCTTTCCTCCGTGATTTATCTCTAAAATCAGCTTTTTAAACAGGCATAACGCTATGCATTGTAATGATGTGAGAGCCGGGGATTCCTTAGGATTCTCCACCGTGCGAGGAACTTGTAAATCAATGGGAGTTGAGGGTGTTTAAGCATGCCAAGCATTTTAAAGACGTCAGACTGTAAAATTAGTAATGCTTAATAGGCATTTAGCTGCACACCGCATCCATTATTGTATATGTTCTCGTTAACATATTCCCTAGGGCTTTTTAAAGATGGTTTTGTTAAACCAAGTGAACTCACTTTAATTATGTGCCCTTTTGCTTGTCTGTCCAGGGGCCAATGCATCAGCTCCAGATCAACTGAGCCTGGCTTTGGCCTGGAACAGAGTTGACATCGCTCGAAGCCAGATCTTCATTTACGGACAGCAGTGGCCTGTAGGCAATATCCACTCACTCCAACTCTGTAATTCATTTAGATACAGAGATACTTTATTGATTACAGAGGGGACGAGAAGCACTTCTATGTAACTCTGAGTCTAATTAAACACGTTAGATGCTAATGACGGCGGGCTGCGTTTCCACCGGATTAAAATTCATGAAATCGATTCATTGCTGTGCACCTGTATGTCTGTTTCATTGTGTGCTGGTAATTCTGGACCTGGAAGCTTTGTTTATGTGTGGTTAGGTGGGCTCTCTAGAGCAGTCTATGCTGGACGCACTGGTGCTGGACAGAGTGGACTTTGTGAAGCTGTTGATTGAGAATGGAGTGAGCATGCACCGCTTCCTGACGCTGTCCAGACTTGAAGAGCTCTATAATACGGTAATGTCAGATTATAACGAGATTTTCAGTGTGGTCTCAGACTTTTGGATCCCACTGTACTATTTCTGTTTCCCCACACATACACTACTGTTCAGAAGTTTCAGAAAAAACTTTTTATTCATCAAAGAATTCTGAAAAAAGTATCACAGTTTCCACAAAAATATTAGCAGCCTGTAAATATGAGCAAAGGTGGCTGTGAAAATAAATCTGCATTGTTTATCCTTTTGATCTTTCATTCAAAAAATTCACAAAATTCTAACCTTTCATTGAAGTAAAACAATGGAAAGTGGGGGGAATATCTCATATTGAAATACATTTTTCTCTCCAGTTCAACTTGGCCAGAATTACTGGCGCCCAATTATTGCAATGTCCTTTTCCAACATAACAGCTTTTTCAGAGTTTTTTCCTATAATGCCTGATGAGTTTGGAGAACTTCTGACAAGAGATCAGAGACCATTCCTTCATGCAGAATCACTCCAGATCCCCAGCTTTGTCTCTTCAGTTCACCCCACTCATTTCCTTTAAGGGGTTCAGCTCAGGTAACTGGAACGCCATGACAGAAGCTACATTTTGTGCTCAGTGACACATTTTTGTTTTGATTTTGATGTTTGTCATTGTCCTGATGGAAGATCCAGCCATGGCCTGTTTCTAACAGAGGTAATTTTTTTTCCTGTTTGCACCAAACCCATCTGGTGGGTTTGCTGCCCAAAAGCTCCTTTTTTTTTTAGTTTCATTCGACCATCGAAGCCAGTCCCGTTTGAAGTTCCAGTCGTGTCTGACTACTGACTATGCTGGAGTTTGTTATTGGATGAGTTATTGGATGAACAATCTGCATTGTTTATCCTATTGATCTTTCTTTCAAAAAAAGCACAAAATTCTTACCTCTTGAAGAAAAACAATGGAAAGTGGGGGGGGAAATCTCATTATGAAATAAATGTTTGTCTCTAGTTCACGTTGGCCACAATTATTTGCACACAATTATTGCAACATCCTTCTTTCAAGATAACAGCTTTTGAGTTTTCTCCTATGCCTGATTAGTTTGGAGAACACCTGACAAGAGATCAGAGACAGTTCCTTCATACAAAATCTCTCCATATCCTTCAGATACCCAGCTCCATGTTGGTGCTTTTTCTCTTTAGTTCACCCCACTCATTTTCTATAGAGTTCAGGTCAGCGAACTGGAACGGCCATGGCAGAAGCTTCATTTTGTGTTCAGTGACACATTTTTTGTGCTGATTTTGATGTTTCTTTTTTTGGATCATTGTTCTGATGGAATATTTAACCATGGCCCATTATAAGATTTCCAACAGAGGCAGTCAGGTTTAGACTTTTAATCTGTTAGTATTTGATATCCATGATGCAATGTATCTAAACAAGATGTCCAGGACCTCCGGCTCCAGTATTTTTAACCGTGGGCATGGGGTACTTTTTATCCCTGTCCCATCTGGTGGGTTTGCTGCCAGAAAGCTTTTTTTAGTTTCATCTGACCATAGAAGCCAGTCCCATTTGAAGTTTCAGTCATGTCTGACAACTCAATATGCTGGAGTTTGTTTTTGGATGAGCAAGGAGCATTTTTCTTGAAACCCTCCTGAACAGCATGTGGTGATGTAGGGACTGTTTGATTTTTTTTTTTTTTTTTGGACAGTTTTTTAGGCTTTCTGACCAGAAGACTTAACTAATCTCTGCAATTCTCCAGCTGTTATCTTTGTAGAGTCTTTGGCCACTCAAATTCTCCTCCTCACTATGCATTAGGATTATATAGACATGCATCTTCTTCCAGGCAGATTTGTAACATTTTTAGTTGATTGGAACTTGGAACTCTTAATTTTTGCCCTGATGGTGGAAATGGAGATTTTCAATGCTTTAGCTCTTTTCTTACAGCCACTTTGTGTTTTTTGAAGCTCAACAATCTTGTTTTGCACCAGAACTATATTCTTTAGTTTTACTCCTTGTGATGGATGATTCCTTATATTTATAATCCTGTAGAACAGGAAGCCATGGCTGGACAATTTCATGCTCCTAGTCAACCTGGTGTGCTAAAAAATGTAAATATGAATGGCAATATAGCCTACTTCAGAAATATTTTACTGAAAGTATTTCTAGAAGCGCCAATAATTGTGGGCAAGATGCACTGAAGAAAAACTTTTCATAAAGAAATTTTTACCTCCACTTTCAATTGTTTTACTTCAATGAAAGGTTAGAATTTTGTGAATTTTCTAAATGAAAGATCAAAAAGATAAACAGTGAAGATTTCTTTTCACAGCCTTCTTCACTCTTAATAATAAAGGTTATTTATTGGCATCAACAGTTCCATGAAACACCTTGAACATCCATGGAACCTTTCAAATAGAAAAAAGTTTCCTTATAGTTGAAAAAGTTTCTTTAGATTTTTAAAATGTCCCTCGAAATGGTTCTTCTGTGGCATTACTGCAAAAACACCCTTTTGGAACCTTTATTTTTTAAGAGCGTTTGCTCATATTTACCAAGGGTGGCAATATTAGTGGAGGGCACTCTATATAATGACCTACAGTAAAAAAACAGGCTTATGCATTGAAAAAATGGTTTTGTCAGTCAATCCCAAAAATATGGCATGTAACATTAAATTACATGCATAGTAGTATTTAAAGCTGATATCAGTAGATTTAGCTTTATAAAGTGTAGTTTGCCCCAAAAATGAATTTGTTTCATCATACTCACCCTTCTTGAGTGAGCAATCCCTTTGAGGTAACAACATGTTCTTTTTGTTTTTAAATTATTATTTGTGGTTAGATGTAACTGATTCTTAAAGGTTATATTTGTTTCTGTTTGTCTTAAATAGAGGCATGGTCCATCCAACACCTTGTACCACCTTGTCAGAGATGTGAAAAAGGTAAGAATTCACTGTGCATGCAGCTGAGAGTGTGTGTGAGTGTGTGTTTCTGTATGCATGTGTGTACATGTGTGTGAGTGGATGTCAGAGTGTGAGTGTAAGTGTTAGATTAGTCTTAGATTTCTGTTGCATATTTAGCAAAGGTGTCTTTCCTGCTTCTTAGCCCTGACAGAGAGATTTGGCCAATTAGTTGCTTTTTTTTTCTGTCTGTGTCCTCTCTTGCTTGTTTCAGTGGTTTTCAGACTATAAAACAGTCGGAACAATGGGTTTGTTGCTTCTTAGGGCGCTCATGTATAGCTCGTTTTTCTTAATTACTATTCCTAAGTGCATTTTCAAGACATAATAGGGCACATGGTTGCCTTCCTTTTGCACTCTGGTGATTTTTGCACTCTTCTCATAGCGACATTTGAGCATAAACTGCAGTTTCTACTTAAAAAAAAAAAAAAAAACTTTTTTAATGCAGGTATACCGTGAGGTTTTTAATCTAGTCTTGTCTTTGTCTAAAAAAGGACTTTTTGTACTTTTTGAAGGCACAAACCTTCTCTGTGTCCCTGGAGGTTAACATGATGTTAAAATGGTTGCCACATCAACTTACTCTAGTGCAAAATGCCTTGCACAAATGAAATTCAGCATCACCTGTGATTCTGATCAGCCAGTTGAAGCATTTTGTGGCATTTGCTGAGGTTGAAGTAATTAGCCCATCTTAGAAAATCCATGGTGGCTCTGCATTGGTAATTACAGAACCAGAGCAGGGCCTAGTTATCATAGTCTGTGGGATGTAATTTTGCTAAAAGGGATTTGGCCCGTAGATCTAATGAAAGAAGGAATCTTAGGACTTCATGTTCACTTCATGTCATTAAGTCGTACAATCAAAATTTCAACATCCTGATACGGAGCGTCTAATTAGAAAGGCTCACTAATATCGGCATTAACGTAAAGATGAGTCAAATCATTAAATTAGCAACTGAGGCATCGCTCCTTATCACTTTCCCCCTCTTTTAGTCCTGTCCATTATTGGACTCACTTTCTCTCTCCTACGCTCTGACTCTCAGTGGTTTTTGTTTTTGTAGAGAGGCTAATTGTTTTCACAGTCAGTTCAATATGGCACCAAACCCTGATTCTAGACTTGCTTGGTCTCAGTGGGATGTTTGTCCCTTTAATATGATTCTGTCTCACTGACCTTGTGTGTTCTTTCCAAGCAAGAATATCCAGGGTTCAGTTGGATCTACCTCAAGGTGAATCAGACAATCTTCTTCAATTATCTTGATTCCTTCTAGCAGTGTGTTTGTGGAGTGAGAACGTATGGGTGTGTATGTAGTTGAGCGCGTGGTTGGTCGCTGACCTTACGGTTTGTTTGTATTTTCATAGCCATAACTGTTGGCATAGGTTCAGTGTTGTTATGAGTAACCTTTTTGTCTTCAGGGTAACCTGCCCCCTGACTACCGCATCAGCCTGATCGACATCGGATTGGTAATTGAATACCTCATGGGTGGAGCCTATCGCTGCAATTACACCAGGAAGAGATTTCGGACCCTCTATCACAACCTGTTTGGACCCAAAAGAGTATGTTATTGAGGAAAATGGCATGTAGCATATATATATATATATATATATACATATATGTTTTTAAATAAGTTTCTTCTGTTCACCAAGCATGTATTTATTTGATCCAAAATACAGCAAAAACAGTAATACTGTGAAATATTTGTACTATTTAACTGATTTCTATTTGAATATATTATAAAATGTAATTTATTCCAGTGATCAAAGATGAATTTTCAGCATCATTACTCCAGTCTTCAGTGTCACATGATCCTTCAGAAATCATTCTAATATGCTGATTTGCTGTTCAAGAAACAGTTTTTATTATTATTAACAATATTTAAAACAGTTGAGTACAGTTTCAGCATATATCTGAAATAAAAGGCTTTTATAACATTACACACTATACCATGCAAAAGTTTGGAGTCAGTATAATTTTTTTTGGGGTGATGATAAAGACATTTACAATGTTACAAAATAGTTCTATTTTAGATAAATGTTGTTCTTCTGAACTTTCTATTCATCAAAGAAACCTAAAAAAATTCTACTCGGCTGTTTTCAAAATAATAATAGTACATGTTTTTGGAGCAGCAAATCAGAATATTAGAATGATTTCTGAAAGAACATGTGACTGGAGTGATGATGCTAAAATCTAGCTTTGAAATCACAAGGATAAATTACATTTTAAAATATATTCAAATAGAAAACAAATATATTAAATAGTAAAAGTATTACAAAAGTTACTGTTTTGGTGTATTTGGATCAAATAAATGCAGGCTTGTTGAGAAGAGACTTCTTTAAAAACATTAAATATTACATTAAAATCTTATATATGGCATATATAATGGCATGTATGGGCGATATGGTTAAAGAAATGATCACAATAATTTTTTTCATATCAGTTGATATCGATAATTATCATGATAAATGTCACATTTTTATTTCTTTCAAGTTTAAAGACAGATTTTTGCTACAGTGTGCAAGTTGTAAAAACCAGATGGTTAATTGTGGCTTTAAACTATTATTTATGGTCAGAATGTGACAAACACTTTTTCCTTAACAAAATAAATTAAAATCTTAATAGAAAAAAAGTAGTTCTGCATGTTTTAAAGAGTAATATTGTTTCAAATGAAGAAACAGGTTTGTGTTGCCTGATAATATTATTAACAATATAACATTTTTTGTCTCTTAGAAATACACATTTGATAGTATCTTGAGTGAGCGTGGAGATGTAGATTTATGTTCATTATCAAAATCAGTAATATCTTAAAAATTGTTTTTAATTAACCATTGCTCTTTCATAGTAGCATACATTTAGATTATGATAATAACAGTTAAAACCACAAATATAGCACCTCAATACCATGGTAAAGATGTAATATGGTTTCTAGGTATTTGTATGAAAAACAGTAGTCTAAATACATTTAGTATAAAAGCATAAACGCTATAGCTTAATCACAAAAAAAAAAAATACTGTAATTATATTCCATTACTCCTCTTTCAATACATTTAATACATGTCTATAGTAATAATATAATAACGTTCGGCACAAAATACACCCGCATTTCTGATACAATACCACTGTGCAGTTAGTGCTACCACAGTAAATTTATGGTAAATGATGGCGATTTGAACAGCCTTCTGACTGTATTGTTGCGCACAGTGTTTCTCCCATTTGGCAGCGTTTCATTTGGCTTTAAACTGAGTAATTTGTGTTCCTCACTGAATTCAGGCGCTTCACACTGGATCTCACAGCACTGTTCAGTGACCGAGTCTAATCAGAGATGAACGCATCTGCTCTAATAAGTTTGCGCCACGCCGCCTTTTGAACTTTGATCCGAGCGGATAAACGGTCCAAGTGGCGCGCTTTAAATGACTAGCGCTCTTTCGTTCCGCCTTTGTCGCATAAACATTATATTAAACATTTATCAAACTCTTGTTAGCATTTATTGAGGAAATTTGTATCGCGCAGTAATTATTGATTTATCGCCCAGTTTACCTAAATTATTTCAACTTATTAATGGAACTGCTGTTGAGTATGAGTATCCAACTCTTGGGTGGGGAGGTTTGGGGAGACCATATTTTATGTGCCAAACTGGCATCCCATCATAGGCACAGTGGCTGACCTCAAAGACTCCTCTAAAATTCATAAATGTCTAATGTGCACATTTTTCTCTTTGTACTGGCATTTGAAAATGCTTATCCTGCTTGCTCAGCTAAAACAAGCTGTTGTTTTTTGTGTGGAGATGATCTTGTGTGTTTATGTGCATATAAATGTGTCTGTAGAACAGATTTTTTTTGTTTTTTGCTTTTCAAACACAAGATTATCCCCTCAGTTTCCCATAAATGACAAAAAAAAATCCAAAGGAAGTTTGTAATGTGTTTTGCTCCGTTTTTTTATCAGCATGTCCCTGGCATCTGCGAAAAAAAAATATTTTCCATCAGAGCTGCCACAGAGAGATGGCATATGGGACACAAACTAGATACTCAGTGCAGAGCAAATTTCCATATAGCGGCTCTTCAGCTGTGCAGAGTAAACAAGAGTCAAGACAAATTCTCAAGCCACTGACACCTGGATGATATCTAATTTTCTCACATTTTTAGCACCTCTGAAGGCTCAGGCATCTAAGTCACAAATTTCAACTCCCTGACGGAGAAAGGATTTCAGGGGGTGTGAGGACATTAAACATTGCTGCTCCATCATGCCATTGTCACAGGAGCGTTTCATCTGTAATAGTAGATTGCTAGTACATGATGTGTGTCTGAGAGTGTGTATTCATGAATCTATTCATGCACTTAAATATTGTGAGTACATTTTATTGCACATGCACATACGCACATACATCGTTCCACATGTGCCGCCATACAGGCTTGAAATAGATCAGACATCTGCAGTGCCACCAGAGGGATGCTCTAAATTTATCACTGCATAGCATAAAAAATCCTATCTACTCATTAAACATGCCATGTTTTTACATGTGTACCAGAAGGATGGTGAAACGATTTGGAAAATGCGTAAATCAAATCTAACGTGTCTTGTTATTTTTGTCCTGCGTGTTTTTTTTTGTTTTGTGTGTGTGTGTTGTAGCCAAAAGCCCTGAAGCTGCTTGGAATGGAGGTGAGATTTATTTCTTAATTTTATGTTCCCACTGCTTTCCAATAAAATCCCCACTGAGTTTCATTGAAACGCTTTCTGTAAGCTCTCCGTTGATTTGGAGGTTTGAAACCAAGTAATGAAGGTTCACAATGAAAATGCTCTCTGCATTGCATGTTTAGAGGTTTATTCAAAAATTCAAATATTATAATTACCTACAATTATCTTACATTTGTGTTTAATTGGTGTCTTACAAATAATAATCACATTTAGGATAGAAATTATAGGTAATTGCCCTATTTTGCTGTTTTTATATTAATATGTAGATTTATAAATACATATATTTTACAGATTTTATTTATATTTAAAGTATATGTATATATAATATTTAATATCTATTTAGGTAGATAGGTGGAGAGATGAATGCAATAATTATATTATTATAAATTAATAATAACAATGTTGATGTTGTCATATTTAAACAATAACTGTTTTGTTTTGTCTTTTATCTTTATCATATAGGATGACATGCCCATTAGGCGAGGACGTCAGAAGACCACAAGGAAGCGAGAGGAGGAAGTAGACATTGACCTGGATGACCCAGAAATCAATCATTTCCCTTTCCCATTCCATGAGCTGATGGTTTGGGCAGTGCTGATGAAACGGCAGAAGATGGCCCTGTTCTTCTGGCAGCATGGCGAGGAGGCCATGGCTAAAGCGCTGGTGGCCTGTAAGCTCTGTAAGGCGATGGCCCACGAAGCATCGGAGAACGACATGGTAGATGACATTTCACAGGAGCTCAATCAAAACTCAAGGTATGAATGTAAATATGTGTTATGACCTAGTTACCTCTAGGATGAGCATTTAGATGAGGATTTCACCTGCATTTCCTGTTTCTATTGCTGTTGAGTGTACAATTCTTGGGTGGGGAGATTTGGGGAGACCATCTGTTATGTGCCAAACTGGCGTCGCATCAAAGGCACAGCGACTGACCACGAAGACTCTTCTAAAATTCATAAACGTTTAATGTGCGCACGTTTGTCTTTGTAATGGTATTTTAAAATGCTTATCCTGTTTGCAAACCTAAAACAAGCTGTTGTTTTTTCGTCTAGAGATGATCTTGTGTGTTAATGTGCATATAAATGTGTCTGTGGAACAGATTTTTTTTTCCCTTTTTTTTAAAATCCATCAGGGAGTTTGGTCAGCTGGCTGTTGAGCTGCTCGATCAGTCGTATAAGCAGGATGAGCAGATGGCCATGAAGCTGTTAACCTACGAGCTGAAGAACTGGAGTAATGCCACCTGTCTGCAGCTGGCAGTGGCTGCCAAGCACAGGGACTTCATCGCCCACACCTGTAGCCAGATGCTTCTCACCGACATGTGGATGGGACGTCTGCGTATGCGCAAGAACTCTGGCCTAAAGGTCAGATTTGGGAGAAAGATGGCTCAGACCATGGTCTCATTGATAGACATATTACATAATAGGGGTGTGTTCAGAATATGGATTTCTCGATTTTAATCGATTCTCAGTTTTCACGAAACAAACTGATTCTTGAATTCCAAGAATCGATTAGTCTAGCCTTTTTTCAGTTAATGAACAGAACATTGTAGCGCGTCTACCATCCAATTAATCGCAATAAGCTTTGTGCTTTGTTACTTTTGATATGAAACAAAGTTTCAGATTTCAAATTTTCAGATTTTGTCCACTTTATTACAGTATTCAAACAATAAATGCTTTTTTGACGGTTTAAAGTTTAGTGAAATATCGTTGTAGCACCTCAGTTCAAGAGAAGCGGCAGTGCAAAGCGCACATAAACTGATCATGTCTTCCACTTTAATACCAGTTATAGCTCAAAATAAACATGAATAAATGTCCAAAGGAAGGTATGTTAAAAGAAATTGTACAACTTATCGAAATCTATATCCAGTCTCATGTAATCACTGATTGCAAAAATGTAATCAGTGTTTCAACTGCAGAAAGACTTGTAAATAATGTCAAGTAACGTTACATTTATTTTTTTACAGCTAAAAAAGAAAGGTAGAAAGAACATTGTTAAAATAGTTGCGGTACTCTCATGAACATGCTTTGAAGACTGACTCTGAAAAGTAGAAATTGTTGAAGAAAGTCGTTATTTGTGACCCTGGACCACAAAATCAATCTTAAGTAGCACGGGTATATTTGTAGCCAAAAATACATTGTATGGGTTAAAATTATTGATTTTTCTTTTATGACAAAAATAAATCATTATTAAATAAAGATCATGTTCCATGAACATATTTTGTAATTTCCTACCATAAATATATCAAAACTTAATTTTTAATTAGTAATATGCTTTGCTAAGAACTTCATTTGGACAACTTGAAAGGTAATTTTCTCAGTATTTTGATTTTTGCACCCTCAGATTACAGATTTTCAAACAGTTGTATCTCAGCCAAATATTATCCTATCCTAACAAACCATACATCAATGGAAAGCTTATTTATTTATACCTGTGGTCCAGGGTCACATTTTTGTTTTCTTTGCACAAACAAAAAAAGTCTCCTGTAGCTTCATAAAAAATCAGTTGAACGGCTGATGCCACATTGACTATTTCATAAATGTCCTTATGATCTGTCTGGGCCTTGAACGTGTCAGTTGCAGCTCTTGACCGCATTACAGGTCTATATCACTTCGCCACATAATTTCAGTTATTTCAAAGGTACAGTGTAAAACAGCAAAATAACCAAAACCCACAACGACACTGGCCAAACAAATAAATACAGTAAACAATAGAATAAAATATTTTATGTAAGGAAAGCACATATTCTATTTCTCCCACTCTCTCTCCCTTACAGACACACACACATACGGTTTGCACACATGGTAACATACGCGCTAATGTTGTTAGCACTGCTCTGACGATTAACAACTTAAACTACATGACATTTCTCACAAGCGAGGGAACAACGGCGCTGTTCGTGAAGAAAATGAAATTAAAGTTTCACTATTAGTAGAGACACTGCTGCCGATCACTTTTAAGTGACGCACAGACTCAGAGAGGTAATTTACAACCTTAATCTCTCTCTCTGTCTCTCTCTCTCTCTTTCCTTCCGTCTATCTGTCTAAACTTCATTATTAACTGCATTAGTTTGCTATCAACGGCTCAAGCGCAAGCGGCAACCTCCCGCTTTCTCTATTAAAACCAACACAGAAGTGACTTAAACTGCAATTCATTGACTGGCCGCTAGAGACTGGCTCCAAAAAAGAGTTAATCCCATAGACTCCCCATGTTAAAATGCGCAACTTTACAGCAGAAAACTGTAAAGGGGGTTAAATTTTTTATAACTCATCCGTTTAAATCAGTGGTTCTCAATCCTGGTCCTGGGGGCCCCCTGCTCTGCACATTTTGCATGTCTCCCTTATTTAACACACCTGATTGAGATCATCAGCTCATTAGTTCCTCTCTCCTAATGAGTTGATGATCTCAATCAGGTGTGTGAAATAAGGGAGACATGCAAAATGTGCAGAGCAGGGGGCCCCCAGGACCAGGATTGAGAACCACTGGTTTAAATTATACTGAGCCTTAAAGTTCTGCATAATTTAGGGCGTGGCCACTTGAGTGACAGGTGGATTTCCCACGTCCCGCCTCTTTGCCCATTTTCGATTATCCGAGAGTGATGTGCAGTGCTGCGATTCCAAGAAGGCGACGGCCAACTCTCAGCCACTAAAAGCTTAAAAAATGCTCTTCAGAAATCTACGGGTGACGTCACGGACACTACGTCCATATTTTTTAGTCTATGCTCAAGCGTCATTACTAGGTCTAAAATGGTGTTTTGGAATTAGCAGCGGTAGCATTGGATGAGATGCGTAAGAAATTAATCCTACTCACAATAGCGTTTTAAGGACAAAAACCGGACGAATGCCTGACGAATGATTTGAAAGATGTCTTGAGGTGTGGTAACCATAGTATAAGCAGAATAATTGACTTCGGTCCGTTGAATTCTTCGAAAATAATGCACACCCGAGGTGTAACGCATCACCACCTTGAGTGTGCATTATTTTCGAAGAATTCAACGGCCCGTTGTCAATTATTCCTTACGTATGTGTCCCTAAATACAAGATGTGCAGGGCTTCTCCTTGTGTTTGTCTCCCTTTCTGCCTTTCTAGTTTATTTCTGCCTTTGGTTCAGTGGTGATACTGGTGTTTCGTATTTCACATGTGCTACTGTAGCAAGAAAGATAGAGGCCGGTATTTCATCATCACAAGCGGTCTGTGACTGCACGAACTGGTCTGCTGACTTCTGAATAATGAAAAGTAACAGTGGATTTTTCTCCTAAGCTCTGTGTTTGTTTGTTTTGTCCACCAGGTTATCTTAGGCCTGCTTCTGCCCCCCTCCATATTGAGTCTTGAGTTTAAAAATAAGGATGAGATGTCATACATGCCTCAGGATCAGGACACCTACCTGCAGGAGAAGGATGTGGATGAACCTGAGAAACAAGCTAAGGAGAAGGAGGAGGAGGACATGGAGTTCACAGTAAGATCTTACTGTGAGACGCAGTACAACTCCGTGGTGAGAGCATCCACCTTAGCCTCGTTTCTTAGCTTGTAGTCTAACACACACGTACACACAAACACACAAGTAGGCACATCTGCTCTGCTCTGTGAAAGTCCTGCCCCCAATTTGGCCTCTCAAATCTGCTTCCGGTTTATTTTGTTGGTGTTCCTTAAGTCCGTGGTTCCTCTTCTGAGAGATCCGTACCAACCCTGCCGCTTTTCTGACCTCTCCACCCTACACCCTTTTCCCACTTTGCCCTTTTTTCGTTCCTCGTTGTCAAAGCGAAGACGCGTGGTTGTGGAGTTGTAGCGTGTCTCTGTCTGCCTCTGTCCTTGTCTCCTCTCTGTTTCTTTTCTTTTAGCGAGGGTCTCGTCTGAAGTACGGTACTGTGACTGAATGCTGCCTGTGTTTTTATCATTCACGCATCTACGACACCATTGTGCATGTTGAAGGCTTCTTTTGCATTGTTAGCAGCCTTGATCTGACATCTCCATGACGACAACCTTCACTTTTAAGTTGAACCAGAAGTGCCTTCCTACTTCTACACAAAACTGCACGAATTTTGTTGTTCAATCTTCCATTGTGAACTATGAAGTGTTGCTCTAAAGCAGTGGCTCTTGAACTGTTTCAGGTGATGGATCACTTAAACAGACCCATATATGGGGGAAAACAGTAACTACTTAAAAACAGTTGCTTATGATTTTGACTAGTGTACAAATTAGCCTTAATTTCTAACCATATGTTGAAACGGTCTCAATTTTACGGATCTATAATTTTGTTATTCTGTTGAAATTACCTATATACTGCTTTGTTTATCTAATCAGCCCAAATGAGCCTAAACAATTACACTGCTGTTCCAAAGTTTGACTCTAAGACTTTTTTTATGTTCACCAATGTACAATTGAAGTCAATAGTTTACATACACCGTGCAGAATCTGCAAAATGTTAATTATTTTATCAAAATAAGAGGGATCATACAATGTATGTTATTTTTAATTTAGTACTGACCTGAATAAGATATTTCACATAAAAGACATTTACATATAGTCCACAAGAGAAAATAATAGTTGAATTTGTAAAAATTACCCCGTTCAAAAAGTTTCATACACTTGATTCTTAATACTGTGTTGTTACCTAAATGACCCACAGCTGTTTTTTTTTTTAACTTGTTCATGCATGCATTTGGTTTTTCAGCATTTTTGTGTATTTGAACCCTTTCCAGCAATGACTGTATGATTTTGAGATCCATCTTCTCACACTGAGAGACTCATATGCAACTATTACATATGAGGGGTGAAAACATTTGGAATTTGAGGGTAAATGTAACTTATTTTGTCTTTATACCCCTGGCTCTTAATGCATTGTGTTTCCTTCTGGAGCATCAGTGAGTGTTTGAACCTTCTGTAATAGTTGCATATGAGTCCCTCAGTTGTCCTCAGTGAGAAAAGATGGATCTCAGAATCACACAGTCTTTGTTGGAAAGGGTTCAAATACACAAAAATGCTGGAAAGCCAAAGAATTTGTGGGACCTGAAGGATTTTTCTGAAGAACAGCGGGCAGTTTAACTGTTCAGGACAAACAAGGAAACTAAACTAAACAAAAACAACACAGTTGTGGATCAATCGGCTAACAACACAGTATTAATAAAATCAAGTGTAAATCAAGTGTTTTTAACGGTGTAATTTTGATAAACTCTGTTATTTTCTCTTGAGTACTATATGTAAACATCTTCTATGTGAAATATTTTATTCAGGTCAGTACTAAATAAAAAATAACACGTTTTGTATGATCCCTCTTATTTTGGTAAAATAATGAATATTTTGCAGATTCTGCAAGGTGTGTGTAAACTTTTGACCTCAACTGTATATGTAAAACATTTGTATTGTTTGACATGGTCTTATTTTAGTTATTTAAAAAATAATACAAATATTACCTGTAATTGCAAATCCCTGTTTCAGCAGTCATTACTCTCTAAAAAATTAATCTGCTAAAAAAATGTTTCAAATATTCCTTAAGAGATTCTTCTAATGCGCTTATTTGATAATAATAAAAAACTCTTTTTATTAGTACAGTCTAAAATTATTGTGCTGCTTAATGAAGTTTTTAAATGGCAGTCCCTTTTTTTCAGTTGAAGTATTGAGTACACTTGCATTTCAAAGTTTTGAAGTCAAATTTCACTTTTAAAAATAGCCAAACACAAAAACATCTTTCTAGAAATACACCAGTCTGTTGGTCTTTTGAGAGATGAAGGCTGTTTAGTACACAGAGAGAGACGTGGATGGCCCAGATGAACAAGATGAGGAGTACATCAGTTTCAGAAAAACAGACTGGTGTTATACTGGTGCAATCTTATAAATATTTCATAAACTGACGACTAGAATGCATAAGCTGTCAGTGCTGCACATGACGAACAGAGAGTTTGAATAATAAAACAGTCATATTCAATTGGAAATAGTCATTTGTGACTTTTAAATATCAATAATGTTTGATCAATTTAATGCAAAAGTGTCAGTTTCTTTCAAAAACATTGAAATGTCTTAGTGTTTTGATACCTTTTGAATGGTAGTGCACACTACTGTTCAAAGGTTTGGGGTAAGTAACTTTTATTTTTAAGAACTTAACACTTTTACTCAGCAAGGAAGCATTAAATTGATCGAAAATGGCAGCAAAGATATTTGTAATGTCATAAAAGTTCTGTTTTAAATAAATGCTGCTATTTTAAATCTTTTTGCTATTTTTTGATTTAAAAAAAAAAAAAATCAACTCCCCAGGATTTTTTTTTCCTCCTTTTTTTAAATATCATGGTTTCCACAAAAATATTAAGCAGCACAACTGTTTTCAACATTGATAATAATAAATATTTCTTGAGCATCAAATCAGCATATTAAAATGATTTCTAAAGGATCATGTGATACTGAAGACATGAGTAATGACCGCTGAAAACCAGTTTTGCCATCACACGAATAAATTACATTTTACAATATTTTAGAATACAAAACAGTTACTTTAAAATTTCTCAATATTACTGTTTTGCTGTATTTTAAATCAAATAAATGCAGCCTTGATGAACATAAGACACTTGTAATTCAAAATATTTAAAAATCTGGTAGTGTACAGTACATAGATTATTAAAGAAAAAAAACTTTATCACAGATCAATGCAGTGTAAACCGCCAGTTACAGTAATTCATTGTTTTGAGTTTATTAATCAGTCAATTAGTTTAATGTTGGTGCTTTATGTTAATTATGTTGTTATTTAGTTCTGTTTTTTAAATCAGCCAATCAAATTGTGGAATCCATTTGGAATCCTCTACAGTTTAAGAACTACTGCTCTAAAGAAACAGGTCAGCCCAAGACACTAGTTTAGAAATGTAGTCCAAGAGTTACTAAGTCAAATAACTGAGAAGGACTACATTTCCCAGAACGTGACTGGGTTGACCTGATCTTGTACAACACTGTTCCAAAAACTGAAGCTTTGCCCCTCAATTCACTATGAATATATTGTAGATATGTGAGGTTACAACACAAGATGACAATTGTATTGCAATTGATCTGAATGCTCTTCCGGAAAATGCACTGTACTTGCAATAATTTTTCTCTGATGCAACATTGAAATGCCTGTCAAAACCAGATCCTGTACATAACATACACTGTGAAACAAACAAACTGTTTTCATTGCATTTGGACTGACAGTGTGTAGTTTGTAAGGCTGTACTGCAGCAAAGCTCAACCAAACAGCTTCGACAGCAGAAAAGTTGTTGCAATACAATTCTGCCATGATGTCCAAGAGTGCACCATATTTTTCCATTTACGGGATAAGCTCCCTGCTCTTGGATTAAGGATGTGTCCAAATAACCCATGACACTGGGCATTTTCATTCCTCTTTTCTTTCTTCCTCTCTCTGTCTCTCACACACACTCTCACTCTCTCTTTCTCTTTCTCCACACGACCATTCCCAGCGGAATCATCAATGCCCAGTTCATAGTGAATTTCTCACCTTCCTCGGCACTCAGTATTGCTTTGCAGTTAAACAGCTGCATGCAATTCTGGGTGAGAAGTCACACTATGTAAATGGTGTGTAAAATGCTTTCTATCTTTCTCCTCTTTCTGTCCTCTCTACTTTTTTCCCAGGCTATGCTGGGAAACGTCAGTTCAGAAGCGTCACGTAAGAAACAGGTGGAAGAGGTTCAGAACCGCCATCGGCTGATTCCAGTGGGTCGCAAGATTTACGAGTTTTACAACGCCCCCATCGTCAAGTTCTGGTTTCACACGGTAAAAGCCCTAGTTGTGCCCCAGTTTAGTACAACAAGGCATACTGTACTGTTCAGTGTGTTTAGCATATCAAATCTATATGAACATCAAAATACCTTGTATGTGAATTCTTCAGAGAAATGTCCTCTGAAATCTTTCACTTGCAACTAAATTCATATCAATAGATACCATATCAAGTCCAGAGGGAAAAATGTTCAAATGCAGGCAAGTAGAGATCAAAACAGCTAAGATTTTTTTTATTTAGCCTCATCTATGTTTTAAATATAGGCCATGAATCTGACAAATCTCCAGGCTCCTAAAGATGAAAAATTCTGCTCTGTGCTGTGTGTCTTCATTATTTACATTACTCTTTTTCTCTCTCTCTCTCTCGTTGCTTGTACTCTCTCTCTTTCCCCTCACACTGTCACGTTGTAGTGTTTACACTGAACAGTATTTCTGTTCTCTGCTGGTGAGAGTGTGTCAATCTTTCTACCGTTTTCATGAAAAGAAAAGTTGCAAAACAAAAAAAGAGCATTACCCTAAGATGCAGGTGAGAAGTCAATATCATGTTTTTTAGTTCAGCTGAAGAAAAAAAATGTTCCTTTTTCTGCAACATCTTCTGTAGCTAATGCTTCTTTCTCTGTACAATAAAACAGGAAGTATAAAGAAGGAACATTACAAGCATAAATGTTTTCTCCTATCACTAAAATTCATACCTTGGAACCTGTGGAACACTGTTTTCATGATAGTGATTATAAAAGACAACTTGCATGTGTAAATTGAATAATTTAATATTTTATTAAAGGCACAGTATGTAAGTTTTCACCGCTAGATGGCGCATATTCATAACAAACAAGAACCAAAGGCGTAATCTGATGATGCCGTGACTGTGTGTGGAATGCAGTCTGTCGGGAATGAGGCAGAAATCATGTCCATGGATGAACTAATGTATTAAAGACTTATTAAGGTCACAGTAGTATGAAGCAGGGTGGGGCTGAAAGTTGTAGAAGCGAAACGAGGACGCTGAAGCCATTGCTAATGAAGGACGAGCGCGAAAGACGGCTCGAAAGCAGCGGAGCTTTTATTATGCCACAGGCGAACGCTTCCAGTTTTTTCGGTCATGCGTATGTGAGGTAAAACAACGCTTTTTTTTATCATACTTTAAACATTTGAGTGTTTTGAAAGTTGTGTTATAGTGCTACTCTGGGCGGTTGTCACCTGTCTAATAAAATACGTAAAATATTAAAGTGTCTTTGGGGTTTCCGTGTTTTCTACAAAATAAAACTGGAAAATCGAGGGTGTATGAGGTCATTGGCAGGCGATGCAATGACACGGTCCCTTACACTAATTTAAATAGCTTATTTCTCTGGATTTAAACGTTTTAGTGTTCTAGTGGTTTTTGTATATTTTAATCAAAAAATCTTAATGTGCCTTTAATATAAAATGTATTAAAATTCTAACTAGGGAACATTTTCATGACTCTGAAATTAAACTTAAAGAAAAATGACTAGAAAATAATTAGTTTGATACCTGGTGTATTATAAAACTTGAAACCTGTACAACCTGCCTGCATTAAACGTGAACTTGTTACCAGATTGCAATATTGCTGGACTGTATTAAGAAATGTAATGCTGTTAAACTTTTATGAATAATAAAAGCACATTAACTTCGGTAGCCCAATAAACATTAAAACTGGAAGAAAAATTAAAGATACTAAAATTAGAAACTGAAAAACTAAATCTAAACAAAAGTAAAAGACTGAAAACTCTAAAAGAATGTACTGAAAAATAAACAATACCAGTCAAAGGTTTTGGAGTTGGTGAGATTTTTTTTTTTTTTTATGTTTTGAAAGAAGTATCTAATGCCTACCAAGGCTGCTTTTATTTATTGGATCAAAAATACATAAAAAACAGTAATATTGTGAAATGTTTTTACAATTTAAAATAACTATTGTGTGATGGCAAATCTGAATCTGCAGCAGTAATGACTCCAGTCTTCAGTGTCACATGATCCTTCAGAAATCATTTGAATATACTAATGTACTGAAAAAAAGTATTAATTAAAAATCTCACTGAACCTAAATTTTTGAACCGTAGTGTACATTTAAATTAAATAGAAATCAGATTAAGAATTCCACATTTGTATGGTAAGTGTGGTTTAAGTAAAACTGCTTCACTGTTTCAGCTGAAATGGATCAAGGAGTTTTCTCCCCCTAATCATGATGCTGTGTCTTTCCCACAGTTGGCTTATGTAGGATACTTGATGCTCTTCAACTATATTGTTCTGGTGAAGATGGACCTGTGGCCCTCTCCTCAGGAGTGGATTGTTATTGCCTACATTTTTACAAATGGCATCGAGAAGATGAGAGAGGTGAGACTTCATTAGAACTCAGCGAGCAACGAAAATTGTTTCCTTCCATCCCTGAAATGTGGGAAAAGATTATTTATTATTCATAAGCAATGTCTAATAATTAAATTTGCATATAATTACACACCTGCTATTCAGTTACAAACTCTTAATGTTGAGGAGACCAAAATGTGAACTCCTTCAAATGAACAGTCTATTACTGCCCTCTTGTGGAAATCAGTAAATGCAAAAACTTCTGCTTCATTAGTGTAGGCTTGGTTCGTGTTTGTTTTAATTTGCAAAACATATCCATCCTTAAATATCACCATTGTCAACTGCATTTTTAAATTTTAAATATAAAACAGTGATTTTAAACTGTCAAAATTACTCTATTTTTGGTTACATGAAGGCTTTGACTCCTGTGTGCTTCGCTGTTTCACTTCTCCTGTCTCTCAGATCCTCATGTCAGAGCCAGGGAAGCTCCTGCAGAAGGTGAAGGTGTGGTTGCAGGAGTACTGGAACATCACTGACCTCATGGCCATCCTCATCTTCTCCATCGGAATGGTGCTTCGCCTGCAAGACCCGCCTCTGATGAGCTACGGGAGGGTCATTTACTGTGTCAATATCATCTATTGGTATATAAGACTGCTTGACATCTTTGGAGTGAACAAATACCTGGGTCCATATGTCATGATGATCGGCAAGATGGTAAGGGAGATACAGCGGTTGTGCTTTAAGGCAAAAATGTCTAACATGGTTTCTAATGCTCTTGATCTTTCTCTTTCTCTTCCTTTTCCGGGGCGAGCGTAGATGATTGACATGATGTATTTTGTGATCATCATGTTGGTGGTTCTGATGAGTTTCGGAGTGGCACGGCAGGCTATCCTCAATCCCAATGAGGACCCGTCCTGGATGCTGGCACGCAACATCTTCTTCATGCCATACTGGATGATCTACGGAGAGGTGTTTGCTGACCAAATTGACCGTAAGGCTGGCTTATTACTAACATTTACCTTGGGTACAGGCATGGGCATTTTAGGTATACTCGATTTCACACTCAAGCACAGCACCTCAGGCTTTATGTCTCATCACTGGACAGTATGAACAAATTTGTAAATGATAGCATAAACATTCCCACAGATGTGATGAAGGCTTCACATTTAACAGCTGAAACAGTTTGGATGAAATTTTGTGATGTACAGTTGTGCTTGTGTGTGCTCCTAAATACTGTCATATTCTGTAAATGGCTGCACTTAAATTGTCATTACAGGATGATATGGATCAGTGCTGCTGTTTTAAAATGGTTTTATGTGATCATTGTAAGACTGCAGATGGAGAAGCAAAACGCTTTTGCATGAGCAAAAGTCGGAATGAGAAAAACACTCCTAACAACTGTAACTGTAACTATATATGTATATATATATATATATATATATATATACAGGGGTTGGACAATGAAACTGAAACACTGGCCAATATAGTGTTGGAGGTTTCATGGCTATATTTATGCAGCCTGGTGGCCAGTCTTTACTGATCGCACATTCCACCAATAAGAGCAGAGTGTGAAGGTTGACTTTGTGCACCCAATAGCTCAAACATTGTACCCTGAAGGTGGTGCCGTGTATTAGGATGATAATGCACCAATACACACAGCAAGACTGGTGACAAGAGTGATTTGATGAACATGAAAGTAAAGTTAAACATCTCCCATGGCCTGCACAGTCACCAGATCTGAATATTATTGAGCCACTTTGGGGTGTTTTGGAGGAGCGAGTCAGGAAATGTTTTCATACACCAACATCACATAGTGACCTGGCCACTGTTCTGCGAAAGGAATGGCTCAAAATCCTTCTGGCTACTGTGCAGGACTTGTATTTGTCATTCCCAAGATGAAATAATGCTGTATTGGCTGCAAAAGGAGGCCAAACGGCATACTAATTGTGGTCTAAACCCAGGTGTTTCAGTTTCACTGTCCAACCCCTGTATATGTAAGTTAGCTGTATATTTTAATAGGATATAATGAATGCATCTAAATGCATGTTAACTTTGTTGAATATGATATGTTTTGGCATTGTGTTTGTTAAAGGAGAAGTTCACTTCAAGAAAATTTAACAGATAATGTATTCACCCCCTTGTCATCCAAGATGTTCATGTCTTTCTTTCTTCAGTCGTAGATATTAAATGCAGCTTCAATGGGCTCTAAACGATCCCAGCCGAGGAAGAACGATCTTATCTAGCGAGGAAAAAAAATTCTAATATGCTGATTTAGTTCTCAAGAAATATTTCTCTTATTATTGTCAGTGTTAAAAATCAGTTCTCCTGCTTATTTATGTTTTTGGGTAATCGTTACAATTACTTTTTTATCAATTTTATGGGTTCTTGCTGGATATAACCATAAATTTCATTTGAAAGTATACATTTATTGTAATAAAAAGTAACTTATTTATTGAAATTAGAATAAATCTTACTCACCCTAAACTTTTGAACAGTAGTCTATATAGTCAAAATATAAAAAAATGTAATTATTATTAGAACCATGCATCGTAACTATTTAGTTCACTCAGACTGAATAAAAGATATCAAAGTCACAAAAAAAGATACATATAAAGGCAGACCTATTTCATAGCAGCAGTTTGAATGATTCTTCCTGATTATAAGTTGTGATGAAAAATAAAGATGATTGACTTGATGTATCTTACTCCATCTTACCTTATCATGTTTCGCAGCAGTAATGTTGTTATTCTCTCTTGTCGGATTTATGATACAACATCTTGTGCCTGAAATAAATCAGTACACTCATTATAATCCAGTGCATCAGTCACGAGGACTTGTGTATGAAGTGTATGCTGTAGAGTTTGTATAAGCATGTCTTTGTGTTTTCTTATTAAGTAGTGTGTTTGTTTGTTGTGTGCATACTGTCAGTTGTTTGTTTGTGTGTGTGTGCTGAGAGATGGATGGCCCAAAGATAAGAGAGCTGAAATAACGCTTTCGTTCTTTGTTTCAGATGTGAATAGTAGGAAGCTACAGCACAAAGTGAATGACAAACTCTGGCTGGTCGAAAATTACATTCGCACTCAAGGAACTGGGCGTAACAGTGGTCCATCCCATATAGGCAATTTCCAATATATAAATTCTGCTAGATTTATCTCCAGAGCCATTATATTTTCACAGTCATATCATCACCTCATCTCCGCCCCCCTGGTGGTCATTGAGTGTATGACACCCCTGCACGGCACTGCAAGGCTAAAGGCCAGGTTTCCGTGGTGGGGCAAATGTTCAAGGTGCTACGCCAACTAAATTGTGGGGCAAATTGCAGTTTTTTCTAAAACCCTATCATGGAAACTGGAAACTTGGATAACGCTAAAGTCACCATCATGAACCTCCCACAGCCAGCTAGCACTGACTGATGTCCCATTACTCTGGTGGTACTTTACAGTCAGTGTAATTTCCTTCTCATTTCACAATGTAAACTGAACTTACCGGTGGAAAAACCACTGACTTGATATTACGTGTTATGCATATCTAATAGAGCATGAGCATCCGTGCCCATTTGCGTGTCCTCGAATAAGCTCCAAATACTCAATGTTTCTGGAAAGACCATCTCATATGTCCGCTGTACATCCTTTAACAACAAGATGCATTTGCCTCCTCTCATCAATATGAAAGTTTTTTCACGTGGTTCAGTTGTCAGAGTTTTTGGCAGAATAAATTTGAAAATTTAAACAAAACAAAAATTTAAAATAATAGCGAATTTAAGATAACCAATGTTACTTCAGTTCTCTCACTTTGGGCTTCTGAGTGTGATTTTTAAATACTGAAACTAGTAAATGTACTCACAAATATGTAAATTAATATGAACCTGACTGACTTTCCTCTCCTTGAAAGCTACAGCAACTGAACCATCCCATTTGGAAAAAACGTATGATGTATTGTCAATACATTCTAACCTGCGCTACAAGCAACCATCAAAAAGACTGCTGTACATTTAATATCAATATATTTTAAACATTGCATATGTTTAAATATATTGGGGATGCAATTTTACATATGGAATATATTTTTAATATATTTTAATTCCACTTGGTGCATATAGTCTTTCCATTCAGACTTTATCCACAACCCACTTTTGACTGGTTCTTTGATTTTGAGCATGTGTCAGAGAGGGAGTGAGAGATTGTCTGTTTTTTAAAGTGACCTTTATTGCTATTTGTTTGTTTAAATTTTGGCAACACTCAGTTGTTTATTTTAACAGCTCCATGTGGTCAGAACATCACCACAGAGGACGGAGTCATCATGCCTCTCCCACCCTGCAAAACCGGAGCTTGGATTGTCCCCGCCATCATGGCCTGCTATTTGCTGGTGGCCAACATCCTTCTGGTTAATTTGCTCATTGCAGTATTTAAGTAAGTTATTCAGTGCATTGCAGATGTGTTTGCATTATGCATCAGACAGTCAACAAATAGACTGTGGGTGGTCCATGAGCCCATCTTTTGAGATTGGGATGAGTAAAACAATGTTGTATGCTGCTAACATTGTCTTTTATTCTCACAGTAACACGTTCTTTGAAGTGAAGTCCATTTCCAATCAGGTGTGGAAGTTCCAGAGGTACCAGCTGATCATGACCTTCCATGAACGTCCTGTCCTTCCTCCTCCTCTGATCATTTTCAGCCACATAACTATGGTCCTCAAACACCTCTGCTGTCGCTGGAGGAAACATGATGAGGATGAGCGCGACTATGGGCTGAGTGAGTGATAAAATGCTGTTGCAATATACTGAAAGCCTCAAAATGACAGCAGGAGTCATTTTGTTTTCTCTGATCATACAGCTAATGAGAGTGAAACCAACTCATGTCGACTTAAAGATTCTCTTTGATACCGTCCTTTGCCAAACATGATTATCTTGTAATAGGGAGATATTTCAGTTTGAAATGATTAACATTTGTACCTTATATTGGCATGCAAAAGTTGCACAGCATGCGTACTAGGGCTGGGTAAAAAAGATTAATTTCTCGATTTTAATAGATTCTCAATTTTACGAAACTATAACGATTCTTTAATCCCATGAATCGATTAGTCTAGCCTGTTTTCATTTAAAGAATGGAATACTGTAGCGTGCCTCCCATTCAACAAATCACAATAAGCTTTGTGCTTTGTTACTTTTGATAGGAAAGAAAGTGTCAGATTACAAATTCTGTCAATTTTATTACAGTATTCAAACAATAAATGCCATTTTGGTGCTGTTTGATGTCGAGAGACAGATCGCTGTAGCGCCTCAGGTCAAGAGAAGCGGCAACACAAAGCACAAGTGAATGATCATCTCCTCCTCTTTAACCAGTTACGAAATAAACATGAATGAACTTCTGCAGGTATGTGGTATGAGTACAGCTTACCAAAATCCATATCCTGTCTCATGTAATCGCTCAATCAGTGTTTCAACCACTGAAAGATGGAGCTTGTAAACAATATCATGTAAAGTCACATTTACCTCAGAAAAAAACTTTTTCAGTGACCATAAACTTAGTAGAAAAATGAACTCTAGAGAGGAGCATTTTGCTAAATATATGCACCATGTTACGTATTCATCACAATTTCTACAGTTCTGCAATGTTTAATTTATGTCTGAATAAATCAGCCAGGTTTTTATGACAGCCACCATTTAAATATGTATATATTAAAAAAAATACGAATTGGATTAGAAATATAATTATGTAATTGTAACTCATAAATCATGAAGTTTGTGTCAAAACCCAGCCCTAATGCATACTGCATATTAATAAGGTATGAATACTATTATACTGTATTACAGTGTGCTGAAGACATGCTTTAAACATTTTAACATAAAAAAGTTAAATTAAACAGAAAACACTTGGACTTCACTGTTATGATGCGAAAAAGTGACAGTGCCAACAACTTCTCCCCCCACAGAGCTGTTCATTACTGAAGATGAACTGAAGAAGGTACATGACTTTGAAGAGCAGTGTATGGAGGAGTATTTCAGAGAGAAAGATGACCGCTTCAATTCATCCAATGATGAGAGGATACGTGTGACATCTGAAAGGTTAAAACATTTCAGACAACACAACAGACCATTAACCCCCTGTTTCACAGACAAGGCTTTAGCCTAGTCCTAGACTAAAATGTAAATCTGAGCTGTTTCAACTTAAAGAACCTTGCATTGACTGATCTACAAATATATCAGTGCCTATTGTTTTATCTCAAGATGCACACTAGTAATGTTTTTTTTTTTTCGAAGCATCTATATAAAAAATTACTTAAATGTCCTAATTGAACTATGGGCTAATCCTGGCTTAGTCTAAGCCCTGTCTATGAAACCGGGCCTACCACATTAAACTGTATTTTGAACCAGAGGTCTTCAAGCATTTTATGGCAAGGACCCCTAAATATGATCGTCCCTTTTCAAGGGATCCCGTTCCTAAATTATATAGACAGCTATAAATTTTCATGTACAGTATGCAGACCCATTTATGCTTTGTGAGAAAAATATGAAGAACATTAAGTTCAAATTATTTAATTGGCTTTTACCTGATCACTAAAGCCAATTAAAATTAGGATGACATTGCATTTTTTTCTAACCATCAGTGGAGAGAAACCTGAAGATAAACATTTTTTATTAGTTCAGATTTATTTGTAAAGCTCTTTTTACCAATATATATCATTCCAGAACAGCATATTAAAAAGTTATTGCATTAAATATATCTAATAAATATTGAAATGGAACATGTTAACTTTGAGAACCCTGAAAATTTGTTTTGTAAACTCCCTGCTAGTCCCTGTACCCCAGTTTGAATGTCTTTATATGTACACAAAAATATATGATTTAAAAAAAAAATACAAATTAAATTAATGTTCATTGTTATTAATAAGTGCTTAATTATGTACACTACTGTTTAAAAGATTTTTGTTTTTGAGCCTCTCATGCTCACCAGGGCTACATTTATTTGAACAAAAATACAGTAAAAACAGTAATATTGTGAAATATGATTTCAGTTTAATCAGTTAAATACATCCTTGCTGAATAAAAGTATTAATTATTAAAAAAAACTCAAAATTTTAAACAGTAGTGCATTTAGTGTACCATAAACACTATAATTTGAAATTTAGCCAACATCACATTAATAGTTGTAGACTGTCAGGAAATGGCCTGAAATTGTAGATTAGCATGAAATTGTCTAATCTCTCATCATTCAGGGTGGAGAACATGGCGATGCGTCTGGAGGAAGTGAACGAGAGGGAACATTTCATGAAAGCGTCCCTGCAGACTGTGGATATCCGGCTCGCCCAGATGGAGGAGATGATCGGCCGCATTGCTGTGGCACTGGAGCGAGTTGCTGGTATGGATCGAGGCGAAGTCAACAAAGCCCGGTCCAGGACATCATCTGACTGCACAGATACAAATTACATCCTGCGCCAGAGCAGTTTCAACAGCCAAGAAGGCAATTCCTACAGGCTACAGGAGTCTCTGGAGCAGGGTGGCGAGGAGTCCATTTCCCCTACATCTCCAACCGCTCTGGCCCCACGCGTCCGCAGTCACTCCTTCTACGTAAGCCACTCCTCTAAGGATAGGAGTGGAGGAGATCGAGGAGAAGGCTTCTTTAAAGACAAATTGTTCAGCCTCCATCGGGCCAACAGCTCACAGTCTGTGTCCTCAGGAGCAGGTCCCAAAGAGTCCAAACCCGCACCTTTGAATACTTTATCCGTGCAGCAACAACTTCGCCCTTCATCCTGCATAGACATCTATGTTTCTGCCTCAGAGGACGTCCCGCCCACTGAGAGCTTCTTGGACCCAGTCCGGACAGTTCCATCTCTCGCTCGAGACTCATCTCTACATTCTGAAATCATGGAGGTGGTGCTCTCAGGGGGGCGGGACTGCAGTGGAAGGGCAGGGGGCAGCGAAAGACAGTCGGATGGTACGGTCCTGTTTGAGGACAGTGCCGCTGCTGACCTATCGCTCTGCTCTGCCCACCTGCTGCCGGATGCCTTGCCCCCCTGGGACTTGGACCCCTCGCCGCCGCCTTCAGCCGGCGTTCTCGAGCGGTCCAAGAGCAGCCGCTTCCTATCCACAGCAGGGCCTCTGTTTCTGGATGAGCCTCCATTGGTTAAGTCGCACAGCCTGATGTTCACATCACGTGGTTATTATGGAGGCATGGGCGTGCAGGTGAAGGCGGCCGAGTATACCAGCATCACAGATTGCATCGACACCCGTTGCGTGTCTACCCCTTACCCTGTCCCAGAGCGGTCTGACTCACCTGGAGGCTCCTTCACGTTTGATAAGCCACAAGACCTGGGCGTCTCACATCCTGAGAGAGACGCCGAGCTCAGTCACGCAGAATCTGATCCGGAGGAACCCGGAGAGGGGTCAGCAGACACAGGTAAGCGGGGTCAAAGCAGCAGTGGGGGAATAGGCGCAGACCTAGGCTTGGGCCTCGCGCTGGGCCCGTTTTGCTCGCCGATCTCTAGACTAGAGCGAGCAAACAGCTGCTCCTCTTCGGAGGAGTCGCACTCCAACATCTACTCCCGAAAGAGCTTCTCCATTAGCGAGAGAATGGACAAGGGTCGTGGAAGCTCGAGGAATCCTTTCCAGAAGGCCAGAGCCGGGGCAAGGCTGGAGGGTAAGACAGACTCGCTGTCCATGAGGAAACTGGCCAAACCTTCAGCATTCCGAAGTTTTGATAGCAGACACAATTACACGTGATGATGGCAGACCAGTAGCGATGCCATTGTAGATCTAGTTCCTGTAGGATGGCTCTACCTCGTTTAAAATCCAAGGGCCAGTCCGTTAATTAGTACTGTCTGAGTGAGTAATTAGCTGTACACTGGAATGTTTTATCATGGGTATCAACTTCCTGTTCATTTTCTGTTCTAACACTGCAATGTAAAGTCAGATTTTCTTTAGAACTCATAGATTCAGAAGAAGACCACTGCCATTAGGCCAACATTAGTTCCCAGTTTAGGCGAAAACCTTGAGATTAAGGGCCTGTTAACACCAAGATTAATGTTCGGTATGAAAAAAAAGTAATTTCGAATGAACGGCTTTTAAAGCAGAATTTTATTTTTGGAAAGGTTTCTGATATCTTTTTCAATGCGCTGCAAAGAAAACTGGCCAACCAATGCTTTTTGGTCACATAAACTATGACTTAAAGGGATAGTTCACCCACAAATGAAAATTACCCCATTATTTACTCACCCTCAAGCCATCCTAGGTGTATATGACTTTGTTCTTTCAGACAAATACAATCGTAGTTATATTTAAAAATGTCCTGGCTCTTCGAAGCTTTATCATGGGAGTGAATGGATGTTGAGATTTTGAAGTCCAATAAAGTGCATCCATCCATCTTAAAAGGTACTCCACACAACTGCGGGGGGTTCACAAAGGCCTTTTGAAGCAAATAGATGTGTTTGTGTAAGAAAAATATATAATAATAATTTAAAACTTTATGAATTGTAATCTCTAGATTCCACTAACTGTTGTATGCGCAAAGAGTGTCATTCCAGTGATAGGTGAATGTGGAAGCGCAGTGAAGACAAGAGAAAACACCTGTCACGAATTAAAAGTACAAAATGAAGATTTGTAAAGAAAATTGTCGGAGGGTTTCGATATAATACAAGAGGAGATTGGTTTTCCTTTGCTGTAAACAAAACTTGGTTCTCGCGAGACTAGCATGTTCTCACCGGACCTTATCCTATGCCTATGTCATATGCTTGAACTCCACTCTCTCATGAACACACATACGACAGTTAACAGAAGCTAGATATTATGGTTTGTAAATTTTTAAATATTAATATTTTTCTCACAGAAATGCATCGATTCACTTTAAAAGGAGTTTATTAACCCCAGCACATTTTATGATAGATTTATGCACTTTATTGGACTTCAAAATCTCAACAGCCATTCACTGCCATTAAAATGCTCAGAAGAGCAAGCATATTTTCTTATATAACTCTGTTTGTATTTGCCTGAAAGAAGTAAGTCATATACACCTAGGATGGCTTAAGGGGGAGTAAATCATGTTGTAATTTTCATTTTTGGGTGAACTATCCCTTTAAGGGTCAGTCACAATACACTTTTTGTTCCACCATTCATATGCATGCGAATGAACACGAAAAGATTTCGCTGCGTTATAAAGTTCAAGTTATGAAACAGATTATAAATTCCGGTCCTTGATTCTGATTGGTTGAGCCGTGTTCAAAGCTGTTGTAAATTAATCAACAAACATACACCTTTGTTTACGTCTGTGTGTCGCTTGGCAACCACTTTGTCACAGCCACAACTGTTTCTGAGGAACTACATTGTTTGGCGGAAGAGAAATATTTTTATTATTTTTTTTTTATTTTACGTAAATGGAATAACCATTTTATAAAAGGAATAATCCCTGTGAAGCCATGGTTTACAGTGAATTTATAAAAGCTAAGGGGCGTTGTTAGACACTAAGTGGAGCTTCTTGGGGCTTTTTGCTTTATTTGGAACTCTGATATGTGCACTCATATCATGTGGAACTGTGTAACCAATCATCGCTGAATTAAAAGAACATACATTTTCTTAAGTGTTGAATTTAAGCTTTTAAAGGGGTCATCGGATGCTAAGTTCACTTTTTCATGTTGTTTGAACATTAATGTGTGTTGGCAGTGTATGTACAAATCTACCCTATAATGATAAAAATCCATGCAGTGGTTTTTAATTAATCTGTAAAAATAATATCCCCTTTTTCAAATCGAGCCATTCTCAGATGCCTGCCGGTGTGGCGTCACACCGACAGAGGCCGTTCCCACGATAGTTGATTGACATGAGCTGGTACCTTAGACCAGCTGTCACAGTCCAGTAACTTTCCATGTTTCGATGCCAGAGCAGGGATGTAAGTTAGACAAGAATATCTCCGATTGAGGTGTTGTGTTGCTGGATGTAATAATGAACATAGTGGTCGTCATTTACTCCCGACATCTGAGCCACTGAAGATGCAGTAGATTACGTTTGTTTGTGAAGGGAATGCGCCTCCCGATCTACATACATCCGTCTATGTTCGCACGAATCATTCATGATCCAGCTTCACTTACAGCAGAAGTGAGTATAAGCGTTTTTTTATGAATCTTTGCGATCGCCTTTCCTTATAACGTGGTAGTTAGGAAGTTTAGTGGCTAAACGCGGCTAAATGCGGCTAATGTAAACAAGACCGTCTTTTCCACAGAGAGAAGAGAGGGGCGGGGTGAGCAGAGCTCATTTGCATTTAAAGGAACAACCCCTTAGAATGAGATGATTTTTGCAGAGCTGATTTTGGCAAGGTAAAAAGGGTGTTGTTTTACACAACCATTGAGAATTTTTAATCAAAGTATATTAGAGACTTTTCATTAAGACCCTGAAGAATCATATCAACTTGTGGAAAATGGGCATCCGATGACCCCTTTAAAAAGACGTGTGACGTCATATGACGACTGTGTGATCAATTTGAATGCTCAGAGTGTGACCTTAGCTTTAGTGCTGCTCAGCAAGACTATTTTGCAGATCCTTTCTCTGATATTTACAAAGCAACAGTAAATAGCAGAGGAATGATCTGGAACCAGCTCTCTTGGCTCTGCACTCCTGTATTTGGTGTTTTGAACACCATAGCAAATAGCAAAAAAAAAAAAAAAAATCGAATGGCTGTTTGAAAACATGTAAATACAAATACCAAAAATTTGACTTTCTTAATTCTGTGTGAAAGGTGAGCTTCAGAAATAAAATTTAAAAAAGCATTTTGTGTAAAAGTGTAACCAGAGTACTTGTCTAAGACCTGCCTACTGTCAGGGAGTGATTTCGTATTTTCATTTAGCCTCTCTGCCATTTTTTTAAAATGCATTGGTCTGAACAAACAAATTGTACCTGCAACTGAATTTTTGTACCGAACATTTGTGTTTGTGTGAACAGGCTTTAACATAACCTTGCAATGCAACTCAGTTTTATCTTAGATGAGTCACCCTCGTCACAGCATGAATCACACTCTCTCTCTCTCCATAGACTGATTTCGAGTGTATCTCCTACAGCCCAGATAGACTGATGGTTTAATTCCAAAACAGTTGAAACGTTAAGACAAACAGGACTTCGACAGTTACAAAAATGTAATGCTAAAGTTTGTAGTGTATACACAGATTTGTTCTGTCATTTAAATCCCACACACCAGTTGAGCATACACACATCTTTCCTAAGATGTTGAATGTAGAGTATAATTAGTTTTATTATTAAACATTAAGCTCCTTGGCCCATGTGGGTGTACACATCTGCATTCAAAAAGCTTCATCATCACAGCGGTTATAGGAGGTGTCTGAATACAGCATAAGCTTGTGCAGAATTTCCACTTTCATTAAACAGATAACACATTTTAAAGCATTAAATAATCATGTTTTGTCTTTTGTAGTCTGTATTGTTCCAAATATATCACAAAAAGGTTTTGCCAGTTTGAGTATGTTTAAATAAAAGTAACCAGTTGAAATCTACACTAACAGCATGTTTGGTATGGAATGCTAGTTTACTGCTTACTGCACTGTATATACTGTAAACTGCATACTATTTAAATTATAGTATGTGGAAGAAGTATACGGTATATGATGATAAATGTTTCAAGCAGTAGTATGCTACATTATTGTCACACGTCTATATTGCAAGTAACGCCTGTTACACTCCGCATAATACTGCTACAGTATTATGCAGTTTATCCTGCACATGTAAAAGTGCTACTGTGGAAAAAATACATAGTAGTAGGATAGTATGCCATTCCAAACATACTTCCCAGACTGTTGCAAGTGTTAAAATGCATAGGGAACCTTTCCAAAATGGATTTAAAAGCAAAAAGCCTGGTCGTCTGTATATGAGTGTATGTTGTTTTACACAGAACAGGTATTATATGTTGACTTGCTATGCAAGACGCCACAGAGAGTCGGTCAGTAAGAAGTGTTATGCACTTTAAAGCAGGAGTTCATTATGCACACCAGTCTCATCACTAATCAACCTGATAGTGCAGTGTTTAATTTGGAAAGCTATTAAAAGCACATCAGCACAGTTGAGACAGGGACCCATTCATTGTTAAATATGTCTTTCTCTGTTAATATGTTAACATTATGGAAGGACATAATGAACACTACATAATATTCTCTACTATTTTCAGCAAGTTATATGCCTTGGCAATTTTATTCCTCTTTTATGGTTAATCAAGATATATATATATATATATATATATTTATGTTTAGTTTAATGTTTATGAAAAAAAGAATTGTATTATAGCGGGCATTCAGAAGATAGATCTGGACTGTCTGTATTGCATATAAATCAATCAATCATTTGATACTCTACAATACACTGTTTTAAATTGCTGTTCAACTTAAATCTGATGAAACAGTGCAGTTTAAAGCAATACGGAAATGTGATTTATTACAATTCAATATAGTCACTTTTTAGTGAATGAATTACTCCAGCCATTCAGTTTTCACCACACGTATCACTCATAGGATGTATTTTATTTGCCTTACCGATGTGCAATACTGCTGAGAGATTTGAAAACATTTATTACAGTCACAGTGTTCTGAGATGTAGAAATGTACACTTGGTGTTAGAGCTTGTATGTGAGCCAAAAGCAAAATACTAAAAGACATGATTTTATTTTTTTGTGCATAGCAGTAATTTTAATCACTGTGGTTTTCAAATATCCAATGATCTTAATATCACTATTAGTATGACATTCACTATGTTGATCAGATTTGCTTTGATTTCAAACTTGATTTCCTATTTGGGCCTGCTCTCCTACACAGGGAAGGAGCTAACACTTCTACAAGGTGATTATACTGCAAAGAGCCTTAAAACAGAGGTAAAATGAATACACAGGCCCTTAAAACGTTCATGGTGTATTATTTTGGGAAATGTCATTTAGCAAACCCTCTTGTTGGACTGGTTCCAGCAAAAGAAGACAGAGAGGGTGTTTGATCTAATAAGTTATTGTTATGTTTGGGATAGAAGAGCGAGCATATTTATGACACTTGTTTTTCCACATGTAAATGTTCTGTATATGATCTGTAAATCTTTCTGTGGATGTAAAAACTGAGTTTAATATAATAATAATGATAGGATTTTAAGAGAACGTTTCTGTGTCTGATAGAAGACATTACACTATGACAACCTACCCAGTGTGCCAAAACGACATGATGACTTATAACTTTATGTACAGTATTTTCTTAATATTTTCCTATACTGTAGCATAAAAGGTTGTGAATTGTATACCACTTTTAGTCAAGTTGCCCCCCCTCCACTTCTTTTTAAACTTATTGGTGAGCACTTGTATGCTAACAAGTCCAAGCACATGTTTTCTGCAATAATGCTGTAGTTTGAACGGAAAGGTCTTAGTTTATTTAGTGTCTTTAAAATGCATGTTGTTCTTCCAAAAGATACGAGCTGAGAGGTGAACAGAGAGCAGGATCCGAGGACTCTTGTCCTACAGTAGAAGGCGAAGTATTTGGATGCAAATACAAATGTGTATACTGTATTCCTCAATGTGAATAAGATGTTTGGCATGTATTAACAAATAAAAGAATATATCTACTTCAAAACATCATTGTGGTTCATTTTTATTATGAGATGTTATTGTTAACTTTACATGCAGTTTCAGTGTAATTATTAAGAGCTGATTGCTGAAAGATACAAACATGTATCCATCTTATTTTCCCCATGAGAGTGGGTGTGGCCATTTGTAAATTTTATGGGTCTGGCTTCTAGTCTCCAAGTCCAGCTATTTTTAGCTGTACAAAACAGCTTGTTTTGCTTCTTGATATTGCAAATTGGTGTGTCTAACCATATTAAAATATAATGTATTACCTTAATTATGAACAGCAAACAGTTTTACCGTTTACTGTCAATGTACTACTGAATATGTTGTTCTACTAATTTATGCTGTCTAAACCACAGAAAAAACGTGTGGAAGCTGCTAAATCATATAGAGACGGACTTAGTGAGCAGGAAGCGGCGCAATATTTTGACAAACTCAAGTTAGGCCCTAATAGGTGGTAAAGACATACAAGCAGTATTAATTAAGATATAAGTCTAATATTTCACATACTTGATTGGAAATGATAAGAACAAACACGAATGTTGTCAAGATTCTTGTCCTGAAAATCCTGGTTCAGTTTGGCCAACTACAAACACCTTTTGTTCCTCAAACAGTTTTTACACTCTTCTCCTTGATTTGTTATAACTTTTGGCAGTCTATAGTACTCCAAATGTTTTTCCTGGTCGGACTGATTAGTACAGCCCAAAACATGACAATAATAATAATAATGAACATTTTCAGCAGCAATAATCAGCTAAATATGCGAGTTCGTTCGGTTCAGTGGCGCCAATATGACCGATTGATGACACGTCGTGTCTAGAGGCCAATGAACCGGATGTCTCGCCCATAGGCTTACTTAGGCATTAAAGAATAAGGTGGATAAAGTTTCACAGCTCCTTCTCTATTCCGAGTTCAACAGGATCACACAGGCTTCGGTGAGTGTGGTCATTGTAGATGATTTCCATCATTTGCATTACAAAAACATTTATTTTATAAATTGTGGTAGCGTTGACCCATGAGTGCATGAGTGATAGCGTGGAAAAATGTTTTTTGGGATAAAATAGAAACAGGAGGATTCACTCAAATGTAGGCGAGCATGCTGAACAAATTATTCCAAAACAACTCTTTGACTATTGTTTACTTGACCTGTTTAGTCCCACGTCTAGAGATTTACCTGTCTAAAGGGCTTATGCCTCCTACATATTTACTAGGTTTTTTACAAGCTTTGGTTCTGTACATCCCAAAATTCCCAAGAACAGATCCTTATCGAGATCGGAAACGGCATGCGTGCTGTTCTTCTGAAACATAAGCGTGACTCTGCATCAGAGCGGAAGTGTTGCTTGCACTGTCCTTTCTGCATCGTAGGGAGGCGTTCAAGTTCACTTCTAGTTCACGGTACATTCTGTTCCACAAAAACAGACACGTGTGTGTGGGGCTGGTTGGAGCGCAATAACAACAACGTGACCCATCTCGTATTGACAGCGTTGTTAGAAACGAGATGATTTATTAGTCGAGTTAACATGCTATAGGTTGTTTACACTTCCAAATAGTACAACAAAACAACACCTGGATTTCATTATCTTGCAATGACGAAATTTTCCTGTGACTTACAACACTTACCAAGAAACGTAAATATAGGCCTTTGTCAAGAGCGTATAATTAATTTAAAAAAAAATGTTTTATGGTACGAATATATATAACGCTAAATATTTATATGATAATAGAGTATTCTGGTTAAGTGAGTGTTACTTGGATTGTTATTAGTCTCTCTACTGTAAATGTACACTTTTTGGTACTAACAGTTTCACAATACGTTCGTGCCGTTCATGCCTATGGTCAAACTCTTGAAACGGGGTCGCAAGTGTTGTTCCCATATTTTCCTAGAACTGTCTCCCAGTCTGAACCTCCGCGAGTCGGGAGATTACTCCGAAAAGAGTCGTGTTACATTTGCTCTCATTGGCTAATTTCTTTTTCTCGATCGGCCCTTCGAAAGGACCCGCCTCAAAATGTACACTACAGATAGCCCATGCTTGTGCAGCACAAATCTTATGCATGCATGCTTTATTGAAAGAAAGGAACTTAAATTAGAAACGTGTTGCTCTCGTGTATTAGCGATCAATTGCTCAATGCTTCAGCACGACCAGTTTCCATGAAAGCTGAGAGATAAAAACAGGCATTTCAGGTCGAAGGCTGATAGAGAGCCTGAAGTTTTTCGAAGAAATGGCTATTTATTGCTGTTTCCATCTAAAGTGGTCGTGACCATGTGAGGCAGAGTTCAATCATTTGAACACAGTTTAAATACATGCATACATATATATATATGAAGAGTTCAAATGCAAAACCAGCTAAAAGCCATCTCGGTCAAAAATGAGATAATGATACTGAGTGAATGCTCCTGACACATAGTATACGTCCATCAAATACTTTTACTTCAAATTCACTAAATTCCAGCCTCAGCCCAATCAGAAGTACCAGTACTTACATAGAAACCTATACGAAGTAGCCAGAAAGAAATGCTAATTTTACAGAAATACATAATATATAATATATAATATATATGTTTATATATACAGATACATATATAGATATAGATATTTTTGCATATATATATATATATATATATATATATATATACAGAAATATATCTTCACAACTTGAAAAGCTCCAGTGGGTGCAATGTCTCATATACACTGATATGTCCTACCTCTGTTATATTATTACTGTTTTGTATATTTTATGCTTATGGCTTATGTTAATATATTTTTCACTGCATGGTGCCTGTTAATACGATGCGAAACTGACTCACACTATTTATTTTAACGTCCTGTAATATATTTAAGATAGATATGCTAAATCTAAATCAATGCAAACATCTACTATTTTAGAAACAACTTTATCAGCCAGTGCACTGAGTGCACTCGGTGCTGAAGGAGGGCACATGCTACTACTCGTAGTTCCTGTTATGTTATCACGCCCCCTCATCTCATACTCAGAATACTATTGGAGCCATGAGCCTTCAATCTCATGCTGCCTAGGTGATTCCTGGTAGTGCATTCAAAGCGTCGCTCTTGGACCCCCGCGTCCAATCAGCGACGAGTTTTATGATGACACCTTGGGATTCCGCGAAGTAGTTTCTTTCAGATGAGAACAGCAAACAGCGGTACAGAGTTGACGCACTTATGAGGGAAGAAGGGAATGACGGTACGCAAAGTTCCACGCTTTCCGATGTGGTTGAAATAAGATCGGGAACAGGCACCTGGATGTTAATTCGATAACTTGTAGACGCAAGCGATACACGCTTTTATTCTTCGCTTAGAACATTAATCATCCCAGTCACATTGGGAAAGACACGTGTAGGCGTGAAGCCACGTTTTCCGGAATCATCTGTATCCCGATGCGCATATGATGAGAATCCCGCATTTTAAGTTTTAGTGTTGTTCAAGTAATTGCACCAGGTTACCTCTCAGTTTCCAGTACATTTTGGATAAATACAAAACAATGACGGACGTTGATACTGCAGCAAGGTCCTTGGGGCCGGTCTCAAACGCTGACCGCTCAGACAAACTAGCCGGCGAGCAGGGATCTGAAGAAAGTCAAGAAAGCCGGACTCTGTTAATGGTCGCAATGATTCTGCTGGACCTAAATCAGTGTATCCCAACCGGCATCGGCGGCAAATGCATAGTGGATAGTGATGCGGATACTCAACCCGGCGTGAAGGAAAACCGGGAGAACTGCAGACAGAACCCGAGCAGGGTGAAAAGGACACGGAACCGCGACAGGCTGCATGCATCCGCTGAGAAGAGGCACTGCTGTCCCTATACTGGCTGTGGAAAAATATACGGCAAATCGTCCCATCTGAAAGCGCACTTTAGAGTACACACCGGTAAGAAAAACGCACGGTTGAGTTATTCTGTGCTTATGTGTACTGTAAATCAACCACCACCGGTAATTCGATTCGGATTGTTCGTTTATGTGGGACGCATTCTGTTATTACGCCCCACGCCCGCGTGTTCTGAGTAACAGTTCGGTTTCGGGAAACTGCCACTCATGTAACGGTGGGTGTAACCGCAGGCGGAGCACTCATGGGTACACATGAGGGTGGAACAGTACACACTGTTACTAATCAAAGTGTGAGCAAACATGTTGCTTAGTCCACATTGTTACGCAGGACACCGCGTGATCCAAAATTGCGTAATGGTGTGGAAAAAACGGTACGAGGTAGCCTATTACCATTTTAGGCTTACTAGTTTGCATGCTAGTGATTCGGTTGGAACCATATCGCAAATTAAACTTTTAATTAAAATGTTTTCTGGTTTATGCATGTGAATTAAATATGTCTGTTCTATTCTATTCATTAGTCTAATGTTTTGTGCTCGCTGGTCCCTGATGATCCGCATGCTTCAATGCGACACGCACTAAAATAACCGCATATAACATAACGCAACGATGACGTGATGTACACACCTCCTGATTTCACAGTTGTAAACATCCGGCACGTGGTGGCGCACTGTAGCCAAGCGCAGCCCCGCCCAATAAGTGCGCTCACATACAGAGCAATACACCGACAGACAGCTATCAAAAATCTTTCCCACCGTTTTGATATTAACGTAAACAGCCATACGCACACTGAATAATTGCCAAAACGTCGGTGCTTACATGCATGGAAAAAATGTAGAAGTGCCGATTGGGGTTTTTTTTTTCGCTGGCGTTGCTGGTTGCTTTTCTCAGTAGGGCTTGAAATAACAACACTCTTAAATTTCTCACTCCCCTGTGTGTGCTTTTAGGTGAGAGGCCTTTTCAGTGTACCTGGTCAGGCTGCGCAAAGAAATTCTCTCGGTCGGATGAACTGACGCGACATTTTCGTACGCACACCGGGGAGAAGCGGTTCACGTGCCCGCTCTGCGACAAATGCTTCATGCGAAGCGACCACCTCACCAAGCACGCCCGCAGACACGTCGGTTTCCACCCCAGTATGCTCCAGGGTCCCGCCGGACGAAGACGACACTCTTCGACGTCTACATCGTCCTCTGGCTCCAGCGAACACATGTCTGCTGGTGTTTGAGCAACCATGTGACCACTGTACATTTTGGATGTCTCTCTTTCCTGAGGCTCAGATCTTGGAGCCTCTGTTATTGAGCTGATGTTTATATGAGATATCAGACGTGTTACATAATGGAAACTTACAAAATATGTTGTGCTGGAGTTCTCCAAGACAAAAACTGAATTGGGACTGTTCAGTGGAATGGACAGATCATTAGCTTTAGGCAGAAACAATGTAGTGCACATGTAGTCAGAGGACTATTTCAGATCTATAGTGGTATTTATAACTTCATATCACGTATCACAAATATGAGATTGATTTCAGTACAGGGAAGCCAGGGGATTAATAACACATCCCCTGTGACAAAGGGAAGTAAACATAGCTATTCTGTGTACAAATAGGCTATATTGTGCTTGGTGAAACCGAAACACATTTTAATGATGACTTTTAAGTGTCAAATTTTGCAGCGGTCCAGTTACAGGAAGTGAATAGGGTCTTAAAACGCTATGAATGTTTTCGGTTCTTTGTGTTATTAACGAAGACAGCGGTTGACCTTATTTTTGACCTATATTTTTTTTAGATCAATTTTGTATGATTTTAAAACAGATGGGTACTTATGAGATTAACTTCTTATCTTGTGAGGTTTTACGCACACAAACAAGCTTTTGTGTTTTTTAAACAATCATAATTATTTGCGTATTCAACAATGTAACTTATTTAATGTACAGCATTGCAAATACCCTTTATTCAGAACACTTTTATTAATTATTTCTTTTTGAAACTTGTGTTTTTTTTTCGATCAGGCTTCAAAAGTGACTAGTGAGACTAACAGAAGTTCACTCATTAATAGTTTACCATCGCCATCTATAGGTGTGTTATGGGAAAACACAAGGTAAGAGCTGCGCCTCTGCTATATATACATGTTGCACAACTGAACAAGACAGAACAAAGATTGTATATTTCTCCCACTACCTATGGTTTTATTAGCAGCCTATAGTGTATACAATGAACTTGAGTAACATAGTCTTTTAATAGTTCTGTTAATGCGTTTTCCATTTTCATACAAGTTCCACTTGACTTCAGAAGTCTTTCCACTGTTCAGCTGTTTACTTGAAATACTTAATGTTATGCGAGTTTAGATTTAGTTTGACTCTACCGTACCAATCAGCCATTGTGCTTTGAAAGGCACAAGCACAAACATAACTTTACATGTGAATCAACAATCAATGCATCTGTTGGATCTTTATTCAATAACAATTGTATAGATTTTTATATTTTATGTTATGATAACTGATCAACAACTTTTTGGCTTTAGTAGGCTATCTGTGCTAATTTATTGTTCAAATGTTCCCATGTGTTTAGTAGGTTGTGATCCTGATTTCAAAACACACTGTCATTGTAAAAATGCTCAACCTGTGCCTTGTTTTGAGGTTTAGAATTCTTAGACTGCAGAATGTAATTTAGCAAGATATTGAGAAGTACTTTGCTGTAATTTACAAAAAATCTTCTCAATCGTGTCATATGAATGCCAGTGTTGTGATGTGCATATCTGTGTCTTACAGACTTTGAGCCACTACCTTTGTACATACATATTCTGTACTTTTACATCAGTATCATGTATGCAACATTCATATTTTGGATTTCATTACTTGTAAATTATGTATATGAGGATTAATTAAAACAAAGAAGAAAAGTGTAATTCAGGTCTGCTTTTATTGATATCACTGAAACCAAGAACAACATTGTTAATACATAAATGGACTTTCTCACATAAGTAACATATTTATAACATAAAAACACAGCTTTTGTCCAACAAATGCTCACCTTTGATTACGCTTTGATTTGAATACATTAGGTCATTACACTATTTTAGTCAAAGTTAAAACAGACTAAAAAGTGAACATGAGCAGTTCAAATGAAAACAGTTCGCATTTTGATCAAGACAATATGTAGAGTGTAAAGATAACGCATAAAATGTGTTTGGCTTTCAAAGCTGAATGGAAGGGTAAAATCTCATGTGTAGATAAACAGTGCCATTTCATCATTTTTTTAATAATAACAATAATTAATGTCAAGATAGGCCAGGGATTTGATCATTTTAGCAACATTAACATTCTAAGTTTAATTCCAAAGACCAAACGGTGCTTTCAAATAGCCAATAACTGATTTCCATGAAATTCAGTGATATATTCCAATTCGTGGTATGCATACAAAAAGTTAAATTAAAGTAAAGTAACACAGGGTAAAACGATTCCAACAAGGAGCATAAACATTCTTTGGTGCCTTCAAGTCTGTGATATCTGAACATCTTCCTGAACAAAACAATACTTGATTACAGGCGCTTTAAACATGTTTGGACATTCTGTCTAAGAAACGAAACAGTATTTTCCAAATGTCATAACAGTTATTAAATCATACCCAGTGACTTCTGACCTTTGATAGACAGAAAGGTCTTCAAGTGATCATTTTTTCATCTTCGGTCTGTAGTGAGAGGTTACTCTGAAAATAACAACCGTCCTTGACCGACCAAATAACGAAAGGTTCTTGTATTTCCTTTTCATTCACAACTTACATCTCAAATCCAGCGTATTTTAAAACATGATTCAATTGAATACACATGTGTGAGATATCAAGAGTAAACAAAAAGTGTGATGCCCGGGTGCATGCCAGACAAGGCTACTGTTAGCGCTGCAGTACGAATGCACCAACATGCAAAATGTTCAACAGAAACGAAACCAAGTATAGCCTCAATAGCAGCCACGAACGACAAACATCCAACCAGATCCGTACGGAAATCAGATCTTACCATAACGACGACGTTAATGCAATGAGTGCAACATGAAAGCAGAGAATTCAGTGGATAAGCTATTTCAAACTCTCTGTAACATCAAGTTGTTTTTTTAAATTCACAATTAAAGCCATTTGAATGCTTTATTTGTTCTACGTTCACTTGTACAGTATAACACAATGCCAGCTAGGAGGTGAAAGTGAGCAGACTCTCCTAGCGTATTAGCAAACAGTGCATATCCTGCCATAGGAGGAAGCAACCAATAATAGTCATGTTAATAATCATATGTTAGAGTAAATGTGTGTATGTGTGTAGCACGTCATATGTTTTGTGTATATGTGTGTGTGTGTGTGTTCACTAGTTCCTGTACACCATGTTCATCATAACGTTTACTGTACATTTCCCTCTGTGATATTCATTAGATGTCTTATCTGAGGTTATGAAAGGGAACAAGGGAGGGGAAGAGAGAGAGGGAGCATGGGTAGGGGAAAAGGTGACAGATTTACTGGATTTGACAAGCAGTGGAGGAGGTGGCTTGGCAGCACATGCAGGTGGAGTTAACGGATTTGGGTGGTATGAGGTCCAGGTCTTCGTCATCGGGGATCTCATCCAGCCTGTATCCATCTTTCAGTAGCTGGATGTTCAGATCTTGGTTTATCTGCTACAGGAATCAACGAACAGCATGTCAGCCGGGCTGCATAACCGCCACTAATTCAATTATATTAATTAATTCATTTTGCCTGGCAGCAGTGATTTAATAGATTAAAAAGACAACAGGATTGATTCGATAGCTTGATTGGAACATTTATTGGTTTAATGAATCATTGACATGAACAACAACATGAATATGATTAGTGACAACAAATGAGTAATGGTGACCTTTAAAGGAATAATTGACCCAAAATTTAAATTCGCGTACAATTTGCTCATCCTTAGGCCATTCAAGACATAGATAAGTTTGTTTCTTGATCAGAACAGATTTGGAGATATTTAGCATTACATCACTTGCTCACCAATGAATACTCTGTAGTGAATGGGTGCCGTCAGAATTACAGTCTAAAGAGCTGATAAAAACATTACAATCACAGTCCACCAATTAAAGTCTTGTGAAGTGAATGGTTGTGTGTTTGTAATAAACAAATTCATGGGCAAAATAATAGTCCTTAATGCATAATCAGCCAACGTGTTTGTTTTGATTTGAACTATTTTTGCTTGTAAACGGTGCTGTGTATTTTTTCACTAGAAAAAGCAATATTATGCATAGAGGACTCATATTTTAACTGGAAGCAAAGGTTTGACATTAAAAACATCTTAATGATGAATTTGTGTATTAACAAAACATTCAGATGCAGATGATTCCTTATTAAGCAAGTGATGTAATGCTAAATTTCTCCAAATATGTTCAGATGAAGACAAACTCATGAGTTTGTGGCCTGAGGACGAGTTCATTTTTTGGATGAGCTATTTCTTTAAAGGCAAAGAAAAGAGAGACATTGAAGACAAAAGGGAATTTAGTGCATAAAAGATTGTGAGTGACATTTGAGAAGGAAATCCACTGTCATGATGCTTGTGGTATGGGGCTTAGGACATTAACCAGAGTTCATAGGTACCTGTTCCCTTAGAGACCTCACCTCGGCTGACGAGTATCCTGATGAGGAATATCTAGACATGTCAAAGTCGTCATCGCTGTAAGGCAGGTGAAAACAGTGAGTTTGAGGCCTCTGGCCAAAGGGGGCATAAATAAGTCAGTGAGGGATGAGTGAAGAGCTTACCTGTCTGTGTCTAGAGCAACTAAAGGTTTCTCATCTGGACTCTGGTCTAAAGAAGAGTAGCCTTTATTGGGAACCACTAGCCTGGACGGAAAGTAAAACAGAGATAGAGGTTTTTGAATTATTGTGAAATAAACAGACTACGTACTATGTTGAAAACTCTGATCATTTGTGACCCTGGACCACAAATACCAGTCTTATGTAGAACGGGCAATAGCCAAAAATACATTGTATGGGTCAAAATTATCGATTTTTTAAGCCAAAAATCATTAGGATACTAAGTAAAGATCATGTTCCATGAAGATATTTTGTAAATTTCCTTCTGTAAATCAATCAAAACTTAATTATTGATTAGTAACATGCATTGCTAAGAACTTCATTTGGACAAGTCTAAACATGATTTTCTCAATATTTAGATTCCAGATTTTGAAATAGTTATCTCAGCCAAATATTGTCCTATCCTAACAAAACATTCATCAATGGAAAGCTTATTTATTCAGCTTTAAGATGATGTATAAATCTCAGAGTCCAGAGTCATATTTTCTCTTGTTTGTACCTTGTTCTGGCCATCACGTTATTTTTCTTGGGTTGTTGATTGACAGGGCTTCCAGCATTGCCATTTTTCAGTGATCCTTTCCTAACCAACTCTCTCTGTTTGTCTGTACAGAAAAATAAATAATTATTAGACATATTTACATTTTACTCATGTCACATGAAACAATACATAATTGCATAAACTGCTATAAATAAAATAATTTAGCAAGTATTGTCCATCCCACAACTCACCTATCTTCATATGGAGAGGAGAAGGTTTGTAGTTGAGAGTGGCAGGTTCACTCTCCCTGGTGTCTGAGTCTGCCTCTGATGTGGTCGATGATGCTGGATCCTGGTGGAAAAGGAGAAAAAAAAAAAGAAGTGTCAGGGCAGTGTAGTTTTTTTTCGATTAAGTCAATTTTACGTGATGTCTGTTCTTATTGACAAGAGCCTTGCTCTGTTCAGAGCTTTACTTTTTCTACTGTTTGATTTCTCCCAGCTCATTATGACTCTCTGGGACTGATGTTAAAACACAGCGGAAACACAACGTTAAACATTTTCAGAAGCAAAGGCTGCAATTTGCCAAGAACTGTGATGAATCTAATTCAGATGAATTCTAATAAAAGTGGAAGAAGGATGAAAACCTTAGTAAAAAAGTAATAGATTTAAAATGCATTTATTTTATACTAAGTATAGTTTAAGTCTATTAACATATTTACCGACATATCGACTGAGACTTAATGATATAAACATTGTAATTAAACTTTATTTGGAGTACTATTTGTGCACAATGTACATTTCATAATAATAAGTCTAAAATATGTTTTAATATCACTACTGATGAGGATTGTATGATCTTTAAATAATATCGGCTTAAATAATAAATGCAAGGTATTTAAAGTGTACCTAAAGTGACTTAAGTGCTACTTCCGCACAATTGAAGTGCATTAAGCACAAAATTAGCTGTTCCAATTTAGCAGACTTTAAATATACCAATTTAGTATACTAAAAGTACAACTGCAGGGTATTTTTATTAAGTACTTAATATGTAAATGTATTTTTAGTATACTTAGCATGAAATAAATGTATTTTAAATACATTTTGGTATATTTATTTTTCTCTGGGGAAATACAGATGTGATACAAAAACAGCACATATTGTATTGTTCATCACATATAACATAATATAATATGATATACAAAAAAATCAGTGGGTCACAATCAGCTAGCTTAAAGATTATTTTATTATATCAAAATACATTTTCTTAAACCAGTGTATTGTTTATTCATGGTTTTAGCGCCCAAAAAAGTGTAAACATTAAGCCTCCCCAACACCAGAGTCCTAGTGGCTAAGGCTCTGCCCAGCACCATCAAAACATTTAGAGCAGCCATTCAGATGCTTCATCTCTTTCCTGCTCAGCCAATAGCAAAGTTCTGTAGCGAGCTGAGCCAGGGGGTGTTTAGTTAGCAGTGTTGCCAAGTCTGAGGTTTTCCTGGAAAATTGGGCTACCTGTATACTGCTGCTGAAGTTTTTTTAGTCCACTGGTTGAAGCGAAATCCCCTATCCCTAATTCCCCTGAAGCAATTTCGACCAAGGTGGGAACTCCCGGAAGGAGGGTTTGACCCCCTGGAATACAATTTTAATAGTCATTGCGATTGAGCTACTTTTGAGAAGCACTTGGGCTTGGTTTTATTAGGCAGACCTGGCAACCCTGTTAGCTAGTCTAGACCGCTACAGATGCGTTGAAAGTGTAATAATACTGAGATTCGGTTACAGGAAGTGCGAGCCAAAATTCGAAGGCTTGCCAAAATACGCAGAGACAGACAAAGGGCTAAAACAACAGTAAACATTTGTGGTTCTTTTACAAGATGGAGGAATTTGATACTATATTTGGGATTCAATCTAGACGCTGAGTTTCTCCTCGTCAGGTAAGCAAATAGCGGTATACATCACCTTTAGATATGGGTTAATTTGCAGCGAGAACGAACATAGTTTGTGCCTGCCAACCGTAATTTATTTTGTGTGGTGAATACAGAGCGTAACTTAAGCATAATATTAGGCCTATGCAGTTAATATGACTAAATTTCCCCTCATGAGCTGAAGGACAGTTGTTTACATCTGTATGATAAACAGTTCGGGTATTGTGTTGGGTCTCCGCTTTATGACCAGTGTAAAATCTGGGTCCTGAAGCCATAACAGATGAGACCCACTGATCTAGAACTAACCCGAGGTACACTGACATCTGCCGTACGGGTCATGGGTTAAAAATGGGCCGTCCAGATGTCTCTTAGAACAGAGCTGGTTATTTTCCTGAGAATTATTGATGAATTTGTCATGGGTGGGAGGGGTATGGACATTATTCAGGTACCTTAGCACGGATTCTGCATGATGAAGCAATCTAAGGCGGTATAGGCCTCTACGAGATTGATGAAACATCACGCAATATTACCGTTATTTTCAAATGAACGTTACAGACAGCGTTACGATGGAAGTACAAAGAGATGTAAAAACAAGTTGAATCTAAGTTATAAATAAAACGAAGCAGATGTTGTTTTCAATGCGGGGAGACACACACAGTCTCAGTGCGCAGCATCATAGTAGCATCCTTACATTAGCTAGCAAAAATACACATCAGATATAAAAGCGACATCGTCGATCTCTCGTAATATGAGATATTTGCCATTTTTATAAAAGATAACGGTCTGTGATGACATAATATTAGACTAATGAAATACTCCATGTGTCGTTGGTTCACACTGAGCTACGACTCGCTCATCAAAACGTTATTAATACAGCATACTGACAACATTTGTGCTTTAATCGGTTAGTAAAGAGTCAATCTGGTTTAACTTACAAAAGGCTGCATCTCTGCCTCAGTCGGCACTTGAAATCTGTCAATTTCTTCCATCATCTTGGCGGCGGGGTGTCTGAGCCTTTTTTGTGAGCGTTTGTGGTGGATTTCTGCGGATATACCGCAACTAAATGGTTAAAAATGAAATTTCACAACTGTGTCGTCGGATATTTGTCAGCCCCAAGAATGTCCCCGACTCTCCTTCATCCCAGCGATCGCTCGTTAGCCAGCAGTGACCGAGTGGCGACTTAACCACCCACTTCCGGGAGAAATGAGTCTGGAGACGCGAGCAGCACCACGGATTCCGCCCCACTCAACGCCATCGAGCGATGTCTGCTCCACCCAAGACTAGCATCAGACACAGACATCGTGCAGGGTTATCTGTGGGTGTGTGTATAACCTCGAGATGACAAGGTTTTGTGTGGGATGTTGTTTTACACTCCATCTCGAACCTGTGATCAGGGATTTTGGATAGGGATTAGAATCTAATGAATGCAAACAAAGATGCTGGTCGCTTATTAACGGAATTTGATGAACAGGGTCTCCATTTGCATGTTTACAGTGTTGAAAGAGGTGGGCCGCGCATTATGCACCTGTCCAGTACCAAACACAGGGCAACTGACTTCAGGACCCTGGACAGTAACCTAAATAAAACTGCCTAAAAAAATGAGGCCTGTATAGGAGAAAGGTGAAAAATAGGCAATTTTGTAATATATAGATGAGGTTGGCTAGTCTAATAGTTGACTTTGTGTTTTGTTTTTTTTTTCTGTTGACCTACCCTGTTTAAACCCTCTAGGTTTCTCAGGTCAGGACACTACCTCACTTTCACTGGGTTTGTTCTCTTATTCTTCCCCAAAATAAGGTACATAAAATTTCAAATTTCCAGTGTCAAAGACACTGCCAAGTGAATTAATTTTTCTCTTTTTCTAACCATTAATTTTAATTCCAACTCAACATAAACTGACTACTTTTAATCGAGCACTGACTATAAATTAAATGAATCTAAATGTGAACAAACCCCAAAAAAGTACAAAACAAAAGCAGAACTAATGTCCATAAGCTGTATTCTTTATATTCCCTTCTATTTTAATTATGCTGATCTGTTAGCATTTTCCCATTATATTCCTGCCTATAGTCGTGGAAACGTGTTGACCAGTAGATGGCACTAACCAACAAGGCATTACAAAAAACAAAACCATAATCTTACTGAGGATTATTTTATAGATTAGTCACCTTACCAACCTGGCAAAGGTTATGAGCTACAGTTGAAGTTAAAAGTTTACATACACCTTGCAGAATCTGCAAAATGGTATTATTTTACCAAAATAGGTAGATCATTCAAAATGCATGTTTTATTTAGTACTGACCTGTATAAGATATTTCACATAAAATACGTTTTACATATAGTCAATGAAAGAAAATAATAGTTGATTTTATAAAAAATGACCCTGTTCAAAAGTTTACATTGCCTTCATTCTTAATATTGTGTTGTTACCTGAATGATCCACTGTTTTTGTTTGTCTCACTGTTTGTTTGTTTGTTTGTTTGTTTTTAGTGATAGTTGTTCATGAGTCCCTTGTTTGTCCTGAACAGTTAAACTGCCCGCTGTTCATCAGTGAAATCCTTCAGGTCCCAAAAATTCTTTCAATGACTATGATTTTGAGATCCATCTTTTCACACTGAGGACAACTGAGGGACTCGCATGCAACTATTAAAGAAGGTTCAAACCCTCACTGATGCTTCAGAAGGAAAAATCAAGCATTAAGAGCCGGGGGGTGAAACCTTTATGAATTTGAAGATCAGGGTAAATCTAACTTATTTTGTCTTCTGAGGAACATGGAAGTATCTTCTGTAGCTTCTGAACAGCATTACTATATGAAAAAAATATGATATTTAGACAAAATAAGAAAAATGTTCACATCCTCATTCCGTTCAAAAGTTTACACCCCTGGCTCGTCATGCATCGTTTTTCCTTCTGGAGCATCAGTGAGTGTTTGAACCTTCTGTAATAGTTGCATATGAGTCCCTAAATTGTCCTCAGTGTGAAAAGATGGATCTCAAAATCATACAAACATTGTTGGAAAGGGTTCAAGTATAACTGTTTAACTGTTCAGGACAAACAAGGAACTCATGAACAACTATTACTAAAAAAAAAAAAGACAGCTGTGGATCATTCAGGCAACAACGGAGTATTAAGAATCAAGTGTGTGTTTTTCAGAGTCCCTTTTTTTATAAATTCAGCTATTATTTTCTCTTGTGGACTAAATGTCTTTTATGAGAAATATCTTATTCAGGTCAGTACTAAATAAAAAAATAACATGCATTTTGTAAGATCCTTCTTATTTTGGTAAAACTAACATTTTGCAGATTCTGCAAGGTCAATGTAAACTTTTTACTTTAACTGTATATGAAAATGTGGCATATATGTGCATTATATATATGTTATTGTCTAACATCAACTCCTGTGAGATGAAAATTACAATAAATGCTGCATCTTCATACATAAGAATTAAATGTATGTTTTATATGCATTCCTGAATCTAAAAACAGTTAACAAATGTTTCATATTTAATCAAATATAAAAATGAAAAAATTGCTTAGATTTAATTTTAGATTTAGATTTAAAATTATAATAAATGTGATGATGGCGTTCCCTGATGGTTATTACGCATATAGAATGACATAATTGATTGCAATTGTTGAGCTAGCTGTAGAAATATTATAGGTTGGGGAAAAGATGCAATAACTGAGATAAGAACACAATACTAGATAAAGAAAATGAGCAATGGTTGCTATTGTGAAAGGTTCATATTGCAATTTTATTAACCTCTCCAAGGGGTTAGAAGGTTACCCATATGAATAGTCCATGTGAAACCCCATATGAACAGCTGTGATAAGATCAGCCTGAGTGTTTGCTTCAATTATAGATATGTACTCTTTGCAGTCAGATGTACAAATAAACACACAGATGCTTGCTTTTATAAAAGTTAATGGACACACAAAGACATCCGCTGATTCAGAAGGGAATATATGTTTGTTTCACCGGTCCTCAGCAAGACATATATGTTATGCAACCATGACATCCTCACAGATGGGAATGCAGATTATGGTTTATTAGTAATCTGGATTTTATTCCAGTGGCCAGTAATGTTGTTATGTAATTCTTCACTTTGCTTGCTGTACTCTACCTCAGGGCAAAACAGTTCTAAAGCTACTATGTGTCATTACTACAGTTTTCACCCTCAAACAAACCACAAGAATAATCAGATTCTGTAACAGCAAAAAGAAGGCCAAATTGCAGGTAGAAAACAACTCATTATAATGAAATCATAACAAAAATACATGGAAAATGTTTGTTAAACAACCTACAAAAAAACATTATTAATTCTATAATTTCCATTTCTGAAATTCCAGTCCCACAACTCACCAAGTAAATGTGCACTACAAAAAAAAACATTGACATTTCAACACAATTCCCTCAATTTATGGTTTTGAAAAGGTAATGAATAGTTATTGTACATCACATTAAGAGCAACAGCTCAAGTTTGGTTTTAAATCATGATATTTAGCTTGTACTTTTATATAGAAGCTGCAGTCATGTTAAACTATTTACAGAGAGTATTGATTTACTGAACAAGCATACAAGTTTTGCTATTTTTATTCTGACATTACACCAGACTGAAGACCACTTTGCGTGCTGTGCTCGTTATAATCATGGTAAATTTTACCAGTAACCTTTCACATGGCTGAGCATTCATGCCCTCCTAAAGTGTTTAATAATCCTATCAGGACTGAGATGTAATGCTGTAAAGTCTTAGCGGATAGAAAACCTTCCTTAACACCTACATGCCGAAACCTGTTTGTACAGTTCATTATTTTCACCCTACTGACCTAAACAATGGCGTAAACCCAGAGCTCACTATTGATGCCCTGTAGGGTTTACAGTAAACAAGCTCAAATTGCATTTTGGTATTAGTATTTTTCTTTCCTCACAGGCTCTATATACTACTGTTGACATTCACAATACAAAAACACAATTCTTTGCACAAAAATTTTCTTGGTTGCTTGGTCACTTATGTATTTTTGATGAGAGACATAGCTTGAACTGGAGATCAGCAGTACACATGGCCTTTGGTGGAAAAAACTGAACTTTTTGTTAGTTGAGTTTGGGCAAGAGAACAGGGAACTGATCCAAGACCAGCACAAAGTGACTAGATGTCCAATGAAGAGCAATAAATAGACTAACAGATGGACTCTGTCCAAGCACAGTAAAATGGATAAGAGGCTTTGTTGTCTTGACGTAATGATCCTTCAGTTGCAAATCACCAACAAACACACAATTGCAAGACTACTGCAAGATACACACTTAAACACACAAAACGTCTATATAAAGAAAAACTGGTGCTAAATGGACCTTGATTTTAATGTATTTCATGCATCATCCATTTTTCCTTTGGTAATAACTCAAAACACAAACACACACAAAAATAAATTATGAGTGAGTTACCATTTTTTCCATTCTAATTTTAGATTAAACATAAAATGTTAAAATAGTGAGATGCATTGCATTCATCTAAAAACAAACTGTGTCAATAAAAACATCTGAGTCTAGCACCAAATGAAAATAGCGTGATTTATCCGAGATTTGCCATAGAGCCAGCTAACAATTCAAAATGCACAACATGTAAAAAGATGCAACAAAGTAAAACCACATGTGAATCAGACTTAGGCTACTAAGTGTGTTTTAAACATATATTTCTGTGATTCTCTTTAAAATAAAAAAAGATAAGTATCCTAGTGCTGCCGGTGGTGTGGTTTTCCAAAAATGAATGTAAAAACTTGCACATGTTCATTTCACATTTACACAGGACCATCATCAAGTGTGACTATTAAAAAATTCCTACAGCCCCTGTGAATATATTCACATTTTTCTCAATTTCAAGCTGCAGTTAACAAGTATTTTTGTTCAGTTCTCTGTGGCTCTTGAGTCTCTGCCAGCACTGGGGCCCTCTCCGGACAGGAGGGAATTTTGCAGGCCTTGTAGAGTATAAAAAAGAGAATGAGAATAAGCACAGCTACTACTGAGTTACACACAATGGCCACTATGGCAGCTGCGGACAGTCCAGCTCTTAGTTCTGTCTCCATGGTGAGTTGACCTCAAGAATCTTATGTTCAAGTATAGGGAAGACGCATGAAATCACAATAGGTTACCGTGCTTCAATTTCTGCTGCCATTTTTCATGATTCTTGAAAGAACCAGCAACACCATCTGGTCCTTTAGTGAGTAAGAGTGATCTACTGATCAAAGGTTTGCATCTCTACAAAGGCTGACTGTCTTGTTTACGTAGCCAGATCCAAAAAGAAACATCCTCAGCTCTGAATTGCTCCTGAAAAACAAAGACAATAACGTTTTCTTAGTATAACAATGTCTATTCAGATTAAAAGACCAGCACTGCTTAGAACATGCATAGTTCATGAGACCACTAAAGAAAATGTTCTGTGGTCTTTTCCTAATTAATACAACATTTTTATTATAAATTATATTGCCAGCATTGCAGCTTAAGTGAAAAGTTTGTTTTACAGTATCTTAGTATTTACTTTCTCTCTGTTGCTTTAATGATAACAATGTGAACAAAACACTGACATTGCTGCCAAATAACTTTTTAAATTAAAAATGTGATGATTAATGTGCAGCTCACAAATCTCCTCAAACCCATTTCCTTTCACAGACACATTCTGGGAAAATAAGTTTGGCACCCAGAATAGTTTACAATTCTTAGAGTCCATGTGTCTACAGCAAGATTGTTCATCATGTTTAAACTCCAGTTGTTTTCTCTACCATAAGGTCAGTTCTCTTTTCAGAGCTCAAAGTGCTGTTGGAGGGTCAATCCAGAGCAATTCCACTCTCATCATCCTCACATTAAGAGCCCCAGCAGACAGCAGTTATTACTGAACTTGAAGTGAGACAACACATGGGTAAGTCTGATGAGCATCAGTCTCAATCTCTTTCTGTTTCACTGCCACAGTAGGGAGCTCCGGCTCCAAGTTATGAGAAAAACAAATGAACCGAAGACTGAGGATTGCACAGAAATTTTGAAAACAAATGATCCCTCTCGTTCACTCTTTGTGAAATTCTTTCTTTGGCTGAGAAATAGAGATTCTGCTTAACATTAGACCCCAAGTTTAGCACAATGTTACTTGAAGCTAAATGGAAAAATTAACCGCGTCTTATTGCACTTTAAATGGAGTGAACTCCATGTTCCTCACACGGTCTACAAGGGTTTGGAATAAGGAGGGCACTTAGGGTACAATATCATTTTACCTGCAATATGCTTTGAGTGCCTCACTAGATACAAACACCCTCTCTGCACCAGTCCTCTTATCACAGCTCCATGTGCTGTTGAATAATGTAGACCTAATACTAAAGTAGTGCTTCTATAAAAACTCTTTACAAACCAGAGGATGTAGTATAACCTCTCTGCTCTCATCTTGGAAAAAGGGTCCCACTGGTGTTGTGTTTAGGTCTGAAAATGTAAACTGCACTATGACTTACATATATGTGACCCTGGACCACAAAACCAGTCATAAGTAGCACGGGTATATTTGTAGCAATAGCCAAAAATACATTGTATGGGTCTAAATGATTGATTTTTCTTTTATGACAAAAATCATTAGGATATTAAGTAAAGATCCTGTTCCATGAAGATATTTTGTAAATTTCCTACCATAAATATATAAAAACATACTTTTTGATAAGTAATCAAAATTGTATTGCTAAGAACTCCTTTTGGACATCTTTAAAGGCGATTTCCTCAGTATTTTGATTTTTTGCACCTTCAGATTCCAGATTTTCAAATAGTTGTATCTAGGTCAAATATTGTGCTATCCTAACAAACCATGCATCAATGGAAAGCTTATTTATTCAATGGAAAGCTTTCAGGTGATGTATAAATCTCAGTTTAAAAAAATTTACCCTTATGACTGGTTTTGTGGTCTAGGGTCACAAATACATTAGTCAAGCCAATCTAGATCACAATCAGTGACTTTCTAATCAATAATGAGCTCTGTGGAAATTGATGAGCCATAGTTGAACATTAACATTAGGAATCCGATTCACACCCTCAATGGATCCATAGAATATTTTTACAAACAATACTGGTGCATAACTTTATTTACTGGTTTATTATTTACTTGTTTCTTGTTATACTTTAATATAGGGCTACAAATAAAGAATAATAAAGTAAAATGCTCATTGTCTCTGCAACCCTGCATGGAAAAAGCAGTTTGGAGAATGAATGGATGCTAAGTTTTTTTTTTTGCTAAGTTACTAAGTTTTATTGATTATTTTATTGATGACGAGGTTAAAAGTTAACATAAACAGCTAAGATTAAACCACCCACAAAAACAAGTGTTTTGTCAGCTTGCTTTGAAATGCAAACAAAGATGCTTCAAAACATTTATTTTGACAACCCTATTGTGGGCAGCATTTATATATGCCTCTGTCCTTTTATTCCAGTTGAAACAACTCGTAGCCAAGATATCTTTGAGCATCTGATCTACAGCTATTTGGAGGGAAAATGCAAAGTTGTTGCCAAGTGTTCATAGCATTACTGTAATCATGAGGAAACAAAATTGCTGTTTAGTGATAATACATTGTAATAATACAGTATGAGACACCTTAGGATAATGTAATTTTAATATACATCTATTAGGGCTAGGCAAATCGTTATATTAAGGTAAACAGTTTCCATTATTGTTGTTTTTCTTCTTATAAATAGACATGTTTCGAAACAACTAGCAGAAGTAGTCTACTAGTACTAGTCTGAGACAAACAGCCCTACCCCCCCAAATGAAACATGAGGGGAACAATGAAACACTTGTCTGTCCCACACTACTGTGTGGCACCACCACAGCTGACTGCTGCTGAATACTAAATACAGCAGATAAGACTACAATCAACTGATTGAGAAAATGGCAAAAAAAAACACTACGAAACGAATAACTTGCCTGTTTATAAGACGTGAAGATGGTGCTCCATTCAAAACGATACGATGCGCGCCGCATGCAGTTTCTCGTCTCATCCCGAGCATAAACTCTGCTGTTATGGCGATGCTGTTTTTGCAAAGTGAACTCACCCGCATCCTTTACATACTGTCAAGCACTTCTGATGCCGAGTCAATATACGAAACAGGGTAAATGAGTTGAGGTCGGACGTCCAGTCGCATCAAAAACTTTTCGCTTAACAGAGACGTAGATACAGACGGGTCCGTGTCTGCCCGCGTTCAGCATCCAATGAATCGGGTTAATCTGAAGCGTCTGCTGCTAAGAGATCTCACCAGTGTTATTCACTTACGTAATATTTACTTTTCGAGTGTAGCTAATTTGCAGATGTGTGGCGTTTTTCGGAACCTGCAGCTCAGTCTGTCTGGTTGTAGGCGTGGTTGTCATTGTGTTGTCCTGATAACGAAAACAAACGTTAAACTCTGTAAACCAATAGCAACGCGAGCGTCCCAGGCGACGTGAATGTCCCCGCACTGTCTGAAGGGCAGGCTCAGGCTGTGCCACAGTATGACTGGGAGACACTGCCTTGTGTTTAAAGATAATTCATTTTTGACAGCTTTACAAATGTGCATGTGTATATTCAAAGATTTAACAAACTATTTGGTTTTGGGAGAGGCTAAACCAGTCTATTTAAAGTCCCCATACACAGGCTATTACCAAGTAGCTACTATTGTTGTTGATTTAAACAACTATGCAGGGTTAATTAAAAAAAGTTAAATAAATAAATAAATAAATAAATAATAATGAGTAGTTATTAAAGCTTTTAAAGCAAACAGTGATTGCTTTAAAAGAAAGAAAACAACCATAATACTGCCCAAACCTGTTTTTTTTTTTTTTGATTTCATAAGAGTTTTGTTTTGTTGTTGTAGTCAACATAGCCTACTCCCTATTCACACTACATAGTGCAAATAGCAATTAAGCTTAAGATTATTCTGCTAAATGATTGAAAAAGTACACTACTAGGATTTTTAATGTTTTTAAATAAGTCTCTTCTGCTCGCCAAGTCTGCATTTATTTGATCCAATCGGCACAGCAAAAACAGTACAATTTTGAAATATTTTTTACTATTTAAATAACTTTTCTGTGTGAATATATTTTAAAATGTAATTTATTCCTGTGGATTCAAAGCTGAATTTTTAGGATCTTTACTCCAGTCATATGATCCTTCAGAAATCATTCTAATATTCTGATTTGCTTCAGAATATTTATTATTAAATTAAATAGTTAAATAAATTAAATAATCAATATGTTGTTATTATATATATATATACATTATTATTATTATTATTATGTATTAACAGCATTTATCTGAAACAGACATCTTTTGTAACATTATAAATGTCTTTATCATCACTTTTGATCAATTTAAAGCATCCTTAAATAAAAGTGTTAATTTACACAACTTCCCCAAAATGTTAACGACTTCAAGTTTTTGAATGGTGTAGTGTATAAAGTTACAAAAACTTTTTACTTTAGATAAATGCTGATCTTTGGATCTTTCTATTCATCAAAAAATCCTGAAAAAAAAAATTTACTCAACTGTTTTGAATATTGACAATAATAATGATGATGATAATAATAATAATAATAATAAATGTTTCTTGAACAGAAAATCGGCATATTAGAATGATTTCTGAAGGATCATGTGACACTACAGATTGGAGTAATGATGCTAAAAATTTAGCTTTGATCACAGGAATAAATTAATAATATTACTATTTTTGCTGTATTTTGGATCAAATAAATGCAGGCTTGGTCAGCAGAAGAGAATTCTTTAAAAAAAAAAACATTAAACATCTTACTGTTAAAAAAAAAAAAACTTTAGACTGGTAGTGTATTTATTTAAAAAAAATATATAATTTAAAATTCTAAGACACTGAAAAACCCTTATTGATGGAGAACTAATCTGAATTTTTGAGGAATGTATAGCTATGGTTGTTACAGCCCTGTGTGTATATGTAATATTGTTGAAGCTTTTATATAAATACATATATTTTATATATTATGCCACAAACACGCACCATAAATGTGTCTGTGCTCCTAATGCAGCATTAAACTCATTTGTGCTGAAGAATGCAGTTTAGAGCAGCTATTAAATGTTTTCTTTTATGGTTTACCACTAACAAGTCAGGAACCATCAGGAGTCTCAATGGAGCCATTAGGAGTATGGAGAACAACAGCAGAGAGAGAGATACACTTCACCCTCAGAATGTCAGACTCTTTGATATATATAAGCAAAAAGTTTCCTATCTCTATAATTTGAATTTTTATTCCTTGTAGAAAAACCAGGAATGAAAAATAATTGTAAGGATTTTCACATCCCATGTCACAAAACAGCCAACAGGCAGTCTTTGTTCCCCTAACTCGTCCTACCAAAAACATTCACGCACATATTACTTCTTGAATTTCAGAATTTCCCACAAGTCTCATATAGAGCAAAATCATGTAGTATACAGAAGCATTCATGCAAAGATTTTCAAACCACATTAATGAGTAGCTATAACACACTCTCAAAAACTATAATCTGATCAGTTTTCCTCAACATCTGCGGTTCTACATTTTACAGAACAGTCACTTAACATTATCGTTAAATTCTTTTTGAGAATTTGGCAATAATAAACATGCATCTTCACTTAAAACCACAGGTCCCTGATCATCCATGTGCTGTTTTTACATTATATTCTTGCATGTCAGGAGGTCATGATTATCATCCCTTCCTCCTACACTTGAGTGGGAAGTGATCATAGATAGCCTCACCTCCTTTGGCCAAATGATCTATTGTTCTCTGAGGTACTGCAATCTTTAAAATACCATATCTGACATTCAGATCAGCTGCATTCATCATGTTTGACATAGATGCAACTTCAAAACTCTCAAGTGCTTAATCAGGAGATGCTTTCATTTCAGTTAAGTGAAGTTTAGATTAATATGCTGGCAAACATTTGGCGGTTTGTATTGCATCAGTGTGAGAGAGTGGGAAAGGACAAAAATGATGGAAGAAGTTGATCCCGTATTGAGACAGTATGTCTTTATTTACTTTTTTCTTGGCGGGTTGGTATTCTGGTATTAAAATGGGGTTGGCATCTTTGGCTCATCTTAATTGTTCAGCATGACCTTACGTAAGCAGAGACAAAATGAAATGAAAAACATAGTCTTCATATGTAATTAATTATTAAAATGTATGTATGTAAGTCTATCTAATATTCTTTTGGTCATTTCCAAAGCTCAGGGATTTGTTAAAAAGTATGGCCTGAGACTAAACTTAAAGAGCTGTATTAGTATCTAAACTATGCATTCAATCCTGCACAGTGTTGTGAATACATTATTTCTGATAAAGCATCATGGTATACCTGATCGATCCAGTCGTTGAAAGCAGACACACGGGTGAAAACAGTAGGTTTCTTCTCAGTGTTACAGCCCAAACCAGAAACAAAGCTGGCAATACCGTGCACCTCCCAGATGCCGTCAGCATTCTTACAGTTCAGGGGACCGCCAGAGTCACCCTGTAGGATGTTAACAAATAAATAAATAAATAAATACCAATATGTACTGCACACACACAAAGGAGTTAAGTATTTTTATCTTACAATAATTCGTTTCAATATTTCATTTTGACTCGCTTTGTATACGGCGCTCCTATTTTTAGTGACTCTTGCTGCAGTTTATATGGCTGCGCCAATAGGTGGCGAAGTGATTACATTTTATACGAGTGAGAAACCGTTTCTGTGTGAACGCAGAACAAGATTACGAGCACGTAGCAGTTCAGGGCCAGTCATAACATAACAAATAAAACAACATAACAATCAAAACACAGATTCATTCAGAAACAAAAAACAACACGCAGTTGCTCTTGTGACTTTGTTTGGAATGATATTCGTAGGCGGAGCCGAAACAGAAATGTTACTGACAACATTGTGTCTAAATGGTAAGTTACACAATAGATGGTTTGCACTTATGTCATGATGTGGTCAGTTACCCGGATGCGCGGCCATAGTGGCCATACTCGGATGTAAACAATAGCATGGATTGCACGGTTAATGTACTACTGAATATGTTGTTTTGTTAATATATGCTGTCTAAACCATGGGAAAACGTGTGGAAGCTGCTAAATCATATAGAGAAAGACTTAGTAAGCAGGAAAGGACGCAATTTTGACAAACTTAAGTTAATAGGTGGTAAAGATACATAAAAACAGTATTAATTAAGATATTAGCCTAATATTTCGCCTGCTTGACCAGAAATGATAAGAGCAAACATGAATGTTGTCAAGATTCCTGGTTTAGTTTGGCCAACCACAAACGCCTTCTGTTCCTCAGGCAGTTTTTGCACTCTTTTCCTTGATTTGTTACAACTTTTGGCAGTCTATAGTACTCCAAATGTTTTTCCTTGGCCTACCGATTAGTACAGCCCAAAACATGACAATAATTAACCATTTTCAGCAGCAATAATCTGTAAAATGTTTGGTTCTGTTTGGTTCAGTTGCATTGCTTACGTTCAGTGCCTCCAATATGGCTGATTAATGACGTGTAATGAAAACACTCTATATTAACTGTTCGTTTATTATACTGGTACTGTTGTATTAAATCGATATTACACTCACAATCGTCTGAAAATTCGGAACAAAAACACTCTTGATAATGCTTGAGTTAAAGTTACTCTGTAAACGGCAGGTAATAGATGTTTAACAAACAAGAACAAGGTAATATAAATGAACACAGACAGAATAACTTTACTCACGTTGCAGCCAGCGACAATGCCGTCTCCACCAGCGCAAACCATGCTTTCCTTGACGGTGGAACCCCACCAGTCAAATCTGGAGCAGGTGGCGTGATCCACAATGGGCATCAGTGCCTGCTGCAGTTTGTCAGGAAGAGCGCCTCCAGCTGGAACACAACCACAGTATGTAAGTTTATACAAACTTCTGTACAGATTACCTCAGAAAAATCTTTTTTTTATACACTAAGAATATTCCAGCTGTTGTTACACGAATGTATGTTGCGTCTTGTGTGCATAAGCACTTACTGGAGAGTCTTCCCCAGCCTGTAATGTAGCAGGGGTAGTTGTTTTCGAGGATGGAGCCAGCAGGAGGAATGCAGCCCAGCTGAATACTATCACTTGCTGTCACAGGCTCAGACAACTTGATCAGGGCAATGTCGTTTCTGAATGAGCACAAGAATCACAAGTGAGAGCTGTTTTTTCACCATTGTGTTGATGTCCACAGACAGTGTCACAAAATAAACCAGACAGGGAGATCGAGGCCTGGACATGAAGTGATAATAACCAACTGGCTATATATTAATATATTAACACAATTTATGTAAAGATCTACAAAGTATAATACTTACCCATTAGACACAAATATGTTGTTCCACTTCTCATGCACAATGATCGTCTGTGCGCTGATGGTCTGTGAGCCGGCCTCAGATACTGACAGGTCATGCTTACCGACTTGCACCCTGTAGTTGCGCCCAGAACTACAAAAGAGAAATGCATGATGGTTAAAGGTTAAAATCCAGTTAAAATCTATGGATGTCATCAAGTTCACAACACAACCGAAAAAGAGTTAATATTGTTAGTGCTGTTTAATTGGATTCTGTACCAACCAAAGACTGATAGATGAGTTGAACAATGGATTGGACAAATATACCTGATGCAGTGAGCAGCAGTCATCACCCAGTTTTCGGCAATGATAGATCCTCCACAAGTGTGATACCATGAGGTACCGCTCTGATACTGCAGAGAGACCTAATCATGGGACACACACAAAAAAAGATTATTAAGCATACAAATACCTGCTCAAACAGCAGAGCGTTGTGCTAGCAACATTAAGAAGATGGGTTTGATTCCCATGGAATGCATGCCCTGATGAAATGTAAACCTTGAATGATCTAAATTACTGTGTATTAAACTGTTTGCCAAATGCAAAAATGTAACGAAGAGAGGGAATAGATGCAATAGCAAAATGTGGAAAGTAAAACTAAGGCAGAAGGATATAAAAAAAACAGACAAAATGGTGCTACAGTACATACCTGCCAGGGCCAGCTGTGAGGCTTGGCTTCCACTCCATTGACCACACGAGAGCTGATTGGCTCAATGGGTGGTTTTCCACACCCAAAAGCTGCAGTAGAAATTCAGAATGAAACCTTTACATCTTTTGCATATATAAAAGAGCAATATCTGTATTCATTATGTTGCAAACTAGTATGCCTAAGTCTCCTGAGCGCTTCTGTTCAGGTGTGCAGACATCTTACCGCTAGCGATGAGCACTGATGCTAGGATGAGGGCGAACATGTTGACTCAGGTCAGCTGCCAAATACTTTACCGCTTTTAAACCTTCTCTATTTGTGATGTCACATTGGCCACACAAAATTATGCAGTTTTTTTGCCTGGAAAAATATATCAGTTTCTAAACAGCTGCTTTCCTTGAATCCATTCACATGGCCTTCATGCACAAACCTCTGTCTTAACTAAGTTCTACTAATTTGTAACATACAGACTTTAACAATTTAGCATTCACTTAAACTTTGGAGGGAAATAGGTTTTCAGGTAATATTTTCTATGATATTTGATACTAGAGTCTCCTGCCATTTTTTCTGGGAAATAATAATTGAAATGGTTAATACTTATTTAAGAAAATGAAGTAAAAACAGCTAGCTAGCTAGGATATACAGTACTGTTCAAAATTTGAGGTCGGTAAGATTTTAAAATGTTTTTGAATGAAGACTTTTATGCTCACCAAGGCTGCATCTATTTGGTCAAAATAAACTAAAAACAGTAATATTGTGAAATATTATTACTATTTAAAATAGCATTTTTGTCTTTTAATGTATTTTAAAATGTTGTTTATTCCTGTGGTGGAATCACTCTGGTCTTTAGTGTCACTTGATCCTTCAGAAATCAATCTAATATGTTAATTTGGTGCTCGAGAAACATTTATTATTATCAATGCTGAAAAAAGTTGTGCTGTTTAGTATTTCTGTAGAAACCACAATGTAGTTTTTCAAGATTCTTTTATAAATAGAAAGTTCAAAGAGCAGCAATTATATAAAATATAAATGTTTTGTAACATTATAGATGTTTTTACAGTCACTTTTGATCAGTCGGATGTGTCCTTGCTGAATAAAAGTAGTGTAAATGAATAATTTTTTTAAGCTATAACATATGTTGTTAGTGATTTTTTTTTTCTCTCAGTTGATATGAACAATATATCCTGTGGTCAAGTTTGAATGAGGTCAGCAGATGGTATGTTCTCAGGGAAATTAGTTTAACATCAGGATTGACCTGTGTCTCCATTTACTTTTGCTTTGTTTTCGGGTCAGAAAATTCCACAAAAGGACATTGCACTATTGAACCCACTAAGCACAGCTTATTCTTTATATGCTGAGTATTTGTGACATAAAAGTAATATAGTTTGATGGTTTGTCATTCATTGTCAAACTGAAAGTCATCATATCATAAAAACACATTTTGGTCCCAGCTTGTGTTTTATGACAACTCTCTATTGAATCATAGAATAGATTTAAATGAGCATATGTTTTCCCTTTGAACATTTTAATGTAAAAATGCAAAGTAAAGTCCTTAAACACATTATCATTGTCAACAAGTTTATTTTAAATTTAGATGTAAAACAGCTGAATATTTAATGGGAACAAACACCTGAATATACACACATGCAAACAAGTTCATCTGTTGTCTAAAGACAAAGCAGTTACTGCAGTTTGGTCATGTATAGATTGTACTTTGACATGATTAAAATAGTGGACACGAGTGTACTTATAAACATCGAACTCAGGATTCAACCTCACAGAACCTATTGCATTAGATACTCTCTTCTTATTTAATGGATAATGTTATAAATGTTCCCCACTAAAAGCCCTTCAGAAAACTCATTATCCTGCATGGAGATGCTTTAATCTCATCTAGATAACAGGGTATCCTGAAGTCTGTCAAAGAGAGGATAAGATTGTCCTGCTGTTGTTGCGTCACCTGCTGCTGATCAGGTTAAACCTTTTGCCCTCTCATGTAGAATATCTCGTAAAATGACTAAAAAGTAAATCTGTAACTTAGTGTTATATGTTTTCATGATGTTTTTTTTTTTCCAAATATCAGAATATTAACATTTTTGAGCTTAGAAGCATTAGACATATACAGTGCCTTGTGAAAGTATTCATACCCCTTCATTTTTTTCACAATTTGTTATGTTGCCACCTTATGTTAAACTGCTTTAAATTATTTTTTTCCTACGTCAATCTACACTCCATACATGGCAAAACTAAAACAGGTTTTTTACATATCTGCAAATTTATTAAAAATAAATAATTTTAATGATTCCATTGCATAAGTATTCAAACCTGGGACAGTTGAAATTTAGCTCAGGAGCATTCATATTGTTTATAGATGTTACTCCACTTCGAGTGAAGTTAACCTAAATTCAATTGAATGGGTATGGTTTGGAAAGGCACACGTCTTTATAAAAGGTCTAACAACTGAAAATGCATATCAGAGCCCTGAAAAAAAACCAAGCCCTGAAGTCAAAGGAACTGCATGTAGAGCTCAGAGACAGGACTGCGTCAAGCCACACATCTGGGGAAGAGTTAAAAAAAATCTGCTGCATTGAAGGTTCACAGAAGCATATAGTTTCTGTCATCCTTAATGGAAGAAGTCTGAAACAACCAGGACTCTTCTTAGAGCTTTTGAAAATTTTTACTAGGAATAAATTAATATTCTACAAATGTATGACTATATAAGACTCTCTTTAGATAGCAGAAAAGAATTAAAGTCTGTCATTACAGTCACTTTTAACAGTGATATTCATGAAATGAAACAAAATCATCTCTCAATGTACTTCATCAAGAGGCATGAAAACCTTGACTAAAGAGATCAACATTCTCCCTAACTAAATAATGAAGCAGTAAAGCATTTAATGTGTTGACTGTGTATTGCTTTGGCTCTGTACAAGGTCCATTTTTCTTCAGATTTAGTCCATCCCACTCTGTCATGTGTTTATGGGACAGTCTTATATTGCCGGTATCTTATTGTCAGTCTGTTCTACCTTTTTGTTTAGCGTTTGATATGTTATTCAGATCAGGAAGAATCTTGACAGCCAAATTCATGTCTAAACCTACACAAGATGCAATGTATAAAGTACCAGGTAATTTAACATTTCTGTGCTCTGTTACTATAGCTTATAGTGTTATGTAATCATCTCTTAGGCCTTTGTTTTGCCACATGGATAAGCACTGTATTTTGTCAAGCCATAACGTCTGACCCTAAGATAGCTTAGGGTCTTCTTGTTCCTGCTGCTACTCTGTCAAAAGAAACTGCATTAATTAATTGATTGTGCTAAACCAGCAATCATACCACAATACTTTTGTAAGACATGGCTTTAAAACTGAGCTATTCTTTTAAATCTGTATTTAAAGTTACTTTAAAAGCTAGCGAGGTTGTAAATTAGGTGTTACATCATGGTTTGGTGTTGAGTTCGGAAATATTTAAGATTATTTAATTTGCGCCACACGTGAAGTTACTGCTATTTCTTTACATTCATGCACATATTAATACACTTATACACACAGTAAGATACCATTTCAGTTCCTCATGAACTCTGATATCCTCCAGAGCTCTGTACAGTCTAATCATCCGTCACATTGTCTGTGTCACACCTCTCATGATTTGTAATGGTGTGATTTCTTCTCAGCTAACAAAAAACGGCCATCTGCCAGTGGTCTGGAGTTCATTGGTCCTCTTGTGAGCTCTGTGGATGAGACCCCAGACCCCATCAGTACAGTTATTAAAGGTGAAATTCCATCTTGGATCACTGGCAGCTTCTTTAGAAATGGACCTGGAAAATTTGAGTTTGGTGAAAGCAAGTAAGAGGGCAAAAATTGCTACAATCACTGCGAGATCTGTTCATTTTTGTCTGTGTTTTCTTTGCTCATTTGGCTTCATCTGTTCCTTCTCAGATTCATTCACTGGTTTGACGGCATGGCCTTGATGCATCGTTTCCACATTAAAGATGGTCAGGTGACCTACAGCAGTCGTTTTTTACAGAGTGACTCTTATGTGCAAAATGCAGAGAAGAATCGAATTGTAGTGTCTGAATTTGGCACCCTGGCAACACCTGACCCATGCAAGAACATCTTTTCCCGGTTCTTTTCACGTTTTCAGATTCCAAGTAAGCATCAGCTGAAGGTGACAGTGCCATGCGATCATAAATTCAGATTATTCAGACAGAATGCTCTGACTGCAGGCCTATAATCTATAAAGATTAGATCAGAATGGACAATTACAGTACTACTCAAAGTTAATGCAATTACTACAAAACCTCCATCTGAACACATTCTAACCTTCAGTTGTGTTTGATTAATAGAGGCGACTGATAATGCAGGAGTGAGCTTTGTTAAGTACAAAGGAGATTTCTACGTAAGCACAGAGACCAATTTCATGCGCAGAATTGACCCTGTTAGCCTGGAAACCAAAGAAAAGGTAATTATGATGATTTCACAGATACAGAAATAAAAGTATACAACATAAATTTTATGGGTGTGGCTTCTGGTCTCATCCACGTCCTGCTATTTTTAGATGTACAAAACAGCTTGTTCTGCTTGATCTTGCAAATTGGTGTGTCTTACCATATTATTTTAATGTATTATCTTATTTATGAACACACTGGTTTGTAGTGCAAACAGTTTTACCGTTTACTGCATGTTGTTATTTTTCTCATTATTTCCCTTTAGCGGCCAATGAAGCAGCTAATGAACCATCCATAGGCTTACTTCTGAATTGAAGAATAAGATGGATAGTCTTTTCCAAAAATGAACATTTATCTTTATGTGGTTTTGTTTTCGAAAGGTGGATTGGTCAAAATATATTGCAATTAATGCAGCGACAGCTCATCCACATTATGATGGTGAAGGAGCGTCTTACAACTTGGGAAACTCATATGGCCAAAAAGGTGGGATGCCTCACTTCTTTTTATAACACCGGCTAAATGCCTTAATGTTTTCAAACCAAACATAACTGCAAAAATAATGACTGTTTCAAACCAAAACACTCCATCCATCTGCCATTGGTCAAACAACCACATATTACCACCAAGAAACACTTTTCAGCACCATAGAGCCACCTCTGCTGAAAAAAACAACTAAAATTAGTCTAGGCTGGTTGGCTGTTCTTAGCTGGTTTAAGCTGGAAGTAGCTGGTCACCCAGCCTGGCTAGGCTGGTTTTAGCTGGTTGTTCCAGCTGGTCTCCTGACCAGCTAAGACCAGCCTGGCCAGCCAAGGATGTGGCCAAAACCCCTCTAAAACCAGCCTGGATGACCAGCTAAAACCAGCCAACCATCTTAGGCTGGTTTTAGCTGTTTTTTTTCAGCAGGGCCACTTTTGGGGAATATCAATATAGAAATGGCTTATACTTATAGTTTTTTTGTGCATCATTCTGGCATATAACAATAACAACAAAAATACTTTCTAATATTAATACCTTCTGTTCTGTTTCTTAAAGGCTTCTTCTATCATATCCTCCGAGTTCCACCAGGTGATGGAAAGAATGACCTTGCTGATCTGTCAGGTGCAGAGATTCTTTGCTCTGTTCCTGCTTCTGACCCCAGGAAACCATCATACTACCACAGTTTTGGTAAATTTGCCTGCCATATTTGCATTTTCAGATCATCTGCCGTTCTGCTTCTTTATCCATCTGTAATATTACAAGAATTATTTTGCATCTATTTACATAGAATTTCACAGGGTTGGAACTGGGCCACACTTTTGTTCATGTAGTTTGTCCAGTTTATTATAATCTCCACCAACAAGCAGATGCAAAATAATGCGTTTTTCTTTGGAAGTGTTTGTACAGATTTTTTACCTTATGTTTGCAGTCATGTCAGAGAATTACATAGTCTTCATTGAGCAGCCGATCAAGCTTGACCTGCTGAAATTCATGCTGTACAGAGTTGCTGGAAAAAGCTTTCATAAAATCATGACCTGGAACCCGGAACTAGAAACCATCTTTCATGTAGCAGACAGACGCACTGGCCAGGCACAGCAGAATCTATCACAATATCATACTGATTTCTAATTGTGGCCACTGTGCATTTCTGTTGCTTCACCTGTGACATCTATGTTTTCATCCCTGCAGCTCATCAAGACAAAGTACTACAGCAGTGCCATGTTCACGCTGCACCAGATTAATGCATATGAGGATAGTGGATATTTGATTATGGACATGTGCTGTGGAGACGATGGCAATGTGATTGGTGACTTCACAATGGAGAACCTTCGGGCATCTGGAGAAGAACTTGACAAGGTAATACTTTCACAATCCAAAACATGTCAAATATTGATAATGTTGACTTCTTTGTCAGTTTCATAAAAATAGTTTATATTGGCTTTTTCAGTTCTTCAATTCATTGTGTACAAACTTACCAAGGAGATATGTACTGCCTCTGGACGTAAAGGAAGATGAGCCTAATGACCACAACCTCATCAATTTGCCATACACCACTGCCACTGCTGTGAAGACTGCAAATGGGGTATGTGAGCACGAAGTGGAGAGAGCAGGGAATTAAAAACAATAATATTTATAAATATCAATAAATGTCATTTGTCTTTGGTAATAATAGGTGTTCCTGAGCCATGAAGATCTCTACAATGATGACCTGTTGCAGTATGGTGGTCTTGAGTTCCCACAGATCAACTACACGTATTACAATGCTCGTCCTTATCGGTACTTCTACGCCTGTGGCTTTGGGCACGTATTTGGTGACTCTCTGCTTAAGATGGATCTAGAAGGAAAGAAGCTAAAGGTACCATCTTAAATTGAAATGAAATAAGATATGAAATAAGTTTGACAGTTCACTCTAATTGAGAATATAATGTTTGATCTGTCTTGTTGTCTGTAGGTGTGGCGCCACCCTGGTTTGTTCCCTTCAGAACCAGTGTTTGTTCCAGCACCTGATGCTAAGGATGAAGATGATGGTGTGGTCATGTCTGTGGTCATTACACCAAAAGAGGTGAGTTTCTTAGTGCCATTATAGTTCAGTTGGCTTCCTTTTATGACATATTAACATATTATATAAGTCATATAGGCTTACTTTGGTCAAAGTTCAGTCTAAGAATTCAGTCTTGACAGGTGTGATAAAGTTGTGTAACTTTGTTTAGAAAAAGAGCAGTTTCCTCCTTGTCCTTGATGCCAAGACCTTCACAGAGCTTGGACGAGCAGAAGTTCCAGTGGACATCCCGTATGGCACCCATGGACTCTTCAGTGAGAAGAGCTAAATAAAAAATCAACTCAGATGAACTCAAAAGAGTGAAAACAGCTATGTAATCTTTAGAATAAGCTTTAATGTGTTTGTATTATGTGTTGTGTTAAAAGTTTTATTTTTACTCTGCATATTTTGCGGATGGCTAAGTGACAAATATTTTAGAAAAACTGACATGCCTATGCACTATTTTTTCTGTATTTTAAACTACAGCATGTATTTAACATTTTATGCATCAACTACCCTTATTTTGTATACGGTAACCTATAATTTTCCCATGCATCCCTGCTATTTTTGAATCAAAATAAAGTGCAACAGACATCGGTAAACTAGAGAAAGTCTATTTTAACAAAAACAACAACAACAACATAATAATACTGACACAACACTTAAAAGAAAATAAGTACAGTGTCCAAGCATGATCCAAATCACTTGATTATCTTCTTATAAATAGTGCAACACATTTATAAGAAGTGCTATACGGTTTACATTTCAACTGTATTTGTGACCCTGGACCTCAAAACCAGTCATAAGGGTCAGTTTTTTTGAAATTGAGATTTATACATCATCTGAAAGCTGAATAAATAAGCTTTCCATTGATGTATGGTTTAGGACAGGACAATATTTGGCAGAGATACAACTATTTGAAAATCTGGAATCTGAAAGTGCAAAAAAATAAAAATATTCAGAAAATAGTTAAAGTTTTCCAAGTTTTTATATATTTGCGGTAGGAAAGTTACAAAATATCTTCATGGAACATGATCTTTAATTAATATCCTAATGATTTTTGCCATAAAGGAAAAACAATATAAATATAATTTTGATTGCTACAAATAAACCCGTGCTACTTACTACTTACGTCACATTTGACTCTTCATTACTCTACAAACAGGGAAAGGACACATATAAAAGATATAAAAGATAAATATAAATATAAAGATATTATGATATTATATTTTGATTTTTTTGCAACCTCAGATTCCTGATTTTTAAATAACTGTATCTCGGCCAAATATTGTCTTATCCTAACAAACCATACATCAATGGAAAGCTTATTTATTCAGCTTCTCAATTTTGAAAAAAATGACCCTTATTACTGGTTTTGTGATCCAGGGTCACAAATGTTTACTTTCAGCTTATACAACACTGCTGAATTTGACAAACCTGTAAAAAGATGTCTAAAGCCAAGGTGTGTTGTGTTGACATTTAGTATAATGTTAGTTAATTCGTAACTGACATTACAAATGAAGTGATTTCTCATTACAACAGCCTCAACAGTACATTTATATACCATTCAAACGTATGAACTTGTGTTTAGACTGAAAATAAGGTAATGTCTTTGCAAAGAAACACCAAACTGATCTTCAAATTGTTGGTAAGATCTATTTTTTAGGCAAATATTTAAATCTACTATTATGTAACCGGACCTGACATTAACGTTACACTTGCTGTTTTAACTATTTATTAGTTTGTATTTTGGTCAATTATGTACTTTCAAATAGGTTTTTTTTACCGCTTATCTATATATAATGATATAATATAAATATAAAGATATAAAAGATAAATATAAATATAAAGATATTATGATATTATAGATCAGTGGTTTTTACCCTTAAACTAGAACTACACCTTGAGCACAAATCTAAACAGGTAAGGATGAGGACAAACAATCCACACTGATTGGTCTGTCTTCAAAGCCAAGCTAACAACATGAAAGAAATGGGTAAAAAAAAATAATGCCCAAAATACATGGGACCAGTATTTATTTTATTTTTTTTTTCAGACACATCACATTACAGGAGTATTGTAGAGACTTGTTTATTAAAATAAAGCATGTTTTCATTTTTAAGATAAGCTTTGGTAAGTGAAATACTGATGTTGTTACATATCTTGTTTTTAGTCAGTTGAACACACAATTTATCATAATCATTGTGCCGTGGAAAGCTTCTTTAAAGGGGTCATCAGATGCAAACTTCAATTTTACATGTTGTATGAACATTAATGTGTGTTAGCAGTGTACGTACAAATCTACCCTATAATGATAAAAATCCATGCAGTGGTTTTTAATTAATCTGTAAAAAATAATATCCCCATTTTTAAATCGAGCATTTCTCAGATGCCTGTCGGTGTGGTGTCACACCCACAGAGGCCGCTCCCACGATAGTTGATTGAAATGACATACCTCAGATCAGTATGCCAATATTAAAATAACATCATCACTGTTGATTAATTTATGAATGCTAAACAATATATCATATATCACTGCGATAAGTTTCAACTTTAATGTTAGATTAAATGTGACTAAACAGATTGTTGCTACATCTCCAATTAACATTGTGACATATTGATTCAATAACATAAGAGGTGTTTATTTTCTGATGGCCTGTGTAATGAGTTGTATTCCTCAACAGCTATAAGTTGTAAGATGTTTCCAGCTCTATAAATTTAATGACTATTCAAATGACTATTTACAAATGAATAAAATAAGAGCATCTTATAAAAACATAATGAAGAATGGTAGAAGGAAGAATATTAGCTGAAGATGTAACTGAGATTGAACATTTCAAGACTGCATGGAGATCTTTAGTTAAAAGCTTGACCTTTATCCTGCAGTCCACTGGTAAATAATGACATTCAGCACATTTTCCCCATGAGAGCAAAACCCACAAACACTACTAAAGAAAAAAACCCTGACATATTCCTGAACTTTAACACAAAGCAAGCCTCAAAACTGATCCCAAGTTCCCAACCATTCACTTTCACTCTTATGTTTTTTGAAATTTGGTTAGTAATGAATTTAAACACTTAAATGACCCAGAAGATGACCAGCTGAGGGTAATAATACATTATGTTTTCATATTTGTCATGCCTCTTACATTGTATTATTTTTTACATTTGTCATGACTCTTACATTGTCTTATTATTAGTTTGTTAAGAATTTATTTACTGTTTTTCTTGGTGGGTTGGTTTTCTGATATTAAAATTAGATCAGTATCCTTGGTTCACCTTAATTGTTCATCATGACTTTAAATAAGAAGAGAGAAAAACAAATGAAAAACATGTCATTTTTAATTCACATGCAAATCTTTACCAAATTACCAAAACTCAGAGATTTTTTTAACCAGAATGGCTTGAGACAGAGCTAAAAGAACTGTATTAGTATAACTAAATTTCAAGGTTTATTTACTCATTCAGTGTTTATGCATTAATCATATTTAACAGTAGGTTTCTTCTTCATGTTACAGCCCCAACTAGAAACAAAACTGGCAATACTGTGCACCTCCCAGATGCTGTCAGATTTTTTACAGTTCAGGGGACCACCAGAGTCACCCTGTATGATGTTAACAAAAAACGTATTTACTAATTGTCATACATTGTACTCATAAAAGTATATTTTATTATACAACAACTGCTTCAGTTATTTGAATTTGATTGGCTTTATGCATGGCCAAAGACTATAGAAATACACTCGAATGGGAGAAAGTGCAACGTGTAATATGGTAGAATAAGTCCCGCCCTCTAAATAGAAGAGCCAATAGCCAACTGGTAAAGGCGTCACATAACTGCAGCTGCTGTTAGAGGCTTTACTTGCCTTAGGAAAACAGTCAGTGTGCTGAAACAGCTGCACAAACTCACTGGCTGAAATATAAGCTTTTTTAATGCTATCTGAGAATAAGAAACAACATTTATAAGACAGTTCATGTCAGATTTTGTTAAATGAGTTATATGAATATATGCCTCACGAATGAAGTAGCAATAATTGGTAATTAACTTTACTCCCATTGCAGCCAGCGACAATGCCGTCTCCACCAGCCCACACCATGCTTTCCGCGACATTGATATCCCACAAGTCAGACCTGGAGCAGGTGGCATAATCCACAATGGGCATCAGAGCTTGATGGAGTCTGTCAGGAAGAGCGCCTCCAGCTGGGACACAAACGCAGTATGTTTGTTGATGCGCTGAACACATACACTAAAACATGACTAAATCTCAGGTTTGTTTTATACACTAAGAATATTCCAGCTGTTATTGCATGTATGTATGTTGGGTCTTGTTTGCACAAGCACTTACTGAAGAGTCTTTCCCAGCCTGTGAGGGGTAGTTGTTTTCAAGGATGGAGCAAGCAGGAGGAATGCAGCCCAGCTGAACAGTATCACTCGCTGTCACAGGCTCAGGCTCAGGCTCAGTAACTTGATCGGGGCAATGTCGTTTCTGAATGAGCACAAGAATCATAAGTAAGAGCTGTTATTTACACTCACTTTGTTTATGTCCACAGTCAGTGTCAGAAAATAAACCAGACGGTGATCGAGACCTGGACATTAAGCAATCATGACTGTCTGACTATGTTTAATGCAAACTGATTTATGTAATCACATTATTTTATAATCCACCTGTTTTTCAACTCAAAAGTAAACTTAATGTGATAGACTTCTGGTGAATTTAAGATAATGTATTAATATGACAACAAATAAGTAACAGTTTGCACTGTCAAGAAGCATAATAGGCTTTTTTGTACAGCAAAAAATAACTATATAGTGGTTGTTATACAAAAATACTTTGCTGCAGAATGCTCTAATAGCCTAGTTAAGTAATTGAGAGAATTTAAAATCTATGAATTCAACTGATTGATGAAACATATTTACCTTCATATTAAGTGTTAGTTGTAAAGTTATTAAGTATAATACTTACCCAAGTTCCACAAGCCAAGGGTCATATTTCTCATGCACAATGATCGTCTCTGCGATGAAGGTCTTCGAGCCGGCCTCATCTACAGACAGGTCATGCTTACCAACTCGCACCCTGTAGTTGCCATAACTGCAGGAGATAAAATGCACGGTGGTTAAAGATGATAATTCAGCTTAGAGCTAATGAATTCGTCATTCATAAGGTAAATATATTAGATGAACACTGGCTTGGACTGCATACTGTGAGCAGCAGTCATCACCCAGTTTTCAGCAATGATAGATCCTCCACAAGTGTGATACAATGAGCTACCGCTGATACTCCAGAGAGATCTAATCATGGGACATATAAAAAGTTTATTTAACATACAAATGCATGCTTAATTTAGAGACTGCTCAAGCTCGTTGTGTGTAAAAGTGTTTTCCAAATGCATAAATGTAATGCAGAGAGGAAGATGATGTAATGACAAAGATGTTGTGAGATAGAGGTAGTAAAAAGAGGGAATAAGAAATAAATAGAGCAGATGAAATGGTGCTATAGTACATAGCTGCCAGGGCCAGCTGTGAGGCTTGCCCTCCACTCCATTGACCACACGAGAGCTGATTGGCTCATTGGGTCGTTTTCCACACCCAAATGCTGCAGTAGAAATTCAGAATAAAATGTTTACATCATTTGCACATATAGACCAATATCTGCAATCGTTATGTTGCAGGCTACTAATTTTAAGCCTCCTGAGCGCTTTTGTTCAAACGTGTGGACTTCTTACCACTAGCGATGAGCACTGATGCTGCTAGAATGAGGGCAAACATGTTGACTCGGGTCAGCTGCCGAACACTTGCCCACTTTTAAACCTTCTCTATTAGTGATGTCACATTGACCACACAAAATTATGAAATACGTTCTGAATGAAATGCTCCACCTGCTCTGTGAAGAAAAAACAATCAGCTTCTGAACATCTGCTTTTTTTTAATCCATTCACACGGCCTTTATGCACAAACCTCTGTCTTGACCAGTAGCAGCTCCCGACAATAATAAATATAGGTGGTGCAGATGCTGGGTCATATTGTAAGCTATATTACTAATCTGTGATTAACTGCTGGTAGTTTTAGATTTAAATGACTGAACACATGCAGAATGGTTTTGACAGAGGTCAATGTCCTTGCATAATTCAGCCTGAAGATGGCACTCTGATGTTGATTGGCAGGCTCTATATGCACACCCAAATGTATTTATTGTGTTTAAATAATAAATGAGAATTTTACAGGTGTAGGGGAAAAAAATTAGAAAATCAGAAGGTTTAAATTAATAATATTTATAAAATTTAACAAATAAATATAATGAAAACTAGCTAGCTTAAACACAAATCAAAATTTTGGGTCAGTAAGTTTTTTTAATGCTTTTGAAGGAAGCCTTTCATACTCACAAAGGCTGCGTTTATTCAAAGTAAAATACTGTGAAATATCATTACACTTTAAAATAACTGTTTTCTATTTTAATATATTTTTAAATTTCATTCATTCCTGCGATGGCAAAGCTGAATTTTAAGCATCTGTCACTGCAGTCTACACATGATCTTTCACAAATCATTCTAATATGCTCCAGCAATATTTATTACTCTTATTATTATTAAAAACAGTTGTGCTGCTTAATATTTTTGTGGAAACTGTTACACATTTTTTCAAGACTGAAATTGAAAGTTTAAAAAAATCTGCATTTATGTGAATTGTAGATCTTTTGTCACATCAAAAATGTCTTTCCTCTCACTTTTGATCAATTGAATGCATCCATGCTAAATTACAATATTTATGTTTAACTGTAGAGTAAATTAATCTTATTTTTTCCCCAAGTTGTAACATGTTGTTACTGAACAATGTTACATTTAAATGTACTGTAGGTATAACCTGTGGTCAAGTTTGAATGAGGTCAGCAGATGGTAAGTTCTCAGGGAAATTAGTTTAACAGCAGGATTGACCTGTGTCTGCATTCCTTGCTTTTCTGGGTCAGAAAAGTCAGCAATAAATAAATAAATAAATAAAACAGCACTATTAAACCTGAGACCACTTCTGACTTTTATATGCTGCATGTACTTTGCGTATACTTTATACTTCATATAATTGATTAAAAATGACCAAATGTCTTACCTTTAACAATGTAAAACACAGTAAATCAAACCACATTAACAAATTAATTTTACATTTTGATAGATCTTAGGTTTAAATCTAAAGTCAGTGGTCTGGAGTTCATTGGTCCTCTTGCGGGCATCCTTGTTTGAGTTTGGTGAAAGCAAATGAGAGGGCAAAATATTGCTATAATCATAGCAAGATCTGTTAATTTTCTTTGCTTATTAGGCTTCATCTGTTCCTACTCAGATCACCCATTGGCGAATTCACCAATTATTAATGTATGCATTAACGTAGCCTTATTTTGTATACAGTATAATTTTTCCATATATCACTATTAGTGCAACAGGCAAAAAAATTAGTGCAACAGGAAAAAAAATACTTAAGAAAAAACAAATACAACTGTCCAAATATGATCCAAATAGCTTGCTTATCTTCTACTTTTGTGTATTTCATTAAACTTGGTACAACACAAGTGATCTCCAAAACACTAGGTAGCGCTCGTGCTATACGGAAGCGCTAGTTTACACCTCAGCTGTATTTGTTTCTTCATTACTCTACAAACGGGAAAAGCACAAACAAAAGTTGTGTACATTGTGCTAGTAATTCTGAAGTCTCATACTAAATTGCTGAATTTCACAAACCTGTAAAAATAGACGTTGTTGCTGAAGCGAGAAAACGTGTTTGGGCGTTCAGAGCAAAGGTGTGTTGTGTTACAGTGGTTTATTTGTAAAGTGATTTCTCGTTATTCCAGCCTCAATAATACATTCATTTACGAACGCTGAACGGTTTAAACGTATGGACTTGTGTTTAGACTGAACATAAGTGAATGTCTGTGCAAAAAAGCACAAAACGGATCTTTATACAGTTGGTAAGAACTGTTTTAACTACTCTATAACACTGAAATTTTAGTTTATGACCTGAAGTAGAGTTCATTTTCGATTTTAACTATTTGATCAGTTTGTATTTTGGTCAGTCATATATTTTAAAATAGTATTAAACTCTTAAACGCTAGTATTTAACTATACCTTGAGCACATACTGTATTTTTACAGGTGAGGTGTGGCTCCATAAGGCCATTGTGCTTTGTCATGACTAATACATTTATTGTCTTTATCTGTCAGTAACTGTCAGGGTAAAATATGCCCTTGTTCCGGCAACTTGAGCCCCCACTGGTGAGGGAACCTCAGAGGAAGAAAAAACATAAGACTGAATGGACTGAGGATGAGGACAAACCATCTACACTGATTGGCCTTTGTCTTCAGAGCTTAGCTGAGAACATGAAGGAGATGTGGGCGAAAGATTATGCCCAAAAATACATGGACCAGTATTTCTTTAGATACATCATGGGTCCCTTCAGCTCTTTACGTGAGTACTGCAAATATATTGTATATGTGTAGATATGTGAGTATTTATTGAAGTATTTCTTATCTGTGTGTTTCTCTTTCAGCTGGTGATTTGTTGGAAGAGCTGTTGTGCATCCTGTCCTCGCGTAATTTGTTAACACGTGCAGCCCTGCATCTCCTTCTCCTCCCGCAGCTCAGCTGTTTGTCCCTCACATCAGCATGCAACCTTGTAAATGCCAACCTCTGCTCTCTTATCCAGATACGCTGCCAGGTTAAACACACACACCCCTTCTAACATTTATATATTTCGTATTTGCACACCGCTTGTGTAAACATACAGATGTGCTTGTAAGGCACCAGTGAACTAAATTTAAAGTCACCCATATCATAGCAAATAGCAGATATGCCTATTAGTTCTGAATTTCCATTAATGAATAGCAAAAGAATGTAGTCTTTTACTTTTTTTTTTTTACTTTGTTTTCTGTCAGTTGCACAGAAAATGTATCAATAATTGAACAGTGGAAGCCGTATTTTTTACTTTTAATGTGACCCAACAAATAATACAATAAAAATAGTTATTAAATAATAATAAAATGATTACTAAATAGTATTTTTTTCCACATTTTGTTATGTTGCAGCCTTATGTTAAACCTCTTTAAATTACTTTTTTTCCACATTAATCTACACTCCATACACAATAATGACAAAGCAAAAAACAGACTTGTGACAACTTTATTAATGTAAAAAAACTGAAATAAGTACATTGCATAAGTATTCATACCCTTAACATGGTACTTTGTTGAAGCACCATTAGAGCCTCAAGTCTTGTTGGTATGATGCGACAAGCTTTACATATCAGCATTTGGCAATTATCTGCCATTCTTCTCACCTGTTCACCTCTCATGCTCTGTCAGCTTGGATGGGGGCTGGCAGACATTTTCAGGAATCTCCAGAAATGTTTGATTGGGTTCAAGCCCAGGCTGTGACTGGGCCACTCAAGGACATTCACACAGTTGTCTATAAGCCACTCTTGCTGTCCTATTGGAAGGTGAACCTTCTGCTGTGTTGAACTTTCCTTCTGCTCTGATGAGTCCCTCAGTCCCTACCGCTGAAACACAGCCCCACAGCATAAGGCTGCTTCTACCACACTTTAATGTTGGGATGCTACTGTGCAGGTGATGAGAAGTGCCTGGTTTCCTTCAAACATGATGCTTGGAATTGACAGTCATAAGGCCAGAGAATCTGGTCTGATGATCTTGTTGTTGCTCACAATCTGAGAGTTCTTTAGGTGCTTTGTTTCAAATTTCAAGTGGGTTTTCATGTGTCTTCACTGAGGAGAGGATTGACTCTTTCCACACTGCCATAAAGACCGGTGGAGTGTTGCAGTGATGTTTGTCCTTCTGTAAGTTTCTCCCACCAGCATATATGATCATGGAGCTCAACTAGAGTGATCATCGGATTCTTGTTCACCTCTGTAACCAAGGCCCTTCTCCATCAATTGCTCAGTTTGACCAGGAGGCCAAGAGTTTTACTTGTTCCAAACTTCTTCCATTATGGATAACAGAGGCTACTTGCTTCTGTGAAACTTCAATGCAGCAAATATTTTTCTGAACACTTCCCCAGATCTGTGCTTTGACACAATCCTGTCTCTGAGCTCTACAGGCAGTTCTTTTGACTTCAGGGCTTGGTTTTTGCTCTTGTATGCATTTTCAGCTGTTAGACCTTTTATTAAGAGGGGTGTATGCCTTTCCAAATCATACTCATTCAAATAAATTTGCCACAGGTTAATGTCACTCAAAGTGTAGTAACATCTACAAGTGGTATAAAGGCTCCTGAGCTAAATTTTAAGTGTCCCAGAAAAGGGTATGAATACTTATGTAATGAATCATTTCAGTTTTTTTTATTTCTAATAAATTTCCGAAGTTGTTACAAACCTGTTTTTTGCTTTGGTGTGTGGAGTGTAGATTGATGTGGGGGGGAATTTATTTATAGCAGTTAACGCACAAAAGGCTGCAATATAACAAAACGTGAACAAAAATAAAGGGTATGAATACTTCCACAAGGCACTGTACATATTTAAAACTTTTGGTTGTTTTTGTGTTTTTGAAAGTCTCTTATGCTCATCAAAGTTATTTATCAAAAATAATACAGTTTAAAATATTACTCCAGTCTTCAGTCACATTATCCTTCAAAAATCATTCTAATAGCTGATTTGGTGCTCAAGAAACATTTCTGACTATTATTATTAATATTAAAAACAGTGATGCTTAATATTTTAAAACTTTTGATAGCTAGTGCACATATTGTAATTAATATAATAAAATAGAAAAAACCCTTATTAATCTAACATCAGTAAAATGCTGCCTACAAACACTTTACTAAAGGGATAGTTCACCCAAAAATGAAACTTCTGCCATTAATTTCTCTCACTTATGTTGCTCCAAACCTGTAAGACCTTCGTTCATCTTCGGAACACAAATTAAGATATTTTTAATGAAATCCAAGAGCTTTCTAAACCTCCATAGACAGCAAGGGTACTACCACTGTCAAAGCACAGAAATGTAGTAAGGTACATTGTCCATGTGACATTAGTGGTTTAATCGTAATTTTATAAAGCTACGAGAGCTACATTTTTGGGTGCACTACCGCTTAAATATGCATGTGAATGTTGTTATTCTTGCCTGTCGTCAGTATATACAAAGCTCTCACTATTCTTATGTTCACCCTTTTGTCTCTTTCTTGTGCAGAATCTTCAGTCTCTGGATCTTAGCGGCGCACAGAATATATCTGTATCAGTGCTGTGTGAGCTGCTGGGCAGCCAAAGTCGTCTCCGCTCACTCTCCCTAGCTGGAACACAGTGTGATCAGAAAGTGGTATCAGTAGTGTCCCGCCAGTGCCCCAAACTGAAACACCTGGATGTGTCACGGTGCCTTCACCTCACCCCTGCAGGCCTGCTCCCTCTGGTCTACCAAGTAACTCTTGCCAAGAACGCAAACATCTTAAGCAGCCTGCTAGCTTTGGATATCGGTCTAGCAGAAAATGAGAGCGATGCAGTAGCTGCAGTTGCATTCGTCCTGCTTAGCTTACCTGGTCTTCAGAGGTTGGCCATAGAGGGACTGGGACAGGCTTGTGCTCTTATACAGAACAAGCAGTTTGAGGTGACTGAGGAGTTTAGTAGCCGAGAAGGTGTGCCGCTTCTTAAAGACATGTGGGCGAAGCACACACAGGAAGACCACTTGAAAGACAGCAGTTTACTGAGTGCAGATGGAGAGGAAAGTTTTACCTTGGAAGGAAAAATAGATGATTGTTTGTCATTAGAGGAGTGTCAGATGGAAGCTAGTAATAGTACTGATATAAATGAAAGGACTTCAGGAGAGGGTTGTGAAAAAGATGGAAGTAGAAGTAAGGATAGTGTGACAACATCTCTCAGGGATGTGCAAGGACTGTCTCTGGATACCTTAGAGGCAGTAGGGAGCGTCTGCCCTGAACTGCGTGTCCTGTCTTTGGACTGTCTCCAGAGCAGTGCGGATGATAATGTTGACAGCTTTGAACAGGCAACAGTTTTAGCCAGAGGACTCGGTAGGTTTTCTGGACAGCTACGCTGTCTTTCTCTACAGTTTGCTGGTCTTCTGTCTGAACTGGTTCCAGCACTTCAAGCCGCAGGCTCACATCTGCTCTCGCTCACCTTGGAAGGCATCAAAGCTGATGGACATATTTCTTTTCTGGAGCTCATTCGTGCCTGTCCCAGACTGACCTCTCTCAGTGTTCATTTAGACCCACCCAGGAATAATTTGGATGGAAATGATGAGGAGGAGGAGGACGATGAAGACGAAGGCCTTCTTGCTAATCTGCCATGCATTCCACACCTCCGCTCTTTAACACTAAAGTAAGTAAAATGTTGTAATTCTAGCTAAACCTCATGCTGATGCACTTTCCCATTACAATTGAATGTTGTGTGTACTGTTTTTTGTTCTGCGCCCCAACAGTTTTTCCCTGGATGAACGACAAATGAAGCCTGCATTGTGTTGGAGGTCTCTTAAGGGAGTGCTGTGGGCATTACTTAAGGGCGCTTCTCTCCTTCAGAAGCTCTCGCTAATCGCTGTTCCCTGTCGATTGGACCCTGTGTTTAATCTTGTCCTGAATCATCCGGCCAAACCCCTCGGAGCCCTAGAGAGTCCCGCACTGCACTGCTTTAGATCCGTTAGCCTGAACCGCTCAGATATCACTATGGAGACTGTAGTGCATATTGTAAATACTTGTAGGCATTTGTCTCGTTTAGATTTGAGTGGCTGCTGGGCATTGACTTTGAGCAATATCACAAAGTTACAAAGCAAAGCCAAAAGGAGGCGCCATACACTGCAAATAACATGGACATGAGCTAGGGAAAGAAAAGGCTGTGCTGAGATTGAAAATAAGTACTGCCACTATGTGATTTTTGTTGAAAATATATTTATGTATGTAATTTATTACTGATACAAAGACAAAGCTGTCTAATAAAATTAGCCAAAATTACAATACACTGCTCATAATTAGATTTAGAAATTGTATCTTATAATATTCTATCCTAATATTCACATGGCCTTTGAGATTTAGAATTATGTTTACCTCAAACAATCTGTATTTTTGGATAAAGTTTTGTTTTTAAAAAAGCACTTTTTTCAAAAGATGAACCAGACTGTTCATTACACACTGTAAGTTTTTTTTTAGAAAAAATGTCATTAGTATACTTCTGTTTTTATGCAAAACTTTATTTTTATTACAACCTTTACACAATCTGCTGTTTTAATGTTGCTGGGAAAAGTTTTGGTGCAAAAAAATATTATTTAGCAAACATATACACTACCAGTCAAACGTTTTTGAACATAAAGATTTTTAATGTTTTTTTAAAAAAAGTCTGTTCTGCTCACCAACCCTGCACTTATTTGATCCCAAATACAGCAAATACAGTAAAATTTTTAAATATTTTACTGTTTTCTATTTGAATATATTTAAAAAATGTATTTATTTCTGTAATTTCAAAGCTGACTTTTTAGCATCATTACTCCAGTCATATGGTCCTTCAAAAGTATTCTGAGTTTCTGCTTTAAAAAAAAAAATTAACAGTTAATTTAACACAATTAATTTAAATAGTTAAAATATTTTACTGTTTTTGCGGTACTTTGGGTCAAACAAATGCAGGCTTGGTGAGACATTAAAGCATTAAAAATCTTATTGTTCAAAAACTTTTGACTGGAAGTGTATATATATATAAATATAAATAATAATACGTATATCAATAAAATCTTGTACTCTATACAATTGTGTTGTTTATATATTTGTCTATACACTATTGATTTTATACTTGTACCTTCGTATTTGATCTAAGGTGCAGTTTGCGTACTGCACTCTTTCTTCATTAAGAAGACTTAATGGCTCCTTTCATCGCAATGCGAAGCCTTCAGAACAATAGAATACGCTCATTGGCCAGTTCGCTAGCGCGAACTTATTCCTACAGCAAATCAGATCATGAGCGTCACATATCGTAATTCATATTCATGAGCCAAGCGTTTGACGTACTTACTCGTAAATTTGCTGGCGGGAGGAAGACGGAGACAGTGCGTGTTAGCTGAAGTGTGCTTTGTTTATTACATTAAAGTCAGTTATGTCTCGAATACTCAACTGTATTGTAGCGGTTTGTCCTGATATGGGAATAGGGAAAAATGGAAATCTGCCATGGCATCCAATAAGACTAAGGTGAGCTCGTATTTGCTGCTAAATCTCCAGCTAACGTTATGGTACATTGATTCAATAATATAAGAGGTGTTTGTAGATTTATGGTGGCCTGTATTATGAGTTTTGTATTTCGTAACAGCTTCTAGCACGTTTGCACTTGTAAAAATCGATTGATTATTCAAATGACTATTCACAAATTAATAAAATAAAAACATTTTTTCAAAAACAACGTTATAAGAGAATGGTAGAAGTAAGATTGTTATCTAAAGATTTACCTGAAATCGAACATTTTATGGTTGCACAGATCTTTAGTTAAAAGCTTGACCTTTATCCTAGAGCCCGTTCAGCACATTGCCCCCATGACAGCAAAACACCTGACGTATTACTAATCTTTAACACCGACAAGCCTCTAAATGTATCCCAAACATTTGCTTAGATTCTCATCTTTCTTATTTATTTTAGCAATGAATTCAAGCACTTTCAGAAGATGACGATGACGCCTTCAGTTGAGGGTAATTGTTTGCTTACATTGTCTTATTTTTGTCGTAGTTTATATGATTGTTCACATATTAGTTCAGTCTTAAACCAAATCATACATTCAGTTTGTCACTTACAGGTAAAAAGAATGTGGTCCTGATGGGCAGAAAGACATGGTTTTCTATTCCTGCAGCAAACAGACCCCTAAAGAACAGGATTAACATTGTTCTCAGCAGAGAGCTCAAGTAATCCTCTTTCAGTGTTTTTTTCAGTGTTATTTCATCTTGTGTGAAATCACTATGCTGTATATAAATAAAGTGCCTGTTTCTATCACTCGCTACACAGGACAGCCCCAGAGGGAGCTCACTATCTTGCCTCAGACTTCAGCTCAGCTCTCCATCTGTTAGACAGCAGTGAGCTCGAAAAACAAGTGGACCAGATTTGGATAATTGGTGGAAGCGCCCTGTACAAGGTTGGTAAAATGACGTCTGTCATATCTATTGAGAAATTCAGCAAAATGTAATGAAAGTATAAACATGCTGAATATTGCTTCAAATCTCAATGATTTGTGGTCACATGTTATCGTTCTTATCAGTGGTAAACTTATGAATATGGAAGTATTGTGGGGTTTTATATAGAACTTTGTGTAGCTTTGAGAAATAATTGTATGGCCTTTGATCAGTTCTATGTGTTTGTATGCACATTCTCCATTTATTTCTAGGTTTTAGGACTTCATACAGTTGATTCATAAAATAAATTGTATTGTTTTTTTAAAATGTGGTTTTATCACTCTTAACTTGAGGGTGAAATAGACCACTTCACCAGTTATATGCATGCAACAATATGCATTATACACCCACCTATACATCAGTTATATCTCAGTTATAGTGCAGTGAAGTCCAGATCTTTGTATAATCAGTTGTTATGGAAACTGCTTCAAGGCAAAATGTACAAAAGACTCCCATCCTTCATACTGCTTCCTCCTCATTCTGTTAATATCTTGTACATTGTAATCACTGTTGCGAATGTTGTGCTGTGTTCTTCAGGAGGTGATGGAGAGTTCTGGTCCCAGGCGTCTTTTCGTAACACGGGTCCTCAAGCAGTTTGACTGCGACACATTTATACCTGACATTAACACGGACAAGTACAAGCTCCTGCCCGAGTGAGTGTACATATAGATGTTTGTATGTTTACTTGAAGGTCTGTAATGCCAGGAGAGAGGTTAGCATTGCAGCTTATGAAGGCAGCTGCATTAAATTCATCAAAAGTGACAGTGAAGACATTTATAATGTTTCAAATAAAAAAAGAATCCTAAACAAGTATCACAGTTGGCGCAAAATATTAAGCAGCACAACTTTTTTTTAACATTGATAATAATTTCTTGAGCACCAAATACGCATATTAGGATAATTTCTGAAGGATCATGTGACATTGAAGACTGAAGTAATGATGCAGAAAATTCAGCTCTGCCATCACAGGAATAAATTGCGAAATTGTATTATTACTTCATGATATTACTGTATTTTTAATCAAATAAATGCAGCCTTTGTTAGCATAAGAGACATCTTTCAAAAACCTGTTAAAAAAAAAAAATACCGGCCCCAAATTTTAAAATGGTATTGCAAGTCTCAGAATAAAACATTTTGCATTTTGCTTGCAAAAAAAAAATGCTTCAGTTTCGTAACATGATATATAGTAGCTGTATATATACTCTAGTAAAGTGTTAAACTTCAAAAGGCCATTTGCCAAGGCTAAAACTCTTTACTGTTTTGAAAGTACAACCTTTTTTATACATATGTTTAGGGATACTTGTCCTTGAATAAAGTGGCATTAATGGATTTATTGGCACTGGAACAGACATTGTGTATCCAGAGAGAATGGTGAAGAGAGTTACATCAATGAGGAGAAAAAGCTCTCTTGTTATGTAAAAATGGCACCTAGCATCAAAGGTGGTCTATACCAAATGTCACATCTCTCAGGCTCACAATAAGAGAAGTTAAATGCACACAGAATGTTGACACAGGTTCATCACTGCCATTTCATCTTACAAAGAGCAAAATGGATCTTTTGTGTTCTCAAATTCATTTGATTAGTTTCAAAACTTAATTGGCACGGTTAACAAAAATCTATGCCAGTCTAAAGTGGACGAAAGTTCATGAAAGTCTAAGCATATGCATGTAATTGTGTGGGTCTGTATTATGTTTTTATCTTTTCTTATGTTCTTAGTTAAAGTGCATGCTTGTAAAATCAATCCAGACTGTAGAATGTGTGGGCAATGTCTTGTTGTTTATTCTGTTTCTCTTTGTTGTTTCCTCCTCGTCAGATTCCCAGGTGTACCCACGGACTTGCAGGAGGAGAATGGTGTTCAGTATGTGTTTGAAGTGTATGAGAGCACCGACCACTAAGAAGATCCTTTAAGCATGATGCTAAGCTTGGAGAAGTGGCCCGATCGGTAGTGCAAGTGCTCTAACATGGGTGGTGCAGTTTTTATGGCAGACCTGTTTTTAAATTATACTTTAGTAATTGTCTGACCCCATCATCCCTTTTTCAATCTCTCATTAATGTATGTCACATTTCCTGTCCAGTTTCCCTAGTAATAAAAACCGAAATGTCCCAAAATACACAACCAGTCAAGTTTTTGAACAGTAAGATTTTTTTTGTTTTTTAAAGAAGTTTCTTCTGCTCACCAAGCCTGCATTTATTTGATCCAAAGTACAGCAAAACAGTAAAATTTTGAAATATTTTAACTATTTAAAATAAGTTTTCTCTTTTAATATATTTTCAAATGCAGTTTATTCCTGTGTATTCAAAGCTGAATTTTTAGCATCATTACTCCAGTCATATGATCCTTCAGAAATCATTCTGTTTTGATTTGTTAAAAAAACATGAATAATTATTATCATCATGTTGATCAAAGGTGAGTAGAATTTTTTTTTTTTTTCAAGTGTCTTTGATGAATGGAAAGTTCAGAAGAACAGCATTTTTCTGAAACAGAAATCTTTTGTAATATCATAAATGTCTTTATCGTCACTTTTGATTAAAGCATCATTGCTAAACAAAAGTAAGAATTTCTGTCATTTCTTATATATATGTATATATGTGTGTATATATATAAATATATATATATATATATATATACACTGACAAGATTTGAATGGTATAGTGTATAATATTACAAAAGCTTTTTATTTTAGATACATGCTGATGTTTGGAACTTTCTGTTTAAAGAATCCTGAAAAAGTACTCACCTGTTTTAAATATTATTGATGATGATGATGATGATAATGTTTCTTGAACAGCAAATCAGCATATTAGAATGATTTCTGAAGGATCATGTGACACTGAAGACTGGAGTAAATGATGCTGAAAATTTAGCTTTGATCACAGGAATAAATTACATTTTAAAATGTATTCAAATAAAAAAAGCAGTTATTTCAAATAGTAAAAATATTTCACAATATTACTGCTTTTGCTGTATTTTAGATCGAATAAATACAGGCTTGGTGAGCAGGAGACGTGAGAGAAAAAATGTAAAAAGTCTTACTATCCAACAACTTTTGACTGTGATTCTAGGAAAGTCAAAAAATGTGGCCTTTGTGTGTGTCGTTTTGCAACTTTATTTACGAGGTGGAAAGTAGAAAATCATGAGAAGACAGAGTGGATTCAGTCTTCCATGAGCACAACAGCTCAACACGTTGCATGGGTGCTGACCACTAGGTTTCTGGTGATTGTGGCCTTTTCTCCCATTGATTTTTCTCTCATGTTTTTTGTAATTAGTTTCATGTTTAGTTCCTCTATTATCATTTCAAATATTCCAAAAACAATATGCCTAATTTTGCTAATAAATGTTCTTTTTCACATCTGCTATCCACTTAATTATTCTTCATCTTGCCAACTGCAAAAGACAACCTGCTCATCTCCATATCCAATAGCAACTGAAGTGTCTGCTGTTAAGCCAGCCTGAAGATGTGACTGCTCTCATGAATATGCATGTTGTGTTTCGTCTTCAGACTGGCTGATTGACAAATGTTATCATGTAGTTTAGAGAAGGGTCACAAAACTAGCACTTTGAGTCTCACCCACACAACCTCCTCTGCAACCCCTATTTAAAAAAGTCAAACACTGCAATCAGACGAAACCTTTTTAAGCTGATTGGTTTCGGGTATGTCAGCCTAATGTACTACGAATGTTTACAACCAGGCTGAAATAAACCTGAGTGGAATTCCAATTACCTAACACATGCACCTTGTACGCACCTTAAGTAGCACTTGGATTTATTTTCAGGGTTCAAACTGTATCTAGAGACTTGAAGTGTTTGCACTTCATTATTTTATGCGAGTTGCCATTTCAGATCAAAAGGTAAACGAGAGTGGTGGACTTGACAGTTTTCTGTTTATTATTATTATTTTTTATTTTGTGTGCATGGTGTTTGCTATTAAACGCAACTTACTGTCTGTTATTATTGTCCTTTTCATAAGTGTCATCATTGCAGGCTTATATTTAGTGACTGCATCACTTAAAAAGAGATCAATACACACCCTGCGCGTCCCTCAGGAGCTGAACTGCTGCCTCAAAGGCGAGACAGTTGTGTCATAATGATGTAACCACACCATAGGAGTCATGATCATGTGAGCATGTTGACATCAGAGTTAGAAACAAATGAGAATCTGCGCACAACCTCAGCATACGAGTTCAATAACTCTCTTTCGCAATGTGAGAATAATGGAGCGATCACTTACTGACGCTGAATGTGTGGAGAGTGGCGTCACCTTGCTCTATTAAGCTTGACTGTCCTGCTGATACACAGGGACTTGGTCTGTGTTGAGGCTGGGAGCTTGTTTCCAAACCTGAGCGCACAGGCACTTGTTCTCTGTCTCTCTCCTCTATCTGTGCCACTCTTTCATTCACCCTCAGTGAGTGCACATCTCCACACGTTCATCTGCCACTTCAAGCTCCAGCTTTAGTCTCACCGCTGGATTATTTGGCTGTTACAAAGATGACATGCCACAGGAACAAGCTATTGGAAAACTAGAGCTGCAACTGTTTTAAAAGAGGTAAGGATTTAATCTAATCTCCTTTTGAAATATGCATAGTTTTTTTTTTTTATAAAAATATACAACTTTGCATTTTTTTGCTGTACTATTGACAGGTTCTGTGTTAAGAGATTTCTTAGATTTTTAGATTTGTTAAGCTGTTCTTGGTTTTTTGACGCAAATGTGTGCAAGACTTGATGTGGAGGAGCTTTTTCATTAGACTTGACCTTGACTCTATTCATCTGTAAAAAATAAGAGTATAAATAGTTCACACCAAATACCATTTTCAAACACGAATGTGACTTTTTAAACTTGATTTTAGGACTATATATGTGCATATATATCTACATGTAACAGGAATGCAAGTTATCTTTACTTCAAGAGCTAATTTCTTTTTTTAATATAAAGTGATGAACTATAGAGATTCATATGTATATACATCTCTATGTTATTGAATATAAAACTATATATATATATATAATTTTTTTTATGGTACAGCAGATATGTGACCCTGGAACACAAAAGCAGTCATAAGGGTCAATTTTTTGAATAAATAAGCTTTTCATTGATGTATGGTTTGTTAGGATAGGACAATATATGGCCTGAGATGCAACTAAAAAAAAATTAAAATATTGAGGAAATTGCCATTAAAGTTGTCCAAATGTTCTTAGCAATGCGTATTACTAAGCAAAAATGAAGTTTTGATATATTTAAAGTAGGAAATTTACAAAATATCTTCATGGAACATGATCTTTACTTAATATCCTAATGATTTTTGGCATAAAGGAAAAAATATATATAATTTTGACCCATTCAGTGTATTTTTTGCTATTGCTACAAATATACCTGTGCTACTTAAGACTGGTTTTGTGGTCCAGGATCACATATTTAAATGGCATCCATGCAAAAATAATTTTCCAAACAAATTGATAAGGACATGCAAAGTAAAGGAACTTCTATTCGCTGCTTTCACTGTTTAGCATTTAAATGCATCGTATGGACATGGAAATGTATCATGGTATCAGCTGAGGAGGTTTATAATTTATTCTCTGATCCTGGCAAACCTCGAAAGCGCAGTGAGGAAGCTTTCATTACCCTCATTAATCAAGACGCACAAAAAAACTATTCTTATTCAGTTATCAGTTGATGTCACAGAGAGTGGGTTTTCATTTTTCCCTGCAGGTGTTTTGAGAGGGACAAAATCAGCCCACCATTTGCGAGGAGAATTAAGTATTGCGTGATCTGGCATGAATCACAGATGCATACAGGTGCGTGAAGTGGTCTGTTTGGTGCTCCACTTCAGCGCTGCTGCTGCAACAATCGCCACCCTCGTCTGTTTTGGGCCTCATTTGCTCCATGCTTTTTAGCACGAGGTAGCGACAGGGAGAGAGAGAGAGGCCTGTCATTAAAAATTCTCTCTGTTCCCAAGGGCGATTGAAGACTAGGGGTATGGCACACAAAGCTGTGGTTTTAAATGCCAGCCCAGGGAGCTCTAGGAATTAGCAGCTTGAACCGAGATGTCCTGCAGGCATCAGGCAGTGTGCTTGTACCAAACCAATCAGGACTTCAGGCTGTCTGTACAACGTGATTTGAAAAGCCAATCCGTCAGGACAAAGTGGTTTATTAGCACACAAAACATAACACGTGGAGAAACAAAGACAGACATTTCCAATAGGTAGATAAACGCTTTACAATAAGGTTCATTAGTTAACAACATTAGTTAACATGAACTAAGAATGAACAATCCTTCTACAGCATTTATTAAGCTTAATGTTAATTTCAGCATTTACTAATGCATTATTAAAATCACAAGTTGTGTTTGTTAATGCACTGTGAACTAACATGAACAATGAATGACTGTATTTTATTAACTAACATTAACAAAGATGAATAAATAATGCAACAAATGTATTGTTCACTGTATGTTCATGTTTACACTAATGTTAAAAAATGACACCTTATTGTAAAGTGTTACCATATATACACTACCAGTCAAAAGTTTTGGAACAGTAAGATTTTTAATGTTCTTTTTTTTTTTTTAAGAATTCTCTTCTGCTCACCAAGCCTGCGTTTATTTGATAAAATACAGCAAAATTGTGAAATGCTTTCTATTTGAATGCATTTTAAAATGTAATTCAGCATCATTATTCTGGTCTTCTGTGTCACATGATCCTTCAGAAATCAGTTTAATATGCTGATTTTTAAGAAACATTTTAATTATTACCAATATTTAAAATAGCTGAGTACTTTTTTCAGGATTCTTTGATGAACAGAAAGATGCAAAGATCAGCATTTATCTGAAATAAAAAGATTTTGTAAAAGTATTCACTATATATATATATATATATATATATATATATGTATGTATGTATATATATTTATTTAGCAAGGATGCTTTAAATTGTTCAAAAGTGATAATAAAGACATTTATAATGTTACAAAAGATTGTTATTTTGAACTTTATAATCTTTAAAGAAACCTGAAAATTTTCTACTCAGCTGTTTTCAACATAATAATAATAGTAAATGTTTTTGAGCAGCAAATTAGAATATTAAAATGATTTCTGAAGGACCGTGTGACTGGAGTAATGATGCTAAAAATTATGCTTTGAAATCGCAGGAATAAATGACATTTTAAAATATGTTATTTTAAATAATAAAAATATTTCAAAATGTTACTGTTTTTTGATTTTGGATCAAATAAATGTAGGCTGGGTGAGCAGAAGAAAATTCTTTAAAAACATTAAAAGTCTTACTGCTCAAAAACACATTTAATTTATTTTTGTTTTTTTTTAAGAAAAGAAAACACTTAACCAAGGGCACTGACGCAGTCTCTCTTTTAGCATTGTCACATGCAGCCTCCACTTCCAAGAAAAGCTACAGTTAGAGCGTCAGCCCAGGTTGTCATCCTTTTTATTTCTGTTGGAGGACACAAAAAGATTCATCCTCTTACTCATCTTCTCTCAACCACAGTGAATTCACATTTATAAACCTGACTGAGGCAGTCTCGCGCTCGCTCTTTGTTAAATAAAGAGTGCACTGCGACTGCGCTCTGAGTTGAGAGAACAAGGCCACACACACAATAGACTGTATAAAGGAATGCCATCATTCAATGAGGCAAATACAGACTACATCAAGCTATTGAATTTCAGCCTACTGAAAAACACCGCTATTGCACTTAAAAGAACACACTGTGCATGTCTGGTGCAGGCTAACATGCTACAGACAGCATTCATACTACACCCGCTAATTTGAAAGTAATACGTTGAGCTTAATAGCAAGCATAAACATTTCCATGTGTCTTTGTCCTTGTAAATGCAAAAATCAAGGTTACAGCAATATACTTGCAATGGAAACAATGAGGCAAGTTTGTTTTTTAAAAGCAGAAACCACTTATATTCTTCTGTTATATTGCTTTACATGTTGCCTAATTGCATGTTTGGAGCAGAAATATTCTGCAAAAATTAAAAGAATATAAAAGGAGAGTAATTAATCTTATGTAAAGGGGATTAGATAACTAATTCAGTTTTCTTATGTCTTCTTGTCAAGTGCCACCAAGACGTGCCACCTACATAGTCATCATAACAAACATCTTCATATTAGTGTCTACTACTACTAGTGTCTAGTGTCTATGGCGAGAGACACTAGATTAGAGCAGGAAGCCTCTCTAGCATATTATTCTAAGGCGAAGAGGGAGAGAACATTTCAATGTCAAAGAGTTATCAGGTTTGCTTTGATGCGAATGAATCGGATAAAAGGCAGACACTTAAGTGAAAAACCTTGAGAAACTGTGGTTCTGATGCAGTGCGCTCTCCTTCTTTTCCCTGACAGAAGTCAAAGAAGAAATCAGCTCCTCCATGATCCACTGAGCCAACGCGACATTAGCCTCCTAACGGTCTCATCACGTAATGATGGAGGACTCAACAGAGGTGCGGACAGACGGAAACTCTTTGCTTAAAGCAGTATATCTGTGCCGCCTGAGGTTGACGCGTCTGCTGCTGGAAGGAGGGGCTTACATTAATGAGAGCAATGAGAGAGGAGAAACTCCACTGATGGTGGCCTGCAAAAGCCACCATGCCGATGCTCAGAGCGTGCCAAAACCCAAGATCATCAGGTGGGTCTACTAGAAGTTGTGCCATTAAACACAGATATTAGTTTATTAAAAATTAAAATAAAATGCAATTTACGCATCGGTACATTGACTCTTGTATGAGATGAGCGCATTTTAATTTCTGTAATGAAATTCATCTATTCTTAAATGTAATAATTGAAAAAAAAAGCCTAATTTAAAAAAATATAGAAAAGCTCTCAAAGTATTTTTGCATCAACATTTATTATTAATTATTAGGAAAAATCTAACATAATGGCTTCACTAGAGATCTGTAATGAATGCGTGTCAAGACTAATAAGTGTCTTAAATTACAAGAATAGTGGACTGTTTATAAAGATATTTAAACCGTTTTACTGTTAAGTTTACACACATATATATTTTATATATATTAGATTTTTCCTAATAATTAATAATAAAAGTTGATGCAAAAATACTTTGAGAGCTTTTCTATATTTTTTTAAATAAAAAACCGTAGTGTAACACAAGTTTACCACTCATGTATTTAAAGTAGCACTGTCAATTGATTAAAAAAGTTAACTAATTAATCACATTTTTTTTTTCTGAAATTAATCACAGTTAATCCAACCTAATGTTAATGTTTTTAAATATACCTTTATATTGCAGTAATTTCAAATTCAATCTTTAAATTAATGTAGAAACAGCATAAAGACTGTATTTTTTTAATATACTATATATTTAATGTACTATACAAATGTACTGTATATTTTTAATATCAGCCGGGAGGTGAAAACTTTTTTAATTTGAAGATCAGGGTATTATTATTTATTTTGTCTTCTGGGAAACATGTAGCTATCTTCTGTAGCCTTTGCAAGGGCAGTACTAAATGAAAAAAAAATATTTAGGCAAAATACAATAAGAAAAATGTACACATTTCCATTCTGTTCAAAAGTTTTCACCCCCAGCTCTTAATGCATTGTTTTTTCCTTCTGGAGCATCAGTGAGCATTTGAACCTTCTGTAATAGTTGCATATGAGTCCCTCAGTTGTTTTCAGTGTGAAAAAATGGATCTCAAGATCATACAGTCATTGCTAGAAAGGGTTTAAATACACAAAAATTTCTTTATGAGCACACTCTAACAAATCAATCTTCTCAACAGGTATCTTCTTGAAAATGGTGCGGATCCCAACATTCAGGACAAGTCTGGTAAGACCGCCCTAATGCATGCCTGCATAGAGCGGGCTGGTGATGAGGTGCTGTCGCTTCTGCTCTCCAGTGGAGCTGACCCTAGTTTGGAGGACCACACTGGTTCCTCCGCTCTGGTCTATGCAGTTAATGCTGGAGACAAGGATGCACTGAGAGTACTACTGGATGCCTGCAAGGCCAAAGGCAAAGAAGTCATCATCATAACAACAGACAAACTACCCTCTGGAAGACAAATGACAAAGCAGTATCTGAACGTACCACCTCCTCCAAATCTTGAGGACCGGTTGCACTGTGCCCCTGCATCATGCATGTGCCCTTCTGAAATTAAACTCTGTGCTCCTCTTATCACACCGCCCACCAATAACCAATCCGAGGCCCTGGGATCCACTCCAACACTGCCCACATCCAAGCCAGGATCACCGACTCAAGATTCAAGCCCTCTTCAAGCAGCTAGTGTGGCGAAGCTGTTGCATCTACAGAGGCTTCACTCAGAGCCCTGGCTGAAGATCCCTCCATCTCTGCTTCTACAACAAAGCAAGTCCTCATCCTTGACCGAGGAGCTTCTAGATATCACCCCTGAAGAAGAGCTCTCGTTTGGGTACAATGGTTGTAGGCCTCCACTGAGAGCTCCAGTAGCTCGGCACCAAAGCATTGACGTCAAGGACTCTTCTGGTCTGCTTAGAGCCTTTGAGACCTCATCTGATGCTGAAAGAGAACTAACAAAAGAACAGAAATGGCTCAGTAGAAAAATGTCGTATGATGGTGAGTTGCTCCCACACTCCTCCTCGCATCAGAACCTCAAACAGGCATCCATCTCAGATGCTGCCCCTGTAGACCGGGACCCAGACTGTCTTCCCAACCTAGCCGTCTCAAGCCTGCGCAATGTGTTTCGCCGGCGCAACATTGGAATGGACCACTATAGTTCTGACTCTCAGTTGCCTCAGTTTGGGAGCCAACCCTCTGAAGATCTTGGGAAGACTGGAGGAGGAGGAACTGGGGGGACAGAGAAACGCAAGCTTGTTACCAGTCGCTCCTCCACTCTCTCCGGATCCAGAGAGTCTCTGGAGAGTCTCGTCCAGAGGAGGAGCCCAGCCATGCTGGAGCGGAGGGGATCCGGAGCCTTGCTCCTAGACCACATTTCACAGACCCGGCCTGGTTATCTGCCACCTCTCAATCCGCATGCACCAATTCCAGATATCAAAGTCAACACCAGTGTTGGCAAGCCTGTGGCAGCAACTACACCTGTTGTTTCTGGATCTAGGCATTTTGTGCCGTGTGCCCCTAGCCATCCCAGAGATCACAAGAATAAGAAGAGTCTGCTAAGACGACACTCCATGCAAACCGAGCAGATCAAGCAGCTGGTCAATTTTGAGGAGATTTTTGGTCAGTAAACATCACAAAGGAAAGTTGTGGTAAATATAGAGATTTAATGTCATCTGTCAGTCTACACCAAGTCTGAAATCTAAAGAGAATATACATTTTAGATTTAAATATGAATTATAATAAACATCTCAACCACTGCTCTAAAATGCACTTTCCAGACTGGACAATGGGAATATGTTTATTCTGATCATTATAAACTTTACTGCACTTTACGTCTGTTCTTTGTGCTCTCACTCATTAGTGCACTGAATCAGAATACTGACACTTTGTTGCTGTTTAAAGCACTGCTTTCTTTTTAAGAACCTGATTCATTTCTGCAATGTCTTTGCAAAACAGAATACATTGTGACTTTGTATTTACCCATTGACTGTAAATAAATGCAGCTGAAAACATTAGTCACTTTCTTGTAAATAGAACTGTGTTGTCCAATGATACTGCATGCAATTACATGTGTTTGTGACACTTTCTGCAAATAAATGAAACCGAAATAATTTAACAGATAACACTTTCGCTTTCTTTTATATAGTATTTATTACATTACTGTTGAAAAGTTTGGGTCAGTAATGTGTGTGTGTGTGTGTGTGTGTGTGTGTGTGTGTGTGTATCAGTATTGGGCACGTTACTAAAAAATAAAATACAGTAGTCAACATTTGAAGTGGATCAAAACCTTTAATTAAATTTGTCCTAAAACCAAAAAGAATACCTGTTCTTGTCTTAGGACAACTTTAACTTTTTTTTGATCCACTTCAAATGTTGACTACTGTATATTACTTATTACTAGTAAATCCTTTCATAAGTAATATTATTACTTATTACTCCCAGCCAACAGTAGTCACACTACTAGTTACGTTATTTTTCTTTTACACCTCAAAAAATTGGTAATTGCATAATTTTTGCAGCCTGTGAATCCATGAAATTTACAGATAAATGAAGAGTACAACTGGCTCAAACTGATGACAAGCCACAATTTTTTTAAGCAACTTATGTTTTTTTAAATTAAGCAACAACAATGTAAAATCTGCAACAGGGCTTAAGCAGGTAAAACCACCCAAACATGTTGGCACGTGCAGCAGACAAAGTCTGAGCACCACTACACAACTTACATGTGACATTGACTGTTTTCTCATCCTTTCACCCTACAAAATTAACATAATGGCTAATAGTATTTCCAGCTATAATGTGGGCTTCTCCATCTTCCAACGAAGCTAGTTTGCTGTGTTGGTGACATTGTGCACTTACACACACAACAATAATTATGAAAACTGATAGGGATGATTAAATTTTAGCAACTGTTATAGAAACGTAAATAGTAACTAGCCATTTTAGATGGTATTTGCAATATTACTTAAATTTTAAGTAATATTACTGTAATGCGTTACCAGTAACAAGTTACTGCCCAACACTGGTGTGTATATATGTATATATACACATGCTACTATATGTATATATACTTTTATATGTATATATAATGCTATTATTCAGCAAGGATGCAGTAAATTGATTAAAATGACATTGTTACAAAACACTCTGTTTCAAACTAATTCTGTTCTTCTAAACTTTCTTTTCATTAAATAATTGCGAAAAAATACATAATTTTGTACATAATTTTCAACTGTGATAAGAAATGTTTCTTGACCACTAATAAATCATAAACTTCAATAAACTTGAAATCAGCAGATTACAAATATTTCTGCTGGTTCACGTGACACTGAAGACTGGAGTAATGACTGCTGAAAATTCAGCTTTGCCATGACAGGAATAAATGATATTTTCAAATACATGACAGAAAACAGTTATTTTAAACTGTAATATTTTAGAACATTGCTCTTTTTCTGTATCTTTGATAAATTAAATGCAGCCTTGGTGAGCATACTTCACTGTGCACACTTTAAAAAACATAAAAAAAAAAAAAAAAAAAAAAAACAACAACCCAAAGTTTCGAACTGTGTTGTATATTAGAGGCATTAACTTTTTTTCCATAAATTTATTATGCATTTGTGAAGAAAAAATGCAAATGTACAAAATTACAAAAGGCAAATGTAAATTACAAAAATACAGCATTTCTCTGAAATCGTATTTGTGTCTCTTTGTACATGATTGGGTTAGGCATAACAACTAAAGAAACCTTAAAATTAAACCTTAACATTTCTGACTATGTCTATAGATGCGTAGATGAATCACACCACACCAAAAAAAAAAAAGTAAGGTGCGTAAGTATGTGAACTGGGAGGCATCTATAGACATAGTCAGAAATTTCACACTGTTCACACTGAAAATTCAAAAAAGAAAAAGTGCACTTTAAATAACAGGATGATGCACTTAACTAACTGAAAAAAAAGTGGAATGTTGGATACTTTATGCACTCAACTGTTGCAGCTTTAATTACATATTGGAGGAGAAGGGGCTCAAATTCATACACTGCATGGTTTAATAAATAGTGCGTAAGTGCACAGTGTACAAGTAAATAACGTATAGTGTGTCATTTGGGATGCAATTTGTGTTACAGTACTTGCTTTTTAGGAGTAGCCGGGTAATCCTTTAAACTGTTTGATCTGAGATTCTGACAGATCATAGTAGATCCTGGTTTTGCTGAAGTTTTGCCTGTAGGGCACCAGATCCTCCACTTTAAGAATATCATGTTGCCCTGTCCATACAGTCAGGCTGTACCTGAGAGAGAAAAGGTGAGATGTTAAACAGAATCTCACTGACATTAGGGCAGAACACAATCAACTTCACCAGTAAATAAAAATCTATGAATGGTGCTTTAAATTGGGCATTTTAATATGAAAATGTCAAATAATCAAAAGCACGAATACCTTTGTCATTAAGGAATTCCTTTTATCTATGCTTTTTCACGGTACAAATAAAGACCATACTTCATTTGTTCTGAGTGACTGAAATAAATAACTTGCACCATCATCTTCATAACATATCCTAAAAGAGGGAGAAGACTGCTGAAGAGCACTCTGTAGAGGAGACTTAAACCTTCCTTTCACATCTTCTCATACCTCAACACTGTCCTCCAGCAAAGCAATGAGTTGCTATTCCAGTCACAAACAAGTGTAATAGATGAGCCAGAAGCAAATTATCCAGCAAGAAATCACTAAGCATTAGAACGAACTTGATTGTGTCCTTGCTTATATAACATAAATCAATCACCAAGGTAATAAAAAGACTCCTTCACAGAGATCCATGGCTTAATAGCCTCTATAATAGTAAATATGGACATACATTTAAACAGGCTGATTAATGGCAAATTTCTCACCGGTCTGACTGCTTCAAAAGCCACTGGAACTGTGGGAAGGACACAGGAAGGAGAGCTGCTCGGACTGGAAATGTGACTGGCTGCATTAGGGATCTGCATAATGCTTCCATCTGATGAACCATCTCCCAGCTATAACCTGTTTCGCAAAACAGCACAAACACAGCAAATACTAATCAAGGTCTGAATTGTAATATTAATAATAATTCATGAATAAGACTGGAATACACCAAGAAAAGTCAAAGAAAATGTCTGGAGGCAAGGTCAAAATACTTTTATTGTCATACTTTTTATTGTCATAAAAATTGCCAGTGGAGGTAACCATAACAACAGTATGTAGCTTTTTTGCTTTTATTTGTGATTTTGATTTGATTTAAATGCAAAATAATCTGTGTGTGTGTGTGTGTCAATATACTGGATTTAAAAAGTTGAAAGAAGTCTCTTTTCATCACAAAGACTACAACTATTTAATTTGAATACAGTAAAAACACTAATTTTATGAAATATTAACACTTTTACATTTTCATTACAACAGTTTTTTATTGTTGTTTTAAAATACACTACCAGTCAAAAGTTTTAATGTCTTAAAGAATTCTCTTCTGCTCACCAAGCCTGCATTTATTTGATCCAAAATACAGCAAAAGCAGTGAAATATTTTTACTATTTAAAAAAAACTGCTTTCTATTTGAATATTTTTTAAAATGTAATTTATTCCTGTGATTAAAGCACAATTTTCAGCATCATTACTCCAGTTTTCGTATCACATGATCCTTCAGAAAACATTCTAATATGTTGATTTGCTGTTCAATAAACATTTATTATTATTATTATTATTATTTAAAACAGTTGAGTACATTTTTTTCAGGATTATTTGATGAATAGAAAAATCCAAAGATCAGCATTTATCTTAAGTAAATTATAGAAATGAATACTTTTATTTAGCAAGGATGCTTTAATTGGTCAAAAGTGATGATAAAGACATTTATAATTGCTACAGAAGTTCTTTTTTTTAGATAAATGCTGTTCTTCCGAACTTTCTATTCATCAAAGAAACCTGAAAAAATTCTACTCAGCTGTTTTCAACATAATAATAACATTTTTGAGCAGCAAATCAGAATATTAGAATGATTTCTGGAAGATCATGTGACTGGAGTAATGATGCTAAAAATTCAGCTTTGAAATCACAGGAATAAATGTAATTTTAAAATATATTCAAATAGAAAACAGTCATTTTAAATAGTAAAAAAAAAAAATTCAAAATGTTACTGTTTTTGTTGTACTTTGGATCAAATAAATGTAGAAGAGAAAAAACATTAAAAATCTTACTGTTCAAAAACTTTTGACTGGTAGTGTATTTTAAAAATTGTATTTTATTCTTGCAATGGAAAAGCTGAATTTCGGCCGCCATTACTTAAGTCTTCAGTGTCAAAAGATCCTTTAGAAATCATTCTAATATGCTGATTTAATGCTTCTAATATTGAAAACAGTTGTGCTACTTAGTATTTTTTTGTGGAAAATGTGATAATTTTCCAGAATTCTTTGATGAATAGAAAGTTCAAACAACTGCATTTATGTATATAGAAATTATTTCTAACATTATAAATGCCTTTACTGTAACTTTTGATCAACTTAATGCATCATTTCTGAATAAAAGTCTTGCTTTCTTTAGTTAAAATACGATAAAAATAAAAGGTAGTGTATATACACAGTGTATATAGCACACTTCTGATTGTCAGTAAATAAAAACCTTTAGTCACCCTACTGTAGCATCAGTCTTCTTACCAGGATTGTCCGCATTTACATCAAATCCAGTGGTCCAACCCAAAGAGAGAACATCATTTTCTGATCTTTGAGCCACTTCCTGTAGAAACACATTAGGGTCCAGAGGGGTGGCTTTGCCACCAGGGCCAGGGAGAATATCAGCATTGATCCACACGGGACCCTGCAGCTGACCTCGGACCTCTTCGAGCAGAATCATAGATGGGGATACAGCTGCCAGACTGTGAATCAAAATGACAAGTTGATCTGCCAATCACCATTAGCAGCAAGAATCATGTGAGAGAAATCATTCTAAACAAGCAACATGACAAAGTGTCAACATGAGCTTTATTAAAAATCTGTTTTAAAAAAATCAGTCACCTTTTGAAATCCAATTTTATTCCTTTGTCTGATTTCACAACTTCTTTAAGCCAATCCTGCAGAGTTAAATCACTGTCATTGTCAGGTGGGTGAGCCATAATGGGGTCTTTTGGGTCTCGACCCCTGAGAAGTATATCCGCTTCAATCATCTGTGCAGAACCTTAAAGAGGAACAAACAATAGGAAGAGAAAATAATCATAACACACATTAATTCTTAAACTCGATCATGATATGGTCGTAATAAAAACGAGTTTAAAGTAGTGTAGGAGCAAAACAAATGCTTCTTCATATTTGTGCTCACCTTGTAGAGCCTCTGTGAGTTTGCTCTTATTGTTTGCTGCATGATACCACTCAATATCAGCAGCATCTTTTGTTTGTATCGTCCCTTTGTTGACGAAATATTCCAGTGTATGTTCACTCATTGGTCCTACGATTATGCAACATACTGTTTAGTTTAGTCTAGTGAATTTACACTGATTCTTTTCACCTACACCAATGACAGTATCTGACAGCTAGCAAGTTAGCTTTCTTACCTTTGGAGTTTGACAGTGACTGTAGTTTGAGGTAGCAGACGCCCAAAGATGCGATAACTGTTGTACATAAAATAAAACGATACCATTTATGTTTAAGTAAACCCATGTATTGTTATAAGTAATATACTTTTTCTAACATAACATTTACATTACCACCGCTAACAGCTAACTTACTACGCCGGTAGCATGAAGCATTATGGGATATGTAGTTTTTCAGCATATGTCGGCTGCACAGCTCGCTTTCATTTTACAAAAGTACAGTACCAGTCAAAGGTTTGGTGATTTAGAATATCAATTATTATCGTTATTATTAATAATTAAAATATGTTTTAAAACACAATATGTCAAATGTTTAAAAAAAACGAAAACTATTTGGTCCAACACATCTATTTAAAAAGTTTTAAAATTGTATTTTTATTTTTGTAAACATATTCATGGAGATTTTTAATTTATATATATATATATATATATATATATATGTAAATAATTTGCAAGCATAAGCTGTTGGATCAAATGGTATATAATGTTTGTCCAAACAAACATTATATACATATCTATTTAGCATTATGTAACTGTTGTGAAGCTGTAGAGATAAAAATGAAATGGAGATTGGTGACATAGTTTTCATTACCAAAGTCATTCTGTTTAGTTTTGTTGGCTTCTGATGCATAGATGGGGGAGGATTTCATTTATAATCCATTTATCTGTGCATTATGCATATTAGATCCTATCAGCTCTCTTCATTGAGCGTTTGCGGTTATAATTGTGGGTATTTTCAGTTCTGTTCTAGGTTATTCTGGGTAACCTGATGTTTTTGTTTCATCCAAGGCAATGGCACAAAACATGATAATATTGCAGGTATTTTTCATTTGAAATAATACAAAAAGAAACTTCGCTCTTTTCTCGTTCTATTAAACATCTTTATTGTCAGGTTTAGTTTCTCTCCTTTCAGCGGAGGGTTGATTTGCTTTGGAGGTCTGCTCATCATCAGCTGTGGGGCTGTCAGGAACAGTGAGATGCTGTGATCCACAACTGTCTGCAGAGCATCTACAGTCTCTTCCTCTGCTCCATTCACTCTCCTCAGAAGCCTTGGTTTTTGTTTTACTGTCCTTGTGTGAGAGGCCAAGCTCCTCTAGCTGCATCTTGAGACGCTTTTCCAAATCCTCAGTGTTTCGCGCCAACATGTAGCTCACCTTCCTCTGATGTGCCAAGGCCTCCTCTTTGTCATTTAACTGAAGATGGAAGAGAACCAAAAAGTAGTAAACTCAAAATGTAATGGTAAATTACATAGAAATATATATATAAATCAACATATAATTAAAAATATACTGACCAGATCAAGCAGCATATGCAGTGTTTCATTTGAATCGGCTGATATCTTTCCTTCGCTTGTTGTGGGCAGAAATTTTTTCAATCTTTCACCTACACTGAGAGACCTCTGCTTTCCTTTCAAATAAAAAGAAAATTACTATAAATAAAGAGAGTGACATTGTAAAATTACAGTATTCTGCCACATGCAACTGCAGCAATGATGTCTAGCAGAGAAAGTGTAAGGAAAAGGTGAACCAGCTGTAGAAATGAGCCAGTGGTCTTATTGGTTAGTGCACTGCTTTCTGTTTTTGGTCCAGAATGTGCATTCACATTTGGTGGACCATGTGAACCACTTTTTTTTTTCTTTTTTTTTTTTTTTGCATGGGTCAGGTGTATTATCATTAGCCTAAACTAAAACTTTTCAAACATTTTTATTAAATGGTTTAAGTAATTTTTAAATGAGATCAGGTTGAAAATATCAGTTATCTGTCTACTTGATCTGTAATAATTAGTATCTGCATCGGCCCTGAAAAACACATATCGACCCCTAAAAGTGACATATGTTCACTGAATGATTTTTTTCAGTTTTAGCTATACAGGTGAGCAGCACTTTACCTCTCTCATGCCTTTGGTAATGCGTCTGGTGTCTGTCGTTCTCAGCCTGCCGGAGCACGTTCTCACCAACTCTCCTTAACTGCTGCTCAAAGGCGATGCGGAAAGCATCCATCATGACAAAAGCCTCCTCCTTCCTCTTCTGCTGCTCCTCCAGCTAATGCAGACAAATGCATTGCGTTACAAGACCCTCAAAGACAAATGAGCAAAGCTTGTAATGGATTTAATACATGTACTGGCTGAATAAGAGGGTTAATTTGCAAGGTAATGGAAGAGAAGTATTGACAAATACAAGACGAGCACCTCTTGCTTGAGCTGGAGAACCTGTTTGCGACTTGCAGCAGCACTTCTGGCACAAGAGCACGGCTCACCCCCATTCGTATTACACTGACATGCCCCATACACCGCCAACTGAGAGATAAGAGGACAGAGAGCTGTTTACTCCAGAACTAAGCTATTTAACACAGACTACAATTCACCAACATTACCTCTAGTGCTGAGCCGTCTGTTCTCAGGCTACAGGAAGGCTGTGTCCTCTGGTAGTCCCTTCTTTCCTTAGCACTGAGCATGGACAGGAGCTCCAGACATTTTTGACTCAGAGCTTAGACACAAAACAAAAACAAATCAGCAATTGGGTCCTAAAATAAAAGTTAGAAATATGTTGTGACTTACATGCATTTTCTGTCCTTTGCTCCTGATGTTCTTTCATTTTCTCCTCCAGTGCTTTCTTTAAGGCTTCATTTTCTGCCAACACCCTGAAGTGGTATTGACATAAACCAGTGAGATGTGGGCATTTTTAAAGAGACATGAATTTAAAACGGACTCTGTTTATTTCCTCAACACATAGCTTGAATCTTATTGGGTATGTTATTAATAAAAACACAATTTTTAATCGAAATGCTCTGCAAATATTTGGCCGAGAGACAACTATTTGAAAATCTGGAATCTGAGGGTGCAAAAAAATGTAAAGTTTTTAAAGTTGTCCAAATTGCATATTACTAATCAAAAATTAATTCATAAAATATCTTCCTGGAACATGATCGTTACTTAATATCCTAATGATTTTTGGCATAAAAGAAAAATTTTGTAATTTTGACCCATATAATGTATTGTTGGCTATTTGCTACAAATATACCGTGACTTATGGCTGGTTTTGTGGTCCGGGGTCACATTTCACATTGACCTTTCAGTAGGAATAAACCAGAAGTAGTCACCAGAGAGAAGACTGTCTTTTTCACTTCATGCCAGCTTAAAAAGTGTTTTTTTTTCATGAGTATACAGTACCTATCATACTTTAAACTCCATGAGTTTTCCACATTCTTGAACTGCACCTGGTTGAAAGTGATCTCCCACTGCAGTGCATTAACCTCCTGTGTGGAAAAGAATTCAGAGTAGGCTTGAATTAAATAAATAAATAAATAAATAAAAGTTGCTTAGTTTGATTAGGACACCTTTTCTAGGGCTTTGTTCCTCTCTTCACTCTTCTGAAGCACTATTTTAGTATGACAAGTTGCTTTGTCCAAGATTGCCTTCAGGGACAAAATGTAGCACAGGGCTTCAATCCACTACATAAATGACCTAATTAGACCAAATAATGATATTATCATGATATTTTGAAATACCTGTCCTTGCAAGATCCTAAGAGCTTCGTGTTTTCCCTCAAGGTGGCGATGAGTGACCTCCAGTTCAGTGCGTAACAGTTCCACTTCCTGATAAAGAGTGAAGATTTACATAATACCTGACACAAGTTCATATGCGATGATATATATCTTTTCTTTCCTCCATCTAAAAACTCATGTCTATTTTGTGAGACATAATATTTGGTTGGAAAATATCATTTAGTAAGTTTACCTCTGTGACCTCCTGTAGTCTTCTCTGTAGCTCTTCACTTGTGTCGTCAGAAGAGCTTTCTACAACATGCAGTTAGATAAATTAGGTAAATAAGACACCTTTGTTTTTTGCATGTCGGCACATGGCTTTCTAGGATTGCCAACACATCATATCCTGGTAGAAGTGTGGTTCTCAAATAACTACTGTTGAATATTTGTTTAAGTACAGAATTGCTCAAGGCCCCTCCCTGATAAGATACAGCAGGTGTTAACTTCACCAAACACCGCAAATCAGCAGAGCGTGCACAGTAAAACCCCTAAAGTGTTTTGGTTTGGACATTACTAGGAAGTCATCAATAGCTTTTAAAAAGAACTTCCTTTTAAACAAACTCTTTACAATATAGCTTAGTCTGCTCTGTGTCCTTGAAATAAATCTAAGAGGTCTGAACATTTCATTGACTTTAGATAGAGACTAACCTGACTGTCTTTTCTCCCACTGGGCAACTCGTTCAGCTTCAAGTTCTTCCCTAAAAACAGCATACATGGCTCTGCATGATGTCCAAGAGAAGGGACCATTGCTTTTTTCGCTGCCCCCTCTGGATGGTCGTGATTGGGAGAGGAAGCCCAGAAACGTCCCCCTGCTCTTCATTTGTGGGAGATGGTCATGATGTCTTCTTGATCTGGCCCCCATGCCATCACCTAGATCCCCTTCTCTCATGTCATCTTCTGTGGGGCACTGAGGGCATGAACCCTCACCTTGCATCACAAACTAATGAAAATAAAAACAGTCTTGAGTGCATTTAGACAATAAAAAGTGCATTAGTTATGTTAAGTACTACGCATAATTAAAGACATTAAAGCTGAAATCTATGTAAATATCATGTTTGACAGTCAAAACATGCTTGATAGGTCTAACTTTCTGTGTAGCTTACTGGTCAACGCTAAACGAAACTTTTATTATTCCTCAAAAATAGCGCTTAGAATAATAAGATTAGTCAATAGAAAATATAACCAGTACAAACCTTTACGAAAACCTGTCCTTGAGGCGATGTATTTGTGTTTCGCCAACAAGAACAATGGCGAAATTCCACTTCAAGACTTTCCGCTCACTTTGACGAAGTGAAACTTCGTGAAGGAGGCGTGTCTGACAGGACAGGTACTTTATTACAAAAGGACATAATATAGACCAAGAAATGTCGCTCTATAGTGGAGATTTTCAAGCGTTACAGTCACAGAGACCCCCAATTAGGCACTAGCAAAAATAATCTTCATCAAATCAAATCATTCATAAGTAACTAGTATTTTCCTTTCCCATTTTGAGTTTTCACATGGACGATTGTCTTAAACCAAGAAATAAAATAGAAATAGGACAAATGAACAACTGTAAAAAAAAAAAAAAAAATTAACAAGTAAACAAATATAAACACATTTATACATATAAAATATACAGGGCCTCTATTGTAAAACACTACCACTCAAAAGTTGTTGAACAGTAAGATTTTTAATGTTTTTTTACTAAGTCTCTTTTGCTTACCAAGCCTGCATTTATTTGATCCGACGTACAGCAAAAACAGTAAAAGTTTTAAATATTTTTACTATTTAAAATAACTTTTTATCTATTTGAATATATTTTAAAACGTAATTTATTCCTGTGATTTCAAAGCTGAATTTTTAGCATCATTACTCCAGTCACATGATCCTTCAGAAATCATTCTAATATTCTGATTTGCTGCTCAAAAACATTTAACACTATGATGTTGAAAACAGCTGAGTAGACTTTTTTTTTTATATAGAAATGTTTTGTAACATTTTAAATGTCTTTATCACTTCTGATCAATTTAAAGCATCCTTGCTAAATAAAAATATTAATTTCTATAATGTCTTTAAAAAGATAATAAAATTATACTGACTCCAAGCTTTTGAATGGTATAGTGTATAATGTTACAAAAGCTTTTCATTTAAGATAATTGCTGATATTTGGATCTATCTATTCTTTAAAGAATCCTGAGAAAATGTACTCAACTGTTTTAAATATTGCTAATAATAATAATAATAATAAAAATATTTCTTGAACAGCAAACCAGCATATTTCTGAAGGATCATGTGACACTGAAGACTGGAGTATGATGCTGAAAATTAAGTTTTTAAATCACAGGAATAAAATACATTTTAAAACATATTTTAAATAGTAAAAATATTTCACTGTTTTTGCTGTATTTTGATCTAGTAAATGCAGGCTTGGTAAGCAGAAGAGACTTCTTTAAAAAAAACATTAAAAATCTTACTGTTCAAAAACTTGGTACTGGTAGCATATGACAGATACCTTTCCATGGACTCACTGTTTTTATCTTCAGCCTACCAATGACAGTAACAAATATGAATTCAGAGATTTTTCCCAAAAAATAAATAACAAAACACCCATCAAAGTTGCAAACACTGATTTATTGCAGTCACTTCCTTGACTGAAGTGTAGACTGTCTACTTCTCAGTCCAAAAGCATTATGTTACACCGTGACAAAATAAAACTTTAATTATGGCAGTAAATTGATATACCCTGTTCTCTTTTTTTAGAGATACTTTCACCAATATCCTCTGGGAAAAAAACAAAACAAAATGCTGAAACTGTGTACAGAACACGTACATTTACATTTCAACACAAGAACATACAAACAATTCTCTACAGCAACATGTGTTGAAGCACATAAATATCTACTAATAATTACCAACTTAAAAAAACAAAACAAACAAAAGCAAAACCCTATGACCTAACGGTACAACAACTGCATCAGGGCAAGTGATATTAAATATGTCCATGGCATGTGATCAGTCAGTCACTGTCATATTCCTCAATTAAGAGGTCTTCCTCATCCAATAGGGCTTCAGTGCTTGTGGGCTGGGGCTGGCTGGCAGAAAGTTCCCCAGAAGGATCCTGGCTGTTTGGCAGGTTGGGCTCAGTTGTGGCACTTGCTGGTGTGGATTCTGGGTTAAGGGACTGAGCAGCAGACAAATCTTCATTTTCACTATCAGCATCCAAAATGCCAGGGTCTTTCTCATTAAGTGCTTCAAGTCTCAGCCTGAAAATAAAGACACTTGTTAAACCATCTTTCAAACCCAATAACACTTCAACGTTTTTTAATTATTATCTCACCTTCCAGGAACCCTCTTTTGAGAAAGATGGCCAACATTCTGGATGAAGGCTATTTGAGCTGATATTAGAAAGATGAAAGATATATTCAATAGAACAAAAAGACAAAGCTAAATTATGCACAATTCATTTTTAACCATATTTTGAAAACGTTTTGCTTAATTTGAAAGAGTTTGACATGCAGTTTAATTAAATATTCTTTTGAATCAGTTTAATTGTGTATTTGTATATTTTGCAGATGCTAAGGTCACATGCTCACCTTGATTTCTCATTGGGTTGGTGAGCTTTGCAAGGTAAGGCACCAGTTCTGTCAGGAGGCTCACAGGAGTAAGGCAGAAATTTAAGAAGAGCGACTGTGCGGTCAGGTAATTTTCTCGATACTATCACAAAAACAGTTAAAATATATGAATTCAGGCTGAATAATACAAGTATAACATAAAGGTATAGATAAAGTAAACAATAAATATACCGTCTTGTTTATGTGCAGCCAATGTGGTTTATGAAGAGGCCTGAATCCGGTAGTGCACTGGCTGCTGGCTTGTGCTCGAGAAGAGTTTGAGTGTATAAGGCCTCTAGTAGCCACTGATGAGCCATATTCCAACATGGTCGACCTTGACTGTGAAAAGACGAACACCATGACAACACAACAAAGTTGTTGCTAAGATACTACATGATGATAGTCCTTAGGAATCTGATGTTACATCTGCAGTACAATCAAGAGAAACCCTGCTTATCCCTATGTGTGTTATTATGGAAGTCCGACAGCATTTGCACTCACGCTCCACTCTGCTGTCAGGAAGTCGGCATCAGAGAGGTACTCGCTGGCTCGTGCTATATCCTCTACGTCCGAATAGAAGTCAGGGTAGTTCTGATGCAGGTAGAGGTTGAAGAATTCACCAGACATATGGGAACGCTCAATGACAAGCTGAGGAAAATATTTTAATTATTAGAACATTAAAGCATTTTTATATAGTGTAATTTACAACATAAATTAATATTTACTTCCGGATCAACAAGGAGTTTGTCCCTCTGATGATCTGCTAAATGTGGAGGCAGCTTGGGTGCTTGAGAGGTTTCATAGCTTTCACCTAAAAATCACATTCCATTCATTGATATGAATCTTTACTGACAGTTCATAATGTACATTGTATAGTAATCACAGAATAACATTTCGTCAAGAAAGATTCAAAAATGGAAATTGAAAATGACTAACGTTTGCAGTACAGGATTTTCCCTAAAGCTCTGAACAGGAAAAGTGAAGCATCTTTTCCTCCAATAGCTGGGCTTTCATCCTGCATGTCTGTTGATTTTGAAGACTTGCTCCTCCCCTTTGCCCTTACGGCAGGTTTTGCTGCGGATTTGCCCTTCTTGGAAGCCCAGAGTCTCTTCTCCAGACAATTATCTAAGAATTGAAATGAGTGATTGCATAATTACAGTTTACATATACTACCAGTCAAAGGTTTTTAAACAGTAAGATTTTTGATGTTTTTTATATAAGTCTCTTCTGCTCACCAAGCCTGCATTTCTTTGATGCAAGTACAGCAAAAACAGTAAAATTTTGAAATATTTTTACTATTTAAATCAACTTTTGTAATTGAATATATTTTAAAATGTAATTTATTTCTGTGATTTCAAAGCTGAATTTTAGCATCATTACTTCAGTCACATAATCCTTCACAAATCATTCTAATATTCTGATTTGCTGCTCAAAAACATTTTCTTTCCCAAAAAAATAAAAATAAATAAAAATTATACTGACTCCAAACTTTTGAATGGTATAGTGTGTAATGTTACATAAGTTTTTTTTTTTTTTTATTTCAGATAAATGCTGATCTTTGGATTTTTTTAAATCCAAGAATCCTGAAAAAAAAAAAATTACTCAACTGTTTTAAATATTGATAATAATAAAAATGTTTATTGAACAGCACATCAGCACATTAGAATGATTTCTGAAGAATCATGTGACACTAAAGACTGGAGTAATGAGGCTGAAAATGTAACTTTGATCACAGGAATAAATTACATTTTAAAATATATTCAAATACAAGGCAGATATTTTATTTAGTAAAAATATTTAGCAATATTATTGCTTTTGCTGTATTTTGGATCAAATAAATGCAGGCCTGGAGAGCAGAAGAGAATTCTTTCAAAAACATTAAAAATCTTACTTTTGACTGGTAATGTACTTATTTTAAAGAACAAAAAAAAATTTTTCTAGATTTTCTAGATTTAATACCAGAACAGACATACTTTATAAACATGTTCAGTAACTATTTTCTCACCAGTTAATGAAGAAAACTGCAAGCTGTTGATGGCACTGCGAATATCTCCTGAACTTCCTGAGCAGAGAAGATCTAGAGCACCTTTATCAGGAACATGAATCCTGCCAGAACTCTGCAAAGACCATTTAAAGATATAGATGTTCTAAGTGAAGTATTATGGATCTCAGAGTTAAAACTATCTGTTCAGAAGGCATAGAAAAACAAACCACACAACCTACCTTTCCTGCCTCAATGGTTACAATGCGGCTTAAGACCTTCATCATACTGGTGGGGGCCACAGGGTTAAAACTGAAAGAGAGACACTTTATCTATCACAACTTTGAGTTTGGATATTTTTAACTAAAGGTTTCTAAGAAATGACATTGATTGAATTTGTACCTAATGTTGTGAATTTCAAGTTCATGCAGAACATCCTTAAAAAGAAGTCTGGAGTTCTTGTCTCCGCTGAGACTGTCGGACACAATCAGGACCAGTGGGCACCGGCCAGTTTTAATAAATTGCCTAAATGAACAAGCAGTAAACAAACAAGCAAAACAATGATATGTAAGATACCAATGACAACTAATGTTAACAATACTTTAAAATATAGTACTAGTGCTCACCTGAGTATATCATGCAAGCACCCTGGTTGCCTGTAGAATTGGTTTGGAAATTCCTAAGATAAAACAAGAAATAATGGGAAAGTGTCACTCAGCTTGTCAAATTTAATTTAGCGTTATTTATGTTCAGTTTTTCTTCTCATCATCTTTTTCAGCAATTGCTTTTTTACTTGCCCAACCCTTTTTTTTTTTTTTTGTACAATTTATTACTGATTTATGCAACAAAAAAAACTTTTTCTGACATCATATTGACATTTGAGTAGTAGTTCTGTGCAGCACCTCTATAAGAATTATTTTCCTGTCTTCAGCCACTTTCTCTCCGCTCATTTGTAGACGGTTGTATTTGTTGGCTCTTAGCAGAAACTCTTGGAATAACCCTGTTTGTGAGCTGCCATGGAAACTGTTAAACCTTGAATCTGTTTGAATGAAAAGGTCAGATGAACAAGCTAACAAAAATATTTCATAACATACTGAGATATAACTTAATCCATATATGTTTCTGAGATATGGTAAAAATAGGGGTGCTGAATAATTATCATTCACTAGATATTCTGCACGGGTGTCACTACATGAACATCAGTCACAATGAATAAGAAGAAGATGCCTGACCTGGATCAAAGCTTTGGGTGAACAAATCCTCCGTTTTGTACTGTGAGGTAGTGGAGGGATTTGACCACTCTTGGATCTGAAAACCCAAATCCTTGGCAAGGACTCGAACAGTTGCCGTCTTTCCACATCCTGAGGGGCCAGTGAGCAACAGAATGGCGCCACCCTGTGGAGATACAACCACAAATTCAATACACAGTATGAAACAATTCCCAAATGATTATATAAACATTCATCATTTAATGTACATGTCATACTTGTCAGACCTTTTTTGATTTGTCCGAATGAACTCTCAACCAGCTTTCAACTTCTTCAACTTTCTTTTTGTGGACTGCCAATTCAGCCTGTCAGAGAAAAAAGCATTTAAGCAACAGTGCTTGCAGATTAAGATAACAAAAGCAATACGAAAATGTTAAGTAAAAAACAAATGTGTTCTTATGAGCAAACTTTTTTTATATCAAGCTCATCAAAACACTCTTATAATAGTCATACTAAAGGTAGATTTACTTTAGTCACACATCTAGATGTGTTAGAGATGCGTTTGAGTTAAACTGGAGGAAGGAAAATTTTTCAAAAACTGTACTAAACACCCCTGAGCCATATAATTTCTGTACCTGTGATTGGGGAGCATACATATCCACCCAGGGCTCATCCTGGTCTGGTTTAAATGCTTCACTTGACGCACTGATCTGGTTGCCGGACACATGAGGATCTACTTTCCTCTTCCTAGATTTTTTTTCTCCTTGGTCCCCAGGCCACCGGGTAGTTTTGCTTTCCCCTGAGAATGGCCCCTTTTTCAGGGACCTGTTCACTCCTCCTAAAAGTTCACCAAATGATGGTTCCACCCAGCTGTTTATCTTGACAGGAAACACAAGCAGAACACATAACACACATCAGCATCGGTAGATTCAAAGAAACCACATCTATTCAGGACAAAAGTGTATTTGGATAAGAAAAAAGAAAGAATGATCAAAATACTCTCATAGATGTTACATACTTTTCCAGAGGACTGCTTTCCTCCCAGAGACAGCTTTGACATCATCAATTCTGACGTCCCATTCAGTTACTCCATGCAAAACTGTGCTTGGATGAAAACCAAAGCATTTGCATAATTTATAACGGCAATGATGGGATTCACCTATTTCGAAAGACAGTACTAAATTAAACTTTCATCTATGTATAATTAAAAGTGGAGCAAACAGAAACTAATATTTTGGTAGCATTGAAACTGCTGCATGCTACTAGAGAAAACTTTACAATAAAACATGTTTTTGAAAAAGAACTCACATACCAGTAATCCCCTCATTTAATAAAGCATTACCGAAGATTTTGGCTAAGTTTATTAGTCAGCAAGTTCGCTTCTGACCGTTAGCGCGTCATAACGAATGCTAGCATTCATTATCAGACCGAATCAACAAAGCCGTGGCTAGCACACCGTTAAGGCAGTACAGTATAAACTCACCCAAGTCATTTCTACAGATGACTTTTGTAGAACAACAATGCCGACTATTTGTGATTGCAAGTAACAAGATTGTGCTAACTATCCCTTTAAAGCTGTAGCGAACCGCCCCTCTGTTGGCGCATGCTGATGGCGTCATCAACCACACGACACAATTTTGAACACGTTTTTATGTTGATCTGTGCTGTTACAACTACATAAGATATGACCAACGGATTATTTAAATATCATATGTTTTTGTATGCTTATTGATACTGAGCATCCAGCTGAGATTTGTGTAAAACGAGTTGTGTTATTAACTGTATTATTTCCACGTGAGATATCTTGCAATGAGAATCATGAAGAGACCAAACATTCTGCTTACAGGTAGTTTGTCTTGACACTGCGTGTTGTTTGATTTTTAAATAATTTACATTTTATTAGGTTGTTCCATGTCATACAAATGTGGTTGAATGTAGTCTGAATTATTTAGTAGGTACAGCAATGATCAAAAATAGTAGTAGTCATAATAATAAAATTATGTTTTTTTCATGAATGCTAAACATTGATATTCTTCCTCATGAACTGACAGGTACACCTGGTGTAGGAAAGACCACTCTGGGCAAAGAGTTGGCTCAGAGAACAGGACTAACCTATGTGAATGTTGGTGATTTGGCACAGGAGGGTAAGTTATTGTTCTCTGAAATAAAAATTGTATTTATTTTTTAATGTAAAATTAGATTAAAAATTTTTGTTGTCTCCTCAGGTCAGTTGTTTGAAGGATTTGATGATGAATACCAGTGCCCTATATTGGATGAGGACAGGGTATGTACTATTGTATTGGATCTAACTGTCAATTTTTTTACTTAATTGTTCCCCCTTTAATTGGATGATGTACAGTACATTTTATGTTGTTTATTATGTAGGGGTAGGGTATTCAGCAGGTTATTGAAACTGCACTGATCACCAGTCAAAAGCAAATCCAACAAGCTGCACATAATAAAGCAAAATGTTAAAGACTATTTCATTGTTTCAGGTTGTGGATGAGCTGGAGGACAAAATGGCAGATGGAGGTGTCATTATTGATTACCATGGCTGTGATTTCTTCCCTGAACGCTGGTTTCACATTGTTTTTGTCCTCCGCACAGACAACACCAATCTTTACAATCGTCTTGAAAACAGGTTTGTGTTCACAGCAGTTAACAATAATGTTTGTTACATATGTGATATTTCAGTTTGGCCCTTTTTGACTACATGACTATCTTTAAAGAAGAGGTTCACTTTCAGAATGAAAAGTTGCAGATTTTTTTTTTTAATATTGATCCCTATGTTATCCAAGATGTTCATGTCTTTCTTTCTTCAGTCGAAAAGAAATTAAGGTTAAAGAGTTAAACGGGTTAAAGGTCCAAATTGCAGTTTCAGTGCAGCTTTAAAGGATTCTACACGATCCCAGCCGAGGAATAATGGTCTTAACTGGCAATGATCTTTTGTTTTCTAAGAAAAATAGAAAGTTACATACGTTTTAACCACAAATGCTCGTCTTGCACTAGCTTGATCTATTGCATTACGTAATCACGCATGTGTGATGTAGGCAGAAGTACCGGCCCAGTGTTTACAAAGTGAACATGCAAAGAAAGCCCTTTACAAAAAAATGTAAAACAATGTTGTTGGACGATTTTGAAGTTGGAGGGGAAAATGAGTTTTTCACCCTACCTTTTTGAACCGAAGTACACAAACCAAGCCGTGGGGTCAGCAAGCTCCTTACCCACTTGGTGGTTGTGAAAGAAAAATTCATTTTACTCATCTGTGTGCTTATGGAATATTGTGTAAGGGATATATAAGAATGACATAAGAGAAGTGTATTAGGGCCCTAAATATAAAGATTTGAATCTTGGGAGAAGATTCAAATCTTTATATTTAAAAATAGATTCTTGTCTGTCTCTTATTACATGTGGAAAGTTACCAGTTAGGAGATGTAACCTTGAAGGCTAGGGAAGAGATATAAATTGGAATGAGCCCTCCCTTCTGGGTCGCACTCTGCAGTAACCTGTGTTTCTGTATGACTGTCTGACCTTCTTTGCAAAGAATAAATTTATAAAAGACATTTGACTGAGTTTGTCTCTTACTTTGGTGAGAGTCGGTTTGATTTTGCCACAACATGGTGAAGTTCCAGCATCCAGCTATAACAGTTTACCACCACCGCCGCTGCCCGAAAACCCTCCTGTTGGGCCAGATTTTTAGCCAAGCGATGTTGAAGACCAGGTGGACGATGCCCTGGACATCAAACCTGTGCGTGACGCATATTGCAGAGCTAGTGCAAAACGGGCATTTGTGGTTAAAAAAGAAAATAATTTATTTTTTAAGAAAATGACAGATCGTTTTGCTAGATAAGACCCTTATTCATCGACTGGGATTGTGTAGCTGCATTAAAACTGCCATTTGGATTTTCAACCCGTTGACCACAGTTGAAGTCTATTATATGGGGAGACTTCCTGGAATGTTTTCCTCAAAAAATGTAATTTCTTTAACATGAAAATCTTGGATGACATGGGGGTGAGTAAATTATCAAGAAAATGTCATTCTGGAAGTGAACTTTAAAATAAATCTGGGATGAGCAAAACAGGGAACATTTGAGGGAATCATTTTAATCAGTGTTAGTGATTAAAGGCCTATTTGTACAGTTCAGCAGTTATTTACATACTGTGTGGCTGTATAGTTTCTGTTGCTGTGATTTTAATTATGTATCTTTCATATTCAGAGGATACACAGGAAAGAAGCTGCAGGACAATGTGCAGTGTGAGATTTTCCAGACTATCTATGAGGAAGCCATGGAGGCCTACAAGGAGGAGATAGTCCACCAGCTCCCCAGTAACACTCCTGAGGACCTGGAGAGGAATCTGGAACAAATTGTTCAGTGGATCGAACAATGGATGAAAGACAACAACTGACATGGGACATTATATGTGAAAGGCTCAAACACTTTTTGAGTTCATGTCAAAGTAGACAGACATCACATTTCATAGTTATTGTTGCCCCAGACAGAGTATTGTTCTTTTCACTATCACTGAGCTAAGGACTTAAAATCTGTGGGGCTGTTAAAAATGACTTAATTTGAAATAAGTTAAACTCTCTTCCAAAATGAATGGAAGAAATAAATATTTTTATACTGTATTTAAAAGAGCCTCTTTCTGTTGACTCGTTACATTTGTCTTGTTATTCTTTGATTAAATGATCAAAGATAAATTAAAATTCTTTGATAAATGGGATATTATTGCTTAACTGCCACCAAATACCAGAAAGATTTTACATCTGTTAGTAATTGAAATTTAGAATCAAATCTTATTCACAAAAATAACGGTAAATTACATGGGTGTTTCTCCTCAAAATGTGGATCATAAGATACACAACTACATAATTAACATAATGGAGCAACTTTTAAACTCATGTTTAAGTCGTTTTTCTAAATTGCCATTTCTGTTTTTGCTTTTTAATTTCATTTTCCCTCTTATCATCTCTGTTAATGCTCTTTCAACAATCAATCCATCATATCTACTTAGAAAATTACCTTTGCCATATCATCAAGTGTGCAGATAAAAATAAAGCTGAGAATAATGAAACAAATTAAGATTTTTGTTGCGTCAGGTTGGTGATGTGCAAAAGATGACTTTGTGTGTGTGTGCAAATCGAAAAGACTGCAAAAAATGTCACTCAATTAGATTGATCTCTTCTAAATGGAATGAGGTGGACACATTAACAAAATTCAGCGAGTGATTAACATTAAGATGTGAAATTCTCAAATAATGCTGGGCTTCTGTGTTTTGCCTATTCAGCTACATTATTACATATTTAGCAATCCAGAAGAACAGTTTAAGCTTTTCTGAATATTTGCGTTTTAGGAGTAGTAAATAACCGTTTATGTTGTCATTAATTATCTTTTGCACATACACAGTACAAACAAAAGCGCCAACCTCTAAAACCCACATAATTTGTGTTGATAGATCAACTGATTTTTCATACATAATCAAGTGTTTAGTCTGATGTTTGCTTGTCAAACTGGTTTCGTGACATCACAAACTGGGGCAGGACAAGTCACGTGATCGATTCCCCTTTACCTGCAGCACCAGTGGCGGAAGACAGGTGAAACTATCGGTACCAGGTAAGAGCGATGTTTTTTTTTTTTTTAACAAAACGTATATTTTAGGCAAAAACATGGAGTCTCCACTCCCAAACCTTTGGTGTAGATTATAAATGCGCTCTCGTAGTGCTAAATTAGTTCGTTTTTTTCATTTTGGACGACTTTAGAGCTTGTATGCATTAGTTCCGTTTTATTTCTTACATGTTCTTTGTAGACAGGCAGGTTTCAAACCGCGTTAAGATCACGACATGCTACAAAGATGTTGTGCTATCGTTTTTACAAAGTGACATTTTAGATTTTAAACTCGCTTTTTAAACTCGTTTGGCCAGTGTGTAACTCACTTGTTTATTTTTATTTCAGTGAACTTTGTAAGAAGAAAAACACGGTTTTAAATTCACCCTGTGAGGCAATGTAACTTCTATACCCAGGTAAGACAGTCATTGACTTATGGGTTTTGTAATATACAGTATGCAGTGTTTTTTTCTGTGTAGAGATATATATACTATATAATTGTACTTGTGCATGTACATATTTAAATTGTTTTTTTTTATAGTCTAGATCATAACATTATAATGCCTACATTGACTAAACTATTTAAAAGAATTGTTTTGAATTTGTAAATGTACTACTTATTAAATAATATTCATTATTTATTGGTTTTAAACCATGTCATAACAATAATTATTGGGTTATTAATATGACATAATATTTAAATGTCAGTGAATTCTTACTTTTATGTTTGTAAAAGATGTGCAAAACATAATGCCAGTGTGTATGCAAAACAAGGCGTTATAATAATATGTATAAACTTTCTGATCCTCAGTTCACTCAGTAGCTATAACCATCCCCATGTCTTTTGGAAACGGGTCAGCATCCCGCTTTGATCGGGTCCGTGATATGCCTCACTACGATGAGGTACCCATCGGCTCACTGCCATGGGGTCAGCAGGCTCCTTACCCGCTCGCCGGTGAAGTGGCAGCATCCAGCTATGACAGTTTACCACCACCGCCGCTGCCCGAAAACCCTCCTGTTGGGCCAGATTTCTACCCAAGCGATGTTGAAGACCAGGTGGACGATGCCATGGACATCAAACCTGTCCGACGCTTCATTCCTGACTCTGTGAAGAACTTCTTCAGAGCCAGTGGCAACCGAGGCAGCAAGAAATGGACATTTCCACCACCACCACCTGATGTGAACACCACCACCGAAGGCGTCCCGTGCTCTCCACCACACTCACGTGCACCCTCACCGACAGCCCCAAGCTCTTACCTAGACCCTTATGGAGGATCTGGAGGCAGCTATAATTCAAGGAAGGAGCAGGCGATGTTATTAGGTGAGCCGCTGGAATCGGTTTCTGGACGTTCTTTGCAGACAGCCATGACTTACAGCGAGAAGGTGGAGGAGTACAATCAGCGCTATGCATATATGAAGTCCTGGGCTGGACTTTTGCGCATTTTGGGATGCGCAGAGCTGCTTTTGGGAGCTGCTGTTTTTGCTTGCGTCTGTGCATACGTGCACAAGGATAATGAGTGGTTTAATATGTTTGGTTACTCCATGCATCAGATGTATGGTGGAATGTATGGAGGAGCATCAATGGGTGGGATGTATGGAGGAACTGGAATTTCCTACTCAGGACCTTTAACTCCTTTTGTTATTGTGGTGGCTGGAGTGGCCTGGATAGTGACTGTCATTCTAGTAGTGTTGGGAGTGACCATGTATTATCGTACCATTCTACTAGACTCCAGCTGGTGGCCAATCACAGAGTGTGTGATAAACTTGGCATTAGCATTGCTCTATTTGTCAGCTGCAATCGTGTATGTGCGAGATACAGTCCGTGGTGGTCTCTGCTATTATCCACATTTCAACGCTGGGCCCAATGCGGGATTTTGCCGAACAGAGGCTGGGCAGAATGCGGCCATCATCTTCCTCTTTCTCAACATGCTGTTGTATCTCGTGGGAGCAGGCGTGTGTCTGAAGCTATGGAGGCATGAAGCTGCAAGGATGCGCAGAGAGAGAATGGGTCAAGATGTAAAGTTCAAATCATTTGTTCTTTAAAATTAACATCTCAAACTTTTGCTAATAAAATCTAATTTGCTTGCTTTTCTATTCTTATTCGTATTTAGATGAAATCAGAAGGACTTCCACTCAATATGGTAAGCAGTTGGAATTTTATGTGAAGAACATTTTCAGATTTTGAAATCATTGTTGTAATGTACTCTTTGTAATCTCAGATTGGTGCTGGCTCAAGTGTCTCTGTGCCCATCCAAACTGCTCCAGTAATGACCAGTCCAGAATCTTATGATGGCACACCTGTCAACCCAGTTATGATGGAACCGGAGATCTTAAGGGGTCATATCCCTGCTGGCCACATCCCCAAACCTGTGGTTATTGCAGACTATGTGGCGTGAGTTTCAAAGAATACTTATGTTAACTAAAGTCGATTCATTCACTCAAGCTATTTCATGCAGTATATAAACTCTATTTTAATGATGTTTACAAACTTGCATGCACATTTATGACTGGTTATTGCTGCCTCATGCTTTTTAAAATCTCTTAGCCCTTTCTGTGTAATCTCCTCACAGAAAATATCCCACAATCCGGTCTGATGAGGAGAGGGAGCGATACAAGGCTGTGTTTAATGATCAATATGCAGAATATAAAGAGTTGCATGCTGAGGTTCAGGTCTTAACGCAGAAGTTTGAGGAAATGGATACTCTGATGAGGAATCTACCACAGCAGCCTTCCAGCCAAATGGTAATGGTTCTAAACACTGATAATTATTACACTTAACGGTTTTTATGAGCTTACGTTAATTGAGAAACTACATGGAATATTTGTGATTGAAAAATCATTTGTGACCTTGGGCCACAAAACCAGTCTTAAGTAGCACAGGTATATTTGTAGCAATCGCCAAAAATACATTGTACAGGTCAAAATTATTGATTTTTCTCTTATGCCAAAAATCATTAGGATATTAAGTAAAGATCATGTTTCATGAAGATATTTTGTAAATTTCCTATCGCACCTATATCATTACTTAATTTTAGATTAGTAATATTCAGTATTTAGATTTTTTTTACTTTTTTTTTTTTTTGCACCCTCAGATTCCAGATTTTCAAATAGCTGTATCTCGGCCGAAAAATTGTCCTATACTAACAAATATATATAAATTGCAAATTCAAAAAATTGACCATTATGACTAGTTTTGCGGCCCAGGGTCACATTTGTCACGTCGCATGACCATTAAAATTAATTAGTTAAGACACAAAGACGATTAAAAATAGTGATCAATCACAGTGGCTAAATACAATTCTTTAAGTCTTTTGCTTTAAACAAATATTTTAGATTCTAATTGTGTTTTTTCTCCCACAGGAGCAAGAGAGAATCAATAGCATTATTCAAGAGTATAACAGAAAAAAGGCTGTAAGTACTGTTTAATATGGTTATCTACTTTCAGTTTTAAAGTTATATACAGAACAAATGTTATGTATTTTCCAGATAAGGTAAGTTATGACCTATGTTCTACAAGCTGCTTTGACCCATTTAAAACCCTTCATCTGTCTGTTGACTTTCAGCATTCTTAAGTCATTGCAAAAGAATGACATGGTATCTGTCTCTGTTGGAGTGTCACAAACAGTAGAAACTGAAAAACTGGAAATGTTAGGGGGACGTAAATGCTATTGACATGTTTACATACTTCCTGTCTGTGTGGAAGCGAACACCAAAGATTTCTTTATCTGTTTCTGTTTGTAGGACCCGACGTACCAGGAGAAAAGGGAGAGATGTGAATATCTGAAGAGCAAACTTGCACACATAAAGCAGAAAATTCAGGAGTATGACAAAGTCATGGACTGGAATGACGGTTACAGCTAAACAGAACTTTGATGTACTTTTAAAATTCATCTTGAACTTCACAAAGGTTCCCAGAAAAAGCAGCAACTGTCTGAAAGAAAAAAAGACTGTAACTTCAGGAATTAATGGAGTGTTTGGTTTATTCTTGGTTGGTATTGAAATAATTTCACATTCAATTCAATAGAGCAGAAAAGTATAATGAAGGACATCTACTACTTCAAAAACCAGCACTGAAAATGTTACCTTCTCTGTTACTGACATGTCATATATATACTTTTTATTTTAGAAATGATAATTTTAAGAAAATCACTGGAATCTTTAAGCTTCCTGTAGTTAATTGGAGAATATAATGTAAATAGCTCTCAAAATTGTATTCAATATTAGTTTAAATAGCAGTATCTCTGTAATAGTCCTAGATAGCTTGGTATATTTATAGTCTTGCTAGTTTAATGTTCACTTTTTTGTGTATTTTATACAGTCGTTTGTGTGTTATATGTACTTTTTTTGTTGTTGTTTTTTTTACAGTGTCACTTGACCTTTAAATTTCATCATTGATATTGGAAGTAGATAACATAAACAGGCCTGCCTCCACATTTTAACTGGCAAACATTACCTTTTTTGACAAAATAATGAACTAGTAGTTAACACTAGGAGTAACATACTGTATCACCTCTCATATGTCTGTTTATACTTAACACGCTATACTACATGGCTCAGAGCATTGTGTGTATAGGCCTGCTGTTATATAGCTGAATTGTAGTAAAGTAATTGCTTGACAGCTCTAAAGGTATCAAGTTACAAACTGCAGTGGAAACCAGGAAGAAAAGGTGCTCATACACCTTTTTGTACAAACCTTATGGCTCATAAATACTGAATATGGTGTGTAATAATCCAGAACTATGCTGTTTTCATTTTTGTTATTGTTTTTAGAACAATTTATAGTAAATTGAAACCATAATTACATTACAGTTCTAAGAAACATGTCAAACTAAGCAGACTCTGACAATTAGCCAAGCACAACTTGCTTTTTATTTCTAATTAAATGATGACTGGAGTGGATTTTAAAGATACCTCCTAGATTACAGATTTGTGATTTGGGCAATCAGAAATTCCATTGGTCTTACACACCACTTGCAACTTACGCGCATTTTATGAGATAGAAAAGTTTTTAAAATATTACAGGGGTCTTCGATCTTTTTCAGACCAAGTCCCCCATTGGTGTACAGAGGAATGGAGCAGTGACTCCCTGCAACATATAAAAATTTGCAAAAAATTAATTACCAAACGAACGTGGTACACTTTGTTGTTTAGAGACAGAAATCCAAGAAATTGGCTAAACTGCTAGTTTAGTACTAGTATGACTTATCTAACGTAAAAGTAGCTATTTTTTAAATATTAAATGCGTCAAAACAATATTTTTTGTAAAGCTATAGCCAATATGTATTGTGAAAGTCGCTATGCAAATTAACCTGGCTCATCTTGCATCTGAGACTGTCAGGCGCGGCGCGCACACGTTCAGGGCGGGGCTGCACCTGTGCAGGTGAGGATGGGGGGGAGGTTGGTTTCACTGATGTGTTGTGTGAGAGAAGGCAGATGAAACTCAAACTCCCTCAGCATTCAGCGGACGTTTCCTGAAGGCCGAGCGTCTTGCAGATCCGTGAAATACTCCTGTAAGGAGCGAGGAAGAGTTACAAAAGGTTTGTGCTGCAGCTTTGACTGCTTTGGTAAGGTAGAGGGTGAGTTTCCTCGATTAATTTATTTTCTGATTTCAAATTTCTTTTTAAATATTCCCAGATGAATACTGTAGCCTATGTTGTTGATTGTTGTGTTTACTAATACGCAGCGGAACTATTCTGCGCGGAACTCATTTTAGGAAATTTAAATAGCTGTACGCTAAGCCTCTTGTTTGTGTTTTTGACGAGCATGATTTTCTGCTTCGTAATGTGGTTATTCGTGTAAAATTCTAGGTGTCAGGTGTCCTAATTCTAAGAATATTTTGACGTAGGCTATTTTTCCCTGAATGTAGCCTACGTTTGATCAAACTGAAGTAGTGATGTACTGATTTTCACTTGATTTCAAACGTTAATATAATACTCTCATATTACTTTGCTACAAATGAAAGCATTTTAGAAATCTGGAATTTATCCCTACACAAAGTAAATTAATTCGAAGTACAGTGATATTAAGACGGTTTTGCTGCAACCTACGACTGGGATGTAACTAATCGTAATTGGACACATTTTAATTCAAACGAGTAAATTTAATTGGGAACAAATATAGAAATACGTGACTAACAACTATAAAAAAACGTTTTTAAATTCATAGCTATGGAAAAATTAGTGAGTCCAGAAGTATACTGTCAGTCATTTTTTTTGTCCGAAAACCATTATTATTATTGTTATTATCATTATTATTATATATATAAAAAAACCTCTTATAACTTGTCACCAGTCACAATATGATTTTATATATTGTGTATAAACAGTGATTTTATATACCTTTTTGGCTATACTGATGGTGTTATAGCACAATACTTCTTGGTCTCTTTTAACAATTATGTTAAAAAAAAAAAAGTGTTTGCAGAGCCATTATTAACTGTAATGTAAAAAGCCACAATGTATCTTAATTTGTTTCACCATCTTTGTATATGGAATAGATCTAGGTCTGGTTCTTTGGTTGTATTTCCTAAACAGTGGATTACTTTATTATATTGTAGTGATTCATCAATTATGTTTTTTCACACAGATAACCCTGTGAAGTTTGTCCAGGAAGCTAACATCATGCCGAAAAAATCAAGTCACCCTCACGCATATGGCGAAAGACGGTAAGTTGCATATTAGAGAAAGTGTGTAATCAGTAGAGACAAGTGTTTTTCATTCACTCATTTCATATACTATTACAGTTTTTGTTAGTATTTTAAATTAGATATTTATTTTCTAATTTCACTTTAATTTTAGTTCAAAGCTAATTTTGTTGTGTTTTTGTCATTTTTATTAGTTTTAGTTGATTTAGTTTATTTTTATATTAAAATTTTACAACATTTTATTTTACTTTAGTCAGCATTTCGTTTTTTTTTTTTTTATGGATTTCGGTTTAATTTTAAGTTAACTACAACAACCCTGGATCTGAGTAGTTTTAAAACAGTTAGTTAATAGTGTCCTTTCACTCAACCATATTATCTCACTTTGTCATTTCAGTCACCATCGATCCTCCCATCGCACAGCTTCTTACCACCCTGATGAAATGCTTCACTTTTACCGCTGGACGTCCCCCCCGGGTGTCATGAAGATTTTGTGCATCATCATCATCATTTTGTGTGTGGCTATGTTTGCCTGCATTGCCTCCACACTGGCATGGGACTATGATGCCAGTGCCATGGGCCTTGGGGGCCTTGGGGGTCTTGGAGGGGGCTATGGAGGGAGCTATGGAGGGAGTTATGGAGGTGGAGTATATGGCGGTGGGGCTGGTGGATATGGAGGGAGTCTCGGAGGCTATGGAGGCTACGGCTATGGAGGCACGTACATGGATCCGAAAACAGGCAAGGGCTTCATCATCGCGATTGCGGCAATCACCTTTATCGCTGTGCTCATCATCTTCATCCTGGTGGTGTCGAGGCAGAACGCTTCACAGTCTCCCGCATTCTATCTGGCCTCCATCATTATTTCTGCAATCCTGGCTGCACTCATGCTCATCGCCACCATCGTGTACCTGGTCGCTGTTAACCCCACTGCTCAGACGTCTGGTTCCATGATGTACAATCAAATCTTGCAGCTGTGTGCGCAATACAAGAACCAAGATCAGGCCTCTGGCATTTTCATCAATCAATATTTATACCACTACTGTGTAGTTGAGCCTGAAGAGGTGAGCATGTTCTCCTGACAAGGAGCAGGCCATTTTCATAATAATATTTGTTCAGTTGAGGTTGGCTATTATCAACTTAATACCTTTCTTTGGTGTAGAAATGCTAGTTGAGATTAATGCAAACACAGAAGCCAATCTGCTACATTGTACTCTGTATTGTTGTTCATTCACGGTGCTTTTTCTTGTTTCTCTTTCCTTACAAGGCCATTGCCGTCGTTCTTGGGTTTCTGGTTGTGGTCGGATTGATCATCTTACTTGTGTTCGCGGTGAAGACCCGAGGGCAGATCAGGAGATACGGCAGGGAGCGCGTTCTGTGGTATGACGTGAAGACCATCACCGACGGCCTCACGTCTCAAGGCATCGGGGAATGGGTGAGAATTTTCACTAGCAACTTGCATTTCCTGTTCATGTTAGTCCTGTGTTTTTCATTATTCAGTACAATGCATGGATTCCTGAGGTCATGAAATTTAATACTGCTTGTCGCACTTAGGTTGTACTACTATACTACTACATTTAGCTATATGTTTAGATATCCTAACATGCTTTTCGATGCATGTTGAGTTGCTATGTGGTGCCTATAATTGCTCCACTGTTTTAGGGAGTATCACTGGCCTAGAGCATTGCTATTAAGACTCTTCCATGAAGAAAAGTTTCGGAGAAAGATTTCCACGAAGAAGTTTTTATGTCTAGTTTCTGGGTGTGTCCTCTTATGCACTTTCACTTGATGGAAAGCATGATTATGATATAAAATCCCATGATGAAATACATGGAACACTTACATAGTGACTTACGTTTATGAATTGATAGGTGGAAATTGTTAGTCCAAAAAAACAGCATGTTCTAGTGTTAGTAGGTCACTCCGTTGGCTTTGTTCTTACACGGTTCACCATGTAAGCAGTGGTAGTTTTCGTCCTTTATGTCATGATGGTATTTGTGGAAGCGGAGGAACCGGTTTTGCCTGGCTTTAATGTTTGTCCAGACTATTTACCATACAAAAAGAAGGCTGAGTGCGTTGGGGAAACAGAATAGCAAAGGTAAAAGAGGCCTACAGCAACACTTACAAGAGTTAGAAACTACCAAATGATGAGTGAAAATGTTTTGAGATGACAAATGTTTTCATGCTGGCTGTATGGAGTGGTGGGGGTATTGTAAAAAACACAAACACCTCTTGACAAACACCTTTTGATACAGATTGCTACAAACGTGTACCCCGAGTAAACTGCTATTTATACAAAATGTCTAGATATGAACTCAGACTTTCTTTGTTTTTTCTTCAGGTTAATAATGTGTCTGGAGATCCAGAAGCTTTTGTCAATGACCACAATGACCCAGTCAGTGTTAAACAGCCAATGGTTCTCAGCCAGAAACCAATTTATCTTCCAAGGTAGGTCATCTCAGTTCTTTTAAAGATTTTGTTGTAAAAACAAAAGTGTAGAAAATGCATTCATTTTCATATTACTCTAAACTTCAGTGATTTTTGCATTGTTAGGGCTTGAATATGATTTGGCTGTTTTAGAATATGGTTATTATAGATAGTGGTTGACTGTTATTTTTTTAATGGTTGTAATGCAATTTATTAATCACAATTAAAATGTATGCAAAGTCACGCTGTAAGCAGAATGAACACTTCTGTTAATCAGTTAAGCGAGCACAGACAGACTCAAAATAATTGGCTTGCTCAGTATTAGTGTGTCGCTAGACTAGGTGCCACAGAGAGAAGGAATCCAGGAAATCTGGTCCTTGTATGAATAGGACCTGGCGGATTTTGTTTTGTCATGAACACGAATAACTAGTTTCACAAACTGATCATGTGAACTGAGTGAAACTATTGGAATCAGGAAGCTATTTTCACTCTGCCAGTTACAATAAAAATTGTAATAATATCACACCCATGTTTTTAACAAAATTATTATTATTTTTTTTTTTTATCATTAATCAAAAGCGGTTCTGACTTGTCAAGCTCTATAAGTGGACTGAAGCGCAACCTAAGAGACTATGACACTGGAGAGTCTGGAGATGAGCTGGACACTGACTATGGAAGGTGAGGGAAATCACTTAAAAAAAAAAATTGTGACTTTATGTAATCAATATCACTTTTTTCTCTTAACCTCTATTCTGTGCTGTTATGTTCTCAGTGAGTATCCTCCCATCATTAATGAGCAGGAGAGGCTTGAGTACAAGAAAGAGTTTGACAGAGATCACATGGAGTACAAACGTCTTCAGGCTGAGCTAGATGATATTAATCAGGGCTTGGCAGACACAGATCGAGAGCTGGACAGCTTACAGGAAGGCAGTCCGCAGTATATGGTATGTAATCTATAAAGTGAAAACTGTTCTTCTAATGGTATAAATCTCTTAATTTTAAAGTGTTTTAAAGAATTCTCTTCTGCTCAACAAGCCTGCATTTATTTAATCCAAAATACAGCAAAAGCAGTAATATTGTGAAATATGTTTACTATTTAAAATAACTGCTTTGTATTTGAATATATTTTAAAATGTCATTTATTCCTGTGCATTTATCTGAAATAAAAAGCTTTTGTAACATTATACACTATACCATTCAAATGCTTGGAGTCAGTATAGTCTTTTGTGTTTGTTTTTGGCAAAGAAATTATAGAAATGAATACTTTTATTTAGCTAGGATGCTTTAAATTGACCAAGGTCATGATAAAGACATTTATAATGTTATAAAAGATCTCTATTTCAGATAAATGCTGTTTTTCTGAAATTTATATTCATCAACGAAACCTGAAAAAAAATTCTACTCAGCTGTTTTCAACAATAATAATAAAAATTTTGTCTGAGCAGCAAATCAGAATATTTCAATGATTTCTGAAGGATCATGTGAATGGAGTAATGATGCTAAAAACGCAGCTTTAAATCACAGGAATAAATTGCATTTTAAAATGTATCCAAGTTATTTTAAATAGTAAAAATATTTTAATTTTTTTGCTGTGCTTTGAATCAAATAAATGAGCAAAAGAGACTTCTTTTAGGAAAAAAAAATAAAAATCTTATTGTTCAAAAACATTTGGTTTTCATAGTATTTATTCCACTTTTAAATAAAAAACACTTAACAGTATTAAACATTAAATGTTATATAGTTTAATAAAATTTGTATCCTTATTGAAATATGTTACATTAATATATATTGCTCTTGTTTCAATTCCCATAAACAGGATGCCATGGATGTATACAACAGGCTCAAAAGTTTGAAGAAGGTAAACTCTTTGTCATCTCAGTCTCAGACTAGAATATCATGAATTGCATTATTTGTAACAGCTGTTAAAAATAACTATTGTTTATAGTCGAGAAATTATGATACATGTACAAAGGTACATGCTGACCTGTGTTTTTTCCACAGTCTGCAGATTATCAGATGAAAAAGAAAAGGTGTAAACAGCTGAAGTCTAAACTGTCCTTGATCAAAAGAAGGGTCAGCGAATATGACCACAGACAGTAAAAACTGGCACTGGAAACTCAGGAGGGTATATTGTGTCACATGATGTTTTGTTCTGGGACTTTACTGTATCTGTATTTCTGTATTAAAAATCTGTATCACTGTATTATCATCAAGAACTGTATGGCTGCTTTATGACAGGTTTTTGCTTTTGAGCCAAACTAAGCTTGATCAAAATATTGTGGTATCGGTGAAGTATTTTTTTAAGCTAAATGAAGTCTTCTTTTAACCTTTTATCTTTTGCTGCATGAGCAAGACTGTGACCGCTTTTTGTTTTCATTTTAGGGATATTCAAGCAAAGACTTTCTAATGTTGTTTGTTATAATGATGTCTTACTGCATTTTCATATTTACTTTAATTTTTTTAAAACTTGTTAATCTGTCACCAGAATAGCCATCTATTCTCTGATGTTTTTTTTAATTTAACATAAATGATTCACACTTATAGAATAGTTGTGTAATTTGTCGCTTTTAATCAATTCTATCAAATTTATAAAGAATTGAACGTTGAACGTTTTAATGTGACAAGCAAATTGTGTTGAATGTACAGTAAGTTTTTTTTGCTTATTTGTGTACATAATAAAATAAAGCTATTCAATTTATAAATGACTTTCTTTGTATTCATTTCAGGTTTTGAAAGTAATTAAAGTGGGTAACTTAATGTTTATCATAAACTTAAGTTTTAAATAACCATATGTGGAACACGCAGGACCTCTCATAACTCGGAACGAATGTTCTCATTTTATACCGAGGGGACATAACAAATCGACGGACAAGGGTTGCACGAAAGTAAATAACGGGTGAATTTGGTTGTTTTTATAGTTCACTGAGCAAGTTACAATATTAATATGTTGTTAATACAAATATCCAGGTTATAGACATTTTCCTGTATTTGCTATTATATGGTTAAGTTCGAAAATCTATAGAACGTATAAGGGAGTCGCTGTGAGGAGACCAAATGCAGAAATTTACTGAAACATCTGAGAGTACAAACCTTTCGGAAGAATAGAATAACTGTATAGCATTACACCTAAAGAAAGCTTACAGCCTGTTAAAATTATAAATCATGGATGAAGAACCAGAGAGAGCAAAACGCTGGGAAGGAGGATACGAACGAACATGGTGAGAAGTTAAGCGTATATTTACTTTAACTCGTGTGCGTTTTCAATTAAAATATCATTTTAAATGCACTTTTTACCTCAAATTGCCACCAAAAGGTGGTTATTGTTAACCCTCTGGGCCTTTTCGGCCATTTTTGACCAAAAAAATAGATTTTGAAATTTTAAAAATCGTAGCTTTATCGGAGTGAGATGAAACTTGGTTACTTTTGTTGAATACTTATCTAACCAAAAATATCTGAACTATGACAAGTAAAAAAGTAGTCTTTTAGAATGCCAATGGTAATCCAAAAGCCTCTGCATATATGTATGTGTATATAGGGAGGTATACAGTAGCTTACATGACATTAGACAAGTTTTTATTTTTTAAGGACACCAAATGGCACATTTCTCACTTAAAAAAATGGATTTGTAAAAGCGTTCACTCTGTTTTAATGTGAAATGTTGCATTTATTGAAAAATAATAATAAAATATATTATATAAATAAATATATATTAATTCTAATGGTGAAAAATAGCTCATTAAAATTGTATAAATGTTGCAAATTGTCATAGAATCCCCTCAAAATTCTAAATAATAATCAAAAAATATTACTGAACAGAAATATTTTACAATAGTTTTCCTGAAAAAAAAAAACAACATCAAAAAGTTACATTTCAAGGCTTCAGTCGCTTTTGAACGGGAAGGAGACAAGTGTGACTCCTAAACGAAGAGGCCCAGAGGGTTCATAAAATATGTTTAATAAAATGTTATTCATACTGTCATCTCAGTAATTGTAACAAAAATATAAAACACAAAGGTTTCAAAAGCTTAAACTACGGATTAGTGTGTTAACTATGGCTAGAATGTTTGTAAGGAGCTTTACAAGACGGTCAGCAACAGATTTTTATGTGTACAATTGAACACATATGATATAATGAGCTGTTGTTATGTGTTTCACTTAGGGAGGTGCTGAAGGAGGATGAATCTGGATCTCTCAAAGCTACTGTGGAGGACATTCTTTTCCAGGCGAAGAGGAAAAGGTATAGCACTCAAATGCAAACTATAAAAAAAATCAGTTTATTTCTGTGTTATTCACTTACAGTCGCTCTATCACATTACAGAGTGTTTGAGAGTCATGGACAGGTTCGGCTTGGGATGGTAAGATGCATTTTACTCTCCTGCATAGGTATAGCATTATATTTGTTGTCTGAGACCGATCATAATCATGCATACAATTCCCACCAAACCAGATGCGGCACCTCTTTGTGATCATTGACTCATCTAGATCAATGGAAGATCAGGACCTGAAGCCCAACAGGCTCACCTCGACCTTGAAGGTTAGTAGCACTGCATCTACAGTCTAACATTATATATGAAATCTATTAAAATTGATCTTTCATTTTCTTCAGCTGATGGAGTTCTTTGTGGAGGAGTACTTTGACCAGAATCCAATCAGTCAGGTAATGACTTTTTATCTGTTGCGAGTGTTTACAATGTGTGTAACTTCCATTAACCGTACCGTATCGTCACAGATAGGGATCATTACCACAAAGAACAAGAGGGCGGAGAAGCTCACTGATCTTGCAGGTTAATGCATTAGTATTATGTTTGCATATTTCGAGACTTTTTCTTTATCTTCATCATCACTTAACATTATTTTACTCTAACCAGGAAACCCTAAGAAGCATATTGCAGCTCTGAAGAAAGCAGTGGACTCCACGTGTGTTGGGGAACCATCTCTCTACAACTCTCTCAACTTGGCTATGCAGACTCTTAAGTAAGAAACGTAATTTGTGACACTTCCATCTAGAACTGAAATACATGTTTACAGTTTAGTTGAAGTACTGGACATTTGCTCACAGCTGTACGTTTGACACCATTCATAATCTACACAACCTTTTAAGTCAGTAGCCATATTTCTGTTTTCATGCAGACATATGCCTGCTCATACAAGCAAGGAGATCCTGGTTATTTTCAGCAGTCTTACTACCTGTGATCCAGCCAACATCTATGAGCTTATCAAAGTGAGTTTGAATGGCTGTATACTGTAATGGTTAGTATGTTTTGATGAATGCTGATTTTGTCTTTTAATGTATCAACAGACTCTGAATGGTTTGAAGATCAGAGTGTCTGTAATCGGCCTGTCAGCAGAGGTTCGAGTGTGCACCATTCTCACAAGAGAAACTGGAGGTTGGTAGCTTTACCTCCGTATGGTTACATGGTTTTGTTCTTGTGTAATGTCTTCTAAATTCTGTTTGGCCTAATAGGGTCCTACAATGTGATATTGGATGAGAGCCATTTTAAAGAGCTGCTGATGCTGCATGTGAAGCCACCTCCTGCCAGCTCCTCCTCAGAGTGCTCCCTCATTCGCATGGGTAATCACACAGTCATTTTCACCGCATTTACACAATTGAAATAGGGTAAAATGTTGTAAGCACAACACTTATTACTGGTAGCTGAAAGCTTAGTCAAAACTTAGCCCAAATATTTGAAAAATATTCTGCTGTTTGTCATCTTAATTTGTGTATTTTTGTCTTCACTGTACTCTAGATGTTAAGCAGCAAGGATTAGTTCTGATTTATATCTGGCAAATGTTGTATTAGTGTAGACATCAATATATATAATATGTATTCTACAGTATCTGTAATGTGCATTATGATTTGCCTAGGTTTCCCTCAGCATGTCATAGCCTCCATGTCTGATCAGGATGCCAAACCCTCATTCAGCATGTCGTGAGTACACTTGAAATGTTCTTTACCACAGATTATTAATATTAAATCTAATTTTAAATTTAAATTAAATATATTTAACGCTACCGTTAAACACAAAATAATATCTACATATATTATACACTATTCAAAAGTTTGGAAACAGACAGATTTTTACAAAAGTTTTGGGAAGGCGTTTCTTATGCTCATCAAGCCTGCATTTATTTGAAAACATTTTATTTAAAAAAAAAAATGGCCGATAGTTTCGCTAGATAAGACCCTTCTTCCTTGGCTGGGATCGTTTAGAGCCCTTTGAAGCTGCATTTAAACTACATTTTGGAAGTTCAAAATTGGGGCACCAATGACGTCCATTATATGGAGAAAAATTCTAAAAAAAAAACATAATTTCTTCACGACTGAAGACAGAAAGACATGAACATCTTGAATGACAAGGGGGTGAGTAAATTATTAGTGAATTGTTCTGGAAGTGGACTCCTTTAATATTTTTGTGGAGACTGTGATACATTTTTAAAAGTTTTCTTTACTGTCACTTTTGACCAGTTTAATGCATCCTTGCTAAATTAAAGTATTAATTAAAAAAAATCTCACTGACCAAATGGTATATTTAATGTAAATTATATTATTTATCATTTGAAATCATTTTAATTATAGTTAATTTTTTAATATATTTTAGGCACTTAGACAGTGCTGGTGAGCCAGGACTCACTCTTGGCGGCTACTACTGCCCACAGTGCAGAGCCAAATACACTGAGCTGCCAGTGGAGTGTAAAGTGTGTGGTACGTTTTCAGCATTTCCCTGTTCTTAAATCTTTACAGTAATTTTCAGAGAGCACTGAAGTGTTCAGTTCTCACAGTCTGTCTTGTCTGTCTGTCACAGGTTTAACTTTAGTTTCCGCTCCTCATCTGGCCCGTTCCTTCCATCATCTCTTCCCGCTTGAGGCCTTCCAGGAGACCCCACTAGAGGAGTATGACGGCGAGAGGTGAGCTTCACACTTATTCTGTGAAAACCCCTCTCCCTTTCTCATTTCAGCCTATTTCATAGCATAAATGCACTGTGTCTTTTCAGATTCTGTGAGGCTTGCCAAGAAGAGTTTCAAGACAAAAGTGTAGGTTTTTCAATTCCAAAAATCTTTTGCATAGGAACATTAATAGTCTTGTTTTTTTAAAATTACATTTAGCCTCTTTGTTTTCTCATCTCTGCAGGTGTTTACATGTCTAGCATGTAAAAAAGTGTTTTGTGTGGAGTGTGATCTCTTCATACATGACACACTGCACTGCTGTCCTGGCTGCATGCAGACCGACAGGACGTCCTGATGTAAGATGGCCTGACTACAACACATCTGTGAACTTTAAGTAGAACTACAAAGATGCAGAAGAAATAAGAGGAAGTCACCAGCCTTAGATTTAGGTTCTCACTGATTATGAGGGTTAAAGTAATGAGAGCCAACACTTGTCAGTTCTTTGGCATCATCTTACTTTGGCTTTCTGTTTACTTGCATCAGTTGTGCTCAAGCTGTAACTGTATGAAAGGACGCCCCCTGTGGGGAAAAGTATCTCACTGGACCAAATAAAACCAGCAACAGAGAAAACCATTTTGTGCTGTTTTCCAGTGTCCTGGTTCCATTGAAGCCACTGAGGTTGTAATACATTTATTATGTCCTATATTTTGTACCTTACATGCCATGTTAATGTACTTATCTATACTCAATTTAATTTGAATTTTTCAAACAAATTAAATTTTTTCATTTAAAACTACTGACTGGCATGGCTATTTTTGCTTGGCTATCTGTGAATATGAATATATATATATATATACACTCCTGAACAAAATCTTAAGACCAGGGGAAACATTACAAGTATTCACATTTTGTGCTGGTGGATCGTAACCAGGTTGTAAGTACTGCTTCAAAATGGCAAAAGAAGAAACTGGAGCAGGAGCCAAAAAATAGAGAGTAGGCAATTCATAGAAAACTTAGGAAAACTCAAACAGGCTGTTCATCAGCTGATCAAAAGTTTAAGACCATAACCTTTAAAAGTTAAAATCTGCACAAAATATGGCTTCGATGTCATTGTTCTTCAGGCAGTCACACTGTCATGACCTCCTGATGGCACAGGCAAAAAGGCTTTCTGTCTTTGAACGTGGCAGGATTGTTGAGCTGTACGCGCAACGCCTCGCACAACGCACCATCGCTGCCGAGATTGGACACAATAAGACAGCCATTTCACATTTCTCAAAAGATCCTGAGAGTTATGAGACAAAAAAGTCAAGTGGTAGACCCAAAGTAAATTCACCTGTATTGAGCCGGAGGATCCGACGGGCTGTCCGTGAAGACACAGACTGATCATCGACCCAAACTGAGGCCCTTACTGATGCTGACTGCAGCCCAAAAACCACAAGACAGCATCTGCAAGAGAAGGGCTTCAAGAACAAAAAACATCTTCAAAGGCCAGATCTCCTCCCATGCCACAAACTTGCCCGTTTGGAATTTGCAAGGGAGCACCAAACATGGGACACTGAAAAATGGAAGAAAGTTTTATTCTCTGACAAGAAAAAATGTAACCTGGATGGTCCTGGTGGCTTCTAATGTTACTGGCATGACATGGAGATCCCACTGGAGATGTTTTCTACGTGGCACAGCAGAGGAGGCTCCATCATGATCTGGGATGCTTTTTCCTTCAATGGGAAAATGAAGCTTCAGGTTGTGTAGGGGCGTCAAACGGCCGCTGGCTTTGTAGACATGTTGCAGTGGGCATCCCTCTTGACTGAGGGCCCTCGTCTGTGAGGTAATGACTGGGTCTTTCAACAGGACAGCGCTGCAGTACACGACGCCCACCTGACGAAGGTGAATAACGTCGCTCTTTTGGACCTTTCTGTGTGTTCCCCTGATCTAAATTGCATTGAGAATGTTTGGGGATGGATGGCAAGGGAAGTTTACAAAAAAATGCGTCAGTTCCAGACTGTGGATGCCCTTCGTGAAGCCATCTTCACCACATGGACACACATTCCCACCAGCCTCCTGGAAACAGTCGCATCAAGCATACCAAAATGAATGCTTTAAGTAATCAGCAAAAGTGTTGGGGCTGCTCACTATTGAGTTCTTTTTTGACACTTTTAGCTCTGTTGTGGGTTTTTTTGGGCAATGGTCTTAAACTTTTGATCAGCTGATGAACAGCCTGTTTGAGTTTTCTTCAGTTTTCTATGAATTGCCTACTCTCTATTTTTTGGCTCTTGCTCCTGTTATTTCTTTTGCCATTTCGAAGCAGTACTTACAACCTGGTTAAGATCCACCAGCGCAAAATGTGAATATGTGTAATGTTTCCCCTGGTCTTAAGATTTTGTTCAGGAGTGTATATATATATATATATATATATATATATAGTATAGTATATATATAGTATAAATGATTACTGGTATAGAAGTTTAAACTGTTGCAGCATAATTTTACACTTTCTAGAGTTAAAGAGTTGATTGCAAAAAAGTATATTATATAAAAAAAATTACAAAAGTAATCTAATCCTTAATTTAATTTTAATATATTATGTTGAAGACAGACAAGAATCTTAAATTTTACCCTTTTTTAAAAAAATGGTACAGCTTTTCAAAAATATTCACCCCATATTCACAAGTTCAGATTCTGTTATTTCACACACTGGCGCATCAAAATTCATATAAAAATCCTGTATCATTAAATTGAAATAAAAACACACACCTATGCCTTTGAAATTTACAGCATAAGTGCTTCACAGCTCTGTATTTTTGTGCTGGTCATAGTGTCTGTGCAGCCAAGCCTTCAGTAATGGGAGGTTCTTGTCCATCCAGCGAATGTTCTCTTCGATGTTCTCCACAGCTTGCTGAATACATCTCAGTTCTGCTCCGGTCTCGGCGTGCAAGGAACTGAAGAAACTACGAATCTGATGGAGCAGAGAAACACGCTCTATGTAATATAATGAAGTTTTCTGATTACAGGATAAGATGTTTTTTTTTGTCTAGACCAACTGACGAAAGCTCCTAAAGAAAGAAAACCTACCTCAGCTAGCATTTCTCTGGTGGAATACTGGTTGGTCACTCCTACTACCATGTGCGCTATAGAGTGCGAGCCAAGATCAAACCTAGAAACAATTGCCTTAAGTCATTAAATGACTCAGAATATATCACTATTGTGTGTCTAATTAAATCAGTGACTCACTTCTTGATCAGGGAGTCCCAGTTAGCTTTTAAAAAGTCCCATGAGTGTTTGTAGGCCTTAGGATTTTTACTGACTGAAGTCACAACATACGGCAGATCCTGAGTCTTTATCACCTCTCCCACCAGACTCTGCTCCATCATCCTGACACAAATGAAAGATGACATTAGTGATTATTCCTATTTTCTTAAACTGATGTATATCTGAGTGTCTCACCATTTTAGCTTGTGATCGAGAGGGCTGGTTGTGAGGGCCATCTTTATCCTGCTCTTCATCGAGACGTACATAGACTCCTTGTATTTCTCAAACAGGAAATCCCAGCCATCCTCAGTCCGGGCACCAACACAAAACACAGCCATAGTCACGTCATTGGGAAGACTAGAGAACGGAAAGACAAAAAAAGTCAGAAATAATTAATTTCTCTTTAATGTTTTATTCATTAAGAAAGGAAAACAGAAAACATGCTATTACTTTTCTAAGTCTTTATCTTCTAAATGGTAACAGTTTAAAAAGAAAATTCAGAAATGGGAAGTTAAGAAGAAAATGATAACCTCTAACCTCATGTTCCCATCTGAGTCCCTCCATTTGTTGAAGAGCTGTGTTGCGGTGCTGACACAGGAAGGGTGACCCCGCACACAGCCGAACATGAGGAGGTAGCTGCGCAGCATCCTCTGAGACACTGAGCCATCATCGGTCCACGACTGCTGGTCTATAAGCTTCCTGAACAGCTGCAGTATGTAGCCCTGGAACACAGAGAGACAATCAACATTAGTTACACATCTACAGCAGGGAAGAAAGCATGGTTCATTTCATACACAATGGTAATTTTATATGCTTTACATAAATCACAATAAAGAGTTGATAAATTAAAAAATAAATAAAACAAGCAAAAGCAAAATCAAAAAAAAAAAAAAAAAAAGATGAAAGCCTTTTGTTGGTTTAATTAACTATATTCACACTATATTCATTACAGAAACTTCCATGACATTTTAAATAAATTAATTAACTTCCAGTCCAGTATTATTCTAGGCCTGAAATCACAATTTTCCAGATGACAATTTTTTTCCTGATTATAATGTGCAGTACTGTTCAATAGTTTGTAAGGGTTAATAAGACTTTCTTAAATAAGAAATTAATACTTCTAATGCACTGAACTGATGAAAAAAGTGACGGTAAAATTGTATACATTTATAAATGGTACAAAATTTAGATTCCAAATCAATTTGTTCTTTTGAACTTTCTATTCATTAAAGAAAATTGTACAACTGCTTTCATAAAAATATTAAGCAGCACAGCTGTTTTCAACATTGGTAAAAGAAAATCTTTCACGTGCAACAAATCAGAATATCAGAATGATTTCTGAAGGATCATGTGACAATGAAGACTGGAGTAATGACTGCTGATAGTTTTGCTATCACAGAAATAAATTATATATTAAACAGAGAGCAGATGTGTTAAACTGTAACAATAATTCACAACATTACTGTTTTTACTGTGTCACTGATTTTTATTGAATTACACTACCTGCAGAAGAGACTTTTAAAGAAGTCTCTTCTGCTCACAAGCCTGCATTTATTTGATTCAAAATATGGCAAAACATTAACATTTTGAAATATTTTTACTGTTTAAAATAACTCTTTTATTTATGAATATATTTTAAAATGTAATTTATTCCTGTGATTTCAAAGATGACTTTTTAGCATCATTACTCCAGTCACATGATCCTTCAGAAGTCACTTTAATATTCTGATTTGCTGCTCAAAAAAACATTTATTATTATTATTATTATTATTATGTTGAATTAATATAGAAGATATAGTAGAATTTTTTCAGGTTTATTTGTTGAATAGAAAGTTTAGAACTATCTGTATTAGAAATCGTTTGTAACATTATAAATGTATAAAACTTTACATTTAAACTTTACATTTAAAGACATTATAAAACTTTATGATCATTTTTGAACAATTTAAAGCATCCTTGCTAAATAAAAGTATTAATTTCTGCAAATTATATCATTAAAAATAAAAAATAAATAAAAATTTGAATGGTATAGTGTATAATGTTACAATCTCTTTTTATTTCAGATAAATGCTGATCTTTGGATCTTTCCATTCAAAGAATCCCAAAAAAAAAACAAAGTACTCAACTGTTTTAAATATTGATAATAATAATGAAAAATGTTTCTTGAACAGGAAGGATTGTGTGATCATAATGATGCTGAATATTTTGCTTTGATCATAGGAATAAATGACATTTTAAAATAAATACAGACAGCAGCTATTTTTAAATAGTATAAATGTTTCATAATATTACTGATTTTGCTGCATTTTAGATAAAACAAATGCAGGCTTGGTGAGCAGAAGAGGCTTCTTAAAAAAAAAACCAAAAAAACATTAAAACTCTTTATTCTCAGAACTGCACACACTGAAAAGAAGCTGATTTCAAGCCTGAATTAATTAATCCACAAGATAGGAGGTGAAATATAAATGAACGCTCACTGACCTTCATCTGGTTTTCCAGCTCCACCATGTCTCTCTTCTCCATCAGTTTATACAGAGGCACAAGCTCACTGAAACCCTGTGTCACTGGCATAATCTCAGTTTCCTTGCTTAGGTACAGGGTCAGGTCTAAAGCCTTATCCAGCGGAAGCTTTCCAACACTGTCCAGAACACACGGAGGGAGGATGTTTTCAAAACAACCAGGGCATGAGAAATTGCCAACACTTCTATTGTATAATCTGCAGTACTTTATATGTACTTGTTTAACTCCTGATACATTTTTGTCCCACTGACCAATAAGAGCACAAACGCAGATGACCGAGGACTGACCTGACCAGCTGGAAGGCGTTGTTGATGAGACTGGCCCGGTCATTGCTGCTGAGTGCCGTGTGATTGTGTTTGAGCAGCATGATGAGGTCATCCCAGCCAGAACCCTCATAGTGCACAATGTAATATCCACTCATGTCCACGTTAAACTTGATCCAGTCCACCTCCTCCGGCAGATACAGCACGTCTATGATGAAATATACAACAGATCTGTTAAAAATGGATGTGCATCAGTCTTTGTGTTGTTTAGACATGTGAAGTCATTTCATTTTTTAAAAATAGTTCTGTTAAAACAAATACCTGTTTTGGTCTTAAGCAGGAAGCGGTGCACTGTGGTTGAGCCGCTGGTAATGTAAGTCAATGGAACGTGCCACAGAAAGCTGCATACAGCAAAAGATCAATAATTAAATATTCAGACTTTGAAAAAGATTTATCTCTGTGCACATACAAGGATATAATTCTAAAAAATGATGTGTGGACAACTTTCAAAAAATGAGTGACTTGGATTGATAATAATTCATCTTGTTTATGATATGTACGATTCACAGCTGCCCCACTGTTTCATCAGCAAGAAAACTAACATGCATTTTCAAAAGTAAACCCTGAACAAATCTATCATATATATATATGAAGTGTAGATCTTTGATATTAATGTTAAACCTGGATGTTTGTGAGGGGTCATCACTCTTGAGGTAACGCTCTTGACTTAGTCTGACTTCACGACCTTTGACCTCCACCGTAATGAGTGGAAAGCCCTCCTGCAATGTCCATGTCTCCATCATAGCCTTAACATCCAGCTCATCCTCAGAGTGCCATTTCTAAGAGATACAATATCATTTATTCATATACAATATCATATATAGAGAGTTCAGAATAATGATGTAACAAAGTAACTCACAGAAGCTCCAGAATGTGAGACTGAGCGCCGACAAGACTCATCACCCTTCAGTCTGCCTTCATCCAGACCATCAGAGTCACACACCTATAATAGAGAGAGACACTCAAAACTTGCTAACGCTCTCTACATTGTGAGATATTTTGATCCTGTACTCTTAAAGGGATAGTTCACCCAAAAACTACCCCATGATTTACTCACTTTTAAGCCATCCTTTCTTCTTTCAGACAAACGGAATTGGAGTTATATTTAAAAATGTCCTGACTCTTCCAAGCTTTATAATGGCAGTGAATGGTGGTCAAGATTTTGAAGCCCGAAAAGTGCATTCATACATCATAAAAAAGTGCTCCACACGGCTCCGGGGGGTCAACAAAGGCCTTCTGAAGTGAATCGATGCATTAATGTAAGAAAAATAGCTATATTTAAAACCTCATAAACTGTAATCTCTAGCTTCTGCTAACAGTCGTACGTGTGTTTACAAGAGAGTGGAGTTCCAGCCGATGACGTAGGACATAGAACAATGATGAATGCAGAAGCACAGAGAAGAGAACAAAACAAAACACTGATCATGAATTTGAAGTACAAAATGAAGATTTATATAGAAAAAATGTTGGAGGATTTCAATATAAGCCAAGTGCAGACTGCTTTTCCTTAGCTGTAAACAAAACTTGGTTCTCGTGAGACTTGCATATTCTCACCGAAGCTTATGCTACACCTACATCATTTGCTGGAACGCCACTCTCTAATTATGATGGATGCATGCACTTTTTTGGGCTTTAAAATCTTGACTACCACTCACTGTCATTATAAAGCTTGAAAGAGCCAAGACTCCAATTGTATTTGTCAGAAAGAAGAAAGTCATATACACCTAGAATGGCTTGTGGGTGAGAAAAATCATGGGGTAATTTTCATTTTTAGGGGAACTATCCCTTTAAGATACAGTCACATTAGCCAATAATCAATAGTGCAGTAAGAAGCACAGCTCACAAAGAGCAACAATTTTAAATCAAACAACTTTCTGTCGGTCAATTTGGCAAATCTGCTTAAACAACTTTGGTTGCATGAATTGATGACTGATGATTGGTTTCACCTGGGAAACTCTGCTTAACAACAGTAAATGTGATGGCAGCTAATACATTATCAGAAAGCCCTATGCAATTGCATCACACATGTAATTTGTACTCACATTGGTCAGACTTTCCCACAGGTCACTATTGACCGTATTCTGGTAACTGTAGCGTTTTAGGTATCTCACAATGCCCAGTTTAAAATCATCCGGGGTTAGAAACTCTCTCAGCATGTTCAGAATACAAGCCCCCTGAAATGACATTCACAATTGTAACATTGATTTTAACAAACTTTTGAAAGGATTTGAATAGAAAGATAAACATCATGCACGGGAAAAGTTTTATGCACCTTGTCATAGGAAACATCATCAAACATTTCCTGTATCTGAGCAGGGTTCTCCACTGGTGTGGACACTGGATGAGAAGAGCTCAAGCAGTCTACCTCCATGGCCTCAAAACACTTGCCTAGGAAATAATCCTCCTGTGGCACAAAAAAGACTGGGCTTCATATTAGCGCAGATCTTCTTCCAACTCATGACGAGTGTTTAAAATTAAGGGCAACAAATTTTACAAAAACTTACAACTTGGAGTTCAGGATTGGTGATGTTAACAGACACGAACTCCATGAACTTGGCAAAACCTTCATTCAGCCACAGATCATTCCACCACTGCATGGTCACCAGGTTACCAAACCACTGACAAGAACAGATAGCGAATAAACAATTCATTAATTGACCAAACAACATGTCATCTACATATATAATTACTAGAATGCATCCCATGACACAAAAAACAGTTAACTGATGTCGTAAGTTCACCTGATGGGCCAGTTCATGAGCGATGATCATCGTGATGCCCAGTTTGTCAGAAGCCGAAGACTTGTGGGGGTCAAAAAGTAGGCCTGATTCCCGGTAGGTGGTCAGACCCCAATTCTCCATCGCTCCAGACTGAAAGTCTGGAATAGCAGCAAGATCTACAGAGCAGATTATATAAATGGTGAACTCAGAAATCTGTCCTTTGCATTTTAAGTATTAGACGAAATGCCTATGTGGAGCTAACCCTGTTTGGGTAGAGGGTAAGGAATGTCAAAGTAGTCATCATAGAAGTCAAGTAGTTTCACTGCAGCATCCAAAGCAAATTCTGCCTGGTCGATCTTCTCTGGCACAGCATACACTGAAATCTGAATTCACATCAAATAAATACATTTATGGAGCATCACAAAGGTTATATGATGTTATATAAGTTATGATGGAGGTGGGATCTTATAGTAAGGCTTTATGGTTTTAATGATATGATGAGACTAACCTGGACTCCATGCTGACTCGTCTTGCTGATAGATAGAAAGTCAGAGACGATGAAGGCCACCAGGTATGTGCTCATCTTTACACTCACATCAAACTGGTCCTCAAACAGGCCGTCTGGCAGCTCTAATGTTCTCAGCTGGAGTAAAGAAAAAAACAAGCTTAACAGAAGAACCACAGTTATCCCATGGCAGATTAATAGTTCATGTCACATTATGATTTATTCAGGTTTTAGTCAGAAAACAGCAGAACTGATCAATAGAGGTTCTATGGATATTATAAAAGCACCTTAGGCATGTTTGAGAGGGCAATATGCTTTGCTTCTCTGCGAATCCGCACGGAAAAGTTTGCTTTGAAGGCAGGTTCATCAAAACAGGGAAAGGCTGCCCGGGCGCTAGTTGGCTCGAACTGTGTGGAAGCCACAACCCTGACAATGTGATTGGCAGAACATCAAATTAATACTTCAGATAAAACACATTCAGTGACACTTACGAGAGATATTGGCTAAAATTTTTGAGGTTTCTCACCTGACGTCCCCCTTGCTGGTGCGGTATGTGCTTTTGTAAAATCCATGAAAGCTCTCCGAGAGGTTAGCGGCAAACTCCACTTCAACTGAATACACATGGCCCCTCTTCAGCAGTGCACTGTCAGATATAAGTGCAATCTGCTGAAAGTATGGGTACTCTAGCACCTTCAGGGCCTGTAGCTGACCTTTGTCTGAATCTATTAACCTTGCATTGGAGATATGAAGATCTTTGCTGTGCAGTATGATAGTCTTGGTGTTTTCATGGACCTCTATTTGAATCTGTACCGATCCAGTGAAGTCTAAACTTGTGAGGTTGGGGTGGATAAGGAGATGGTAATGAAGGGGAGATATGGTGTCTGGAAGTCTCATTTTGTTCCATGGGAATGCTTCTCCGCTGGCTGATGTGGGGAAGGAAGTGGGCTCTTCAGTGACTGCAGCCCAAAGGTGAACAGGCAGAACTATGAGATTCACAAGCAGTGCAAAGCAAGTCATGGCTGCCCAGTACTACTTGGGAACACTGTAAAAAGGAAAAAAAAAAGGCATTACAAGCTCTCAAAATACAATACAACCTCATAAGCTCAGCAAAAGACTGAATACTTTTAACGAGTTCTGGGGCCAGATGCATAAACTACAAAAAAAAAAAAGAAAAAAAGTTGTAAAAAGTCAGACCGGTCATTAACTTTTTAGATTCAGTTACAAAATGGTAAATTGATCTAATTTGTTAATCTGAAAAGCACAACAGATTATCTCTTGGTTAACTGCTAGCAGGTCAAAGACACAGTCTTAACAAGGTGGTTATGTTTATGCAACTGACCCCGGTTTTAGCATTTGTTTAAAAGTAATTTATGAAGATGTCAAACAATGACACAGCATATCGCCTCTTATACAAGTCTCATTTCCGCGAATCGGTTCTTTCAAACACATCGTTCTCAGACCGTTCCTGACAGCTTTTGTGAACCCACTCAAACGATTTAATAAATAGATAAATAGATCCGACTCAAAAGAAGGGTAACGGCGAATGCGTTAGGCGTTTAGGGTTTGAAATAATCTTTCGATAAAACAATATTTTAAATTCAGATATAGGCTTCTTTGCACAACACCAAAACCTTCTATGGTGCTAATTGAAACGACACTGCGCATGCAATACGCTTAACCAAACGTCATCTGCACCGTATTGTCACACGTAAGAGATAAGGTTCAAGTTTATTGTATCACAGAATACTTACGAACTACGCTTTTCAGTTAATATCCTCGACCTGTTCAAAAAATTAATCCAGTTATGCTTAAGCTGAGCATTCGAATCAATGAATGTGAAAGTGAAAATACAATTCTTCAACATTTGCATCATGGGAAGTTTTTTTTTTTTAATTAAAGGCGCTGCACTACGTAACTGTACATTTAAATAAACGTAAAAACAATTCTAGGACAATGCTAGGTGACAATATAAAATAAATGCAACCAGTATGTGAAGCTGCCTTTAAAGACGTAACAGACGCATGTTGCCAGATCCTCCCTTTTAAATTCCCAGTCTGTGGAACTAAACCTAAAACTTCAATACCAACTAGAATTATATAATAAGCATGACCCAAATAATTAATGAAAAAATCATATAATTACGTATTTATTAATAATAAAAAAAATTAAGCAGTTTTTATTAGTTGTGAGTCCTTATTCGTAATCACATATTTGTGCCCACATATTTTATGGACCACGATATTTATACATCATCTGAAAGCTGAATAAATAATCTTTTCATTGATGTATGGTTTGTTAGGATAGGATATTTGGCCGAGATACAACTATTTGAAAATCTGGAATCTGAGAGTGCAAAAAATCAAAATGTTGGGAAAATCGTCTTTAAATGTCCTAATTAATTTCCTAGCAATGCACATTACTAATCAAAAATTAAGCAAGGATACAGTTACCATAGGAAATTTACAAAATATCTTCATGGAACATGATCTTTACTCAATACCCTAATAATTTTGGCATAAAAGAAAAATAGATAATTTTGACTCATACAATGTATTGTTGGCTATTGCTACAAATATACCTGTGCAACTTATGGCTGGTTTTGTGGTCAGGGTCACATACATTTTTGGACACATTGTAATTGCAATCGAAGAAACCTTGAACACCACACAAAGTCCAAAATCCAAGTTTAAATTTGTTGCCGTAATGGTGGAGAACATTACTTTTTTTTGTGGTGGTCATAAAGCGTGACAGTCGATGCTTATAAACTCAATGTACTTTCACACCGATGTACTATAATATGCTTTTTAGTCAAGCCACCAGGAGACAAAGTCTAACATTACATTTCACTTAAATCATTAATGAGTAAACTTTATGGTTTAGTTAAACCCCTCTTATCAGGAATAAGAGTTGGAATGACAAAACTTTCATCCTTATGACTATGACACTAGGGTCATAACATTTATCTCACACCCTCCTGCCCACTACTCTCATCACAGGCTATATTAGAAGAGGACAGGACTGGGTCATTGCAGAATTTGCATTTAGGCTTTTCACATACTAACATGATGATTAAGGTGGTGGTGTTGTGTGTCCTCGCAGCAACATTGGCTTTTACTATAGGGATTCTGCTGGGTCACTTCGCCATCGACAAGGGCAGTTCGGTTCCAGACTGGGTCCGGGATGCATCTCGCGATGTGGATGAAAGAATTATTAAAACATTCCTTGATCAACTGAACACCAGTCAACTTAGAGAGAACCTCAGGTGAAGCGTTTATACTTCTAATCTAATGCAATTAAATAGCCAGCCTTGTAGAACATCTAAGAAGAATTTACTTTCCTGTTTGTTCCAGCTGAATTGAGAATTTACTTTGTCTCCTTTATCCAAAGGGAGCTGACTAAGGTTCCCCACATGGCTACCACTGCTGGAGATGAAGGAACCGTACAGTTTTTGCTGAAGAGATGGCAGGACCCCGACACTGGCTTGGATAATGCATGGAGGGAGGACTACAAGGTGTATCTGTCATTCCCAAACAAAACAAACCCCAACAACGTCACTGTTGGTAAGACAGCATAGGATATCTAATCAATACATAACAGTTTTAGTGAGTTGGTTTTAAAACAGCTCTGTGGACTTCTAGTTTGTGAAATTTTGCACTTTTAGCACACTAAATGTATAAGAAAATTAAAAAAGGAAAACTGTTGTATTTAGTTAATCCAGAAAACACAGTCCTGTTTGCGGCAAGAGAGCGGGAGAAGCCATACAAACCAGAACAAGAAGACCCAGAGGTTGTTCAGCCATTCGCAGCCTATTCCCCTGCAGGAAATGTCAAGGTGTCCTTTACCACCTTAATATACTTTACATTTCTTGCATGCATATATATTAATCTTCAACGAGGCTTTGTTTATAATTTAATTTCAATCAAACGTAAAACGTTTCTATTAATCATGATCAAATGTAATCTATTGTATCATGATTTCAACAGAAAATATTTAACAACATAAAGATTTATAATAAGAAATGTTTTTTTAAGGATCATGTGACACTGAATCAAACAATGTCTGCTGAAAATTCAGGAATAAAATACACTTTAAATGTATTAAAGTAGAAAACAGTTCCTTAAAAATATACATAATTTTACTATATTTTAATCAAATAAATGTAACTTTAGTGAGAATAAAACCTCTTTCAAAAACATAAAAAATTTGATTGATGCCACTTTTAAAGGTTGTGTACATTCAATAAATGAAATAAATTCTTATGTTAAACATTTGTATTTAATTTTATATTACATTAATAACTTTCTTGAAATCTCAGTTTTTTCATTTTGTTTCATTTTTTGTAACGCCTCCTTTGATGGTGTTATCATGACAGAAAATCTGTTATCTTATGACACTGTGATGACACGGGCATAACTTCTGACATAACGGAGCAAGAGATAAAAAATAATCTCTTTATTGCACTTAATTGTTTTAGAAAGAAAACATAGTGTGTGATGACCTTTGGGGCTATCAAACCATATGACACCGTAGTAAACTCATCTACTGATAGCTCTTTATTTTTCTTTCACTGATGTTCCACTATCGACTTTATAAACAAGGTTTCATTGTTAGCATATCTTGCTATCACTAACTTTATCAAAGGCTGATAATATTATGTATAGATATTCTAAAAGTAAAATTTTTGTCTGAATCAAATTGTGATATGTGGTGTAGTTTTTGAACAGCAAGATGTTTAATGTTTTTTAAAGTCTCTTCTGCTCACCAATCCTGCATTTATTTGATCCAAAGTACAGCAAAAACAGTCATTTTTTTAAAAAATATATTTTTACTATTTAATAACAGTTTTTTATTTGAATATATTTTAAAATGTAATTTATTCCTGTGATTTCAAAGCTGAATTTTTAGCATCATTACTCCAGGCACATGATCCTTCAGAAATTATTATTATTATTATTATTATTATTATTATGTTGAAAACAGCTGAGTGGAATTTTTTTTCAGGTTTCTTTGATGCATTTATCTGAACAGAAATATTTTGAAACATTATAAATGTCTTTATATCACTTTTAATCAATTTAAAGCATCGATGCTAAACAAAAACATAATTTGTATAATTTCTTTTACTTTCTGTACAGGGAAAACTCGTCTATGCAAACCAGGGTAAAATGAGCGACTATGAGCTGTTAAACAAAACGCTGGATCTGAGGGGAACCATCGCCATCACCAGATACGGAGGAGCAGGGAGATCTGTTAAAGTGAGAACACACTAGTTAAATCTCTCAAAACCATTTAGGACATTTATCCAGAAAAGGAAAATGCAGAATTAGGTTTCAGTGTAGATCTCATACTTTATAGTTTTATTGTCTTGATTGCACATAAATGTTTTCTGTGGCATGAATGTAACAGGCTATAAATGCAGCCAAGTTCGGAATTGTTGGGTTGCTGGTCTATACTGATCCATATGAAATGAATGATGGCCTGGTGTCAGAAAGTGACACCTATCCTCACTCCTGGTATCTCCCACCTACTGGTGTCGAGCGAGGCTCATACAGCATTGACTTTGGAGACTTGTTAACACCTTACCTAGCTGCAAAAGGTAACTGGTTGTTTTTTACACTAAAACACATAAGGTATATGACGCATGGTACGTAAGCAACATATGTTTTCATTTGTAGATGATACCTACAGAATACCAAAAGAAGACATAACAGGTATTCCACCAATTCCAGCACAGCCGATAGGGTTTGAGGATGCTGAAAGATTAATATGGTAAGTGTAACTGTATAAATATACTTTTTCTCTCTTTACTTGCTCGCTTTTTAGGATGTTTCCTTCTAATTCTGACTGATTTACCCATGACAGTGAGCTGGATGGGGACAATGCCCCCGATGACTGGCAAGGCTCACTTAACTGCACATACAAACTTGGTGGGCCAGGGTTCAAAGCCTCATCTTCCTTCAACAACAGGTAAATGCTGCATGTCTGTGCCTTTCAATGGTCAATGGTTGTGTGCTAAAAGGTTATAATGTTGGTCAGAATTAAAATAATGTTTTGCTTTTCAGCAATGTGCATTTGGAGACTTTTAACACTGAGAGGCTGGAAAATTCAGCAAATGTTATGGGAGTAATTCGAGGCAGCGTGGAGCCAGGTAAGTTAGATTTGCCATAATATTAACAAACAAACTAACAAAAAAATAGGTTGTCTTAAAGGTATAGTTCACCCAAAAATTAAAATTTGGTAATGAATTCCTCATGTCGTTCCAAAACCGGAAAACGTTCATTCATCTTCACAAAACAAATTAAGATACAGTTAAGGTCAAAATAAGAGGGATCATACAAAATGCATGTTATTGTTTATTTAGTACTGACCTGAATAAGATTTTTTTATATATATTTACATATAGTCCACAAAAGAAAATAATAGTTGAATTTATTAAAAAAAAAAAAAAAGACCCAGTTCAAAAGTTTACATCCCCTTGATTTTTAATACTGTGTTGTTACCTGAATGATCCACAGCTGTGTTTTTTTTTTGTTTAGTGATAGTTGTTTGTGAGTCCCTTGTTTGTCCTGATCAGCTAAATTGCCTGCTGTTCTTCAGAAAAATCGCAAATTCTTTGGTTTTCCAGCATTTTTGTGTATTTGAACCCTTTCCAACAACGACTGTATGATTTTGAGATCCATCTTTTTACACCGAGGGCAACTGAGGGACTCATATGCAACTATTACAGAAGGTTCAAACACTCACTGATGCTCCAGAAAGAAAAAAAAAAACAATGCAGTAAGAGCTGGGGGGTGAAAAATGTTGAATTTGAAGATCAGGATAAATTTAACTTTACCTAAAATGCTGGAAACCCAAAGAATTTGTTGGACTTGAAAAATTTTTCTGAAGAACAGCCAGCAGTTTAATTGCTCAGGACAAACAAGGGACTCATGAATAACTATCACTAAAAAAACAACAACAAAAAAAAAAAACACAGTGGATCATTCAGGTAACAACACAGTATTAAGAATAAAGGGGATGTAAACTTTTGAACAGGGTCATTTTTTTTTTTTTTTAAATTTTTTAATTCAACTATTATATTCTCTTGTGAACTATATGTAAATGTCTTTTTTGTGAAATGTCTTATTCAGGTCAGCACTAAATACAAAATAACATGCATTTTGTATGATCCCTCATATTTTGGTAAAATAATTAACATTTTTAAAGATTCTGACAGGGGGATGCAAACTTTTGTCACATGGACACCACTGATGTCACATGGACTATTTTAAGGATGTCCTTACTTCCTTTTTGGCTCTTGAACATGGTAATTACATTGCTGTCTATGCAGGGTCAGAAAGCTCTCATATTTCATCAAAAATATCTTAATTTGTGTTCCAAAGATGAACGAAGGTCTTAAAGGTTTGGCATGACATGAGTGTGAGTAACTAATGACAGAACTTTCATTTTTGGGTGAACTATCCCTACACAGATCCCAAAAAGTTTCTGGGCACTTAAGTCATTATGTAACTGAAAACTGGAGTAATGGCTGTTGAAAATTTAGCTTTGCCATCATAGAAACAAATCACATTTTAAAATCTATTAGAACAGAAAATAGTTATTTTAAAACTGTAACAGTATTTCACAATATAACTGTTTTTACTGTATTTTTGATTGAATAAATGCAGCCTTAATGAAGCATTGTTATTTTACATTTTGTTAGACATGCCCAAATACATTTTAAAGAACTTATAAATTGCATCTGCAAACTGTATTTTGTATGCGTGTTTTTTAGACAGGTACGTGATTTATGGGAACCACAGAGACAGCTGGGTACACGGAGCCATTGACCCTAGTAGTGGCACAGCAGTGATGCTGGAGATCACAAGAGTGCTGGGGAAGATGGTGAAGGAAGGTGAGGCCTAATAACATCCACAGAAAAAATTATTTTTCCATCAGATGTGACTGTAGGGCTGGTTGTAGTGACCCAAATGAAGTAATCTGCTGTGACACAAAGTAGTCTAGGAGTATAATGGAAGTCACATTGTGTTCTGAGAACTATATGAGGACAAGGTAGCAATAAAGAGAAAAATATAACAATGAATCAAATTCTAGTGACAGATCCAAGCTGAAAGAATTACAGACAAAAATCAAATCACGTTAATGTGTATCTCTACCTGAAAGGGAAATGGCGGCCTCGGAGGTCCATTATCTTTGGCAGCTGGGGAGCTGAAGAATTTGGCCTTATTGGATCTGCAGAATACACAGAGGTTTGTTGATAAAGAACTAAAAAACTGGAATTGGATCATAAAACACTGTACTGGTGTTAAAAGAATTGTTCGTTCACAGGAGTACTTCAGTAAGCTGAGTGAACGCACTGTGGCGTACATCAACGTGGACATCTCAGTGTTTGGTACCACTTGATGCTTTTCCTCTTTTCATCAGAATATACTTTGCAACTTGTTTTCTACTTGCTGAAATGCTGTCTGTCCACCTCAGCTAATGCAACTCTCAGAGCTTCTGCTTCTCCAGCGGCACATGGTGTTTTATTTACAGCCTCCAAACAGGTGAGGAACAAGTCCTCTGTCTATTACAGTAGTTTATGTGAGATGTGACATTTTTATAATGCTTTGATGATGTGCTTTCAGGTAGATGCACCTGGAACAACCTTATCAGTCTATGACAACTGGTTGAAATATTCTAACAGAACTAGTCCAAATTATGGGATTATACCAAAGTATGCTTGCAATATACATCACTGACTGATTATATTTTTAATACAAGGTGATTATAAAATCATGACTATGAGTAATTCTTCTCAACACTGTTCATTGTATTTTCAGTGTGGGCTTCTTGACAGGAGCAGGAAGTGATTACGCTGCTTTTATGCACTACCTTGGAATAACATCTATGGACATTTCCTATTATTATGACCGGGTATGTGATCAGTGCTAGAAGTTCCTAGAGTTCTAAAGTTGATCAATTTTAAACACATATTCTCCATCCTTCTGCAGACAAAAACAAGAGCGCGAATCTACCCAGCCTACCACACGGCTTATGACACCTTTGACTACGCATCTACATACATTGATCCAGGTGAACTGAATACTGAGGTTCTCAAATGGGACAATTATTCTATGTACAATAATCCCTCTTTTAATATTTATCCGCCAGTTCTTGTCTGTTCTATTTTAAATTCAAATGACTTTCCATTATGCAGGTTTCACAAGTCACCAGGCAGTAGCCAGGACGGCAGGGAACGTTCTGCTGCGATTGGCTGACAGTCTTCTGCTGCCTTTTAACTGCACTGACTATGCAGAAAGTCTACAGCGGTACCTCAGTGAGGCAGTTACAACCTTTGAGTCAAAACTTGTGGCTAAAGGAATCTCTATGGGTGAGCTAACAAGATTTTCCAGACTGCTTTGGGTGAGGGAAATGTTAATCATGAGTGAATTTTGCCAACCTAAATGTTTGTACAAGGTGAGAGAGATGGAAGCTCGTAAGTGTCAAAGTGGCAATGAGAATAAGTACTTTTCCAATCCCAGAATCCCTGAAGAAAGCTGTGAAGTTATTCAGTGACACAGCCAACAAACTGGACAGTCTGATCAGGGATTCAGATCTTGCAAATGAAATGTAAGTTAACACTGAAAATAACTGTCCGAAAATCTATTTCTGATATATGAAAATAATTCCAGAAAATCTTTTTGTGTGTGTGTAATCTAATATCTAGAAAAAAATATAAAAAAGCTTGCGTATGTTTTTTGAGCTTTTATGGCTCATATAATATTACAGAGGAGAATATGGAGCTCATGAAAATACCCTTTATTCAGAAGCCAAAACCAGCTAAAATGTATAATTTGGTGCTGATATTTATATTTTTACACTACCAGCCAAACGTTTTTGGACAGTAAGATTTCTAGTGTTTTTTTGTTTTTTGTTTCACTAAGCCTGCATTAATTTGATCCCAACATACAGCAAAAGCAGTAATATTGTAAAATATGTTTTACTACTTAAAATAACTGCATTCTATTTGAATCTGTTTTAAAATGTAATTTATTCCTGTGATCAAAGCTAAATGTCCAGCATCATTAGTCCAGTCTTCAGTGTCACATGATACTTCAGAAATCATTCTAATATGGTGATTTGCTGTTCAAAACATTTCTCATAAACGGTTAAGTACATTTTGTTCAGGATTCTTTGATGAATAGAAATACCTAAAGATCAGCATTTATCTGAAATAAGATTTTGAAACATTATACAGTATAACTGTATATAAGCTTGGAGTCTTTTGGGGGGTAAGAAATTATAGAAATTAATACTTTATTAATACTAATTAATACAATTTTTTTTAGCAAGGATGCTTTAAATGGATCAAAAGTGATGTTAAAGACATTTATAATGTTACAAAAGATTTCTATTTCAGATAAATGCTGTTCTTCAAAACTTTCTATTCATCAAAGAAACCTGAAAAAATTCCCATCAGCTGTTTTTAACAATAATAAAAATACATGTTTTTGAGCAGCAAATCAGGATATTAGAATGATTTCTGAAGTATCACGTGTCTGTCTGAGTAATCTAAAAGTTCAGCTTTGAAATGACAGTAATAAATTACATTTTAAAATATATTTAAATAGAAAATAGTTATTTTAAATAGTAAAAATATTTCAAAATGTTACTGTTTTTGCTATATTTTGGATCAAATAAATGCAGGCTTGGTGAGCAGAAGAGACTTCTTTAAAAAAATAAAAAAAATCTTACTGTTCAAAAACTTTTGACTGGTAGTGTCAGCAGGTAAGATGAAATTCTGATAGCTTGTAAAGTAAATTAACAACTTTTGATCAATTATAGCAGACTGATATATGTCTTAGTAAGATTATTTTTAAATGCTCAGTTGTATATCCAAAGCTCTAGTTTTAATTGTGATGTGCAATATAATGCACTGCAATATAATGACATGCAAACAATCCTCAAAATCCTGATCTCATTTCATACTTTTTAACATGAATTTTCTAAAAAAAATAAATAAATAAATAAAAATACTATAAGGCCTTTTACTTGCTAAAAGGTTAAAAGTATCAAACAATTAAAAAAAGGCATGTATAATATTGTGTACAAAAGGTCTTTCAGCAAAGATTTGGTAATTTAGATGTAGAAATTTGTGATCCAGTAGGCTTAAAGTGATCAAAAACCACCTGCTGTGGTGTCAAGGGTAAATAATGGAATAAACATAACTTCTGTCTTCACAACAGGCCCCTGAAGGTTCGCCAAATTAATGACCAGCTCATGCTGCTGGACAGAGCTTTCCTTGACCCGTTAGCATTTCCAGAACAATATGGTTTCAGGTACGAACCAGCATTATTAAAATGTCCTGCTACTAATGACCGGTCCCTTATGAATATTAATCAGCATCCCCCTTACCACTCTCCATTTGTTCATGCTGATGTCACACCTGTTCGCAATCACTTCTAACACTGTCTGGCACCACACAGGCATGTGATATGGGCGTCGAGGTCATCAAGTGTGCCCACTTTCCCCGGCCTAGCAGATGCGGTAGAGAAGGCTGAAGGCACCGGGCTGAAGGAAGACTGGGATCAGGTGCATAAACACTTATCCATCGTCACACAGGCCATTGCAGGAGCTGCACACACACTGGATAATGTGATTTAATGCACAAAGGAAGAAATGTTTTACTGTTTTTGGCAAATTATATTCCTAAAATAATTATTTCCAGAGTTGTCAAACAGCCAAAGGGAGTATCAAACTTAAAGAATGGCGAGATTTCTGGAGGAACTAAATTATTGTGATTACTATTCTCAACAGATTCCTAGTGCATCATGAAATAAAAACCTTATGAAAATATCATTTGACAAGATGTTTATAGTAAATACATCATTTCCTGAAATGAGAACTGAACCCATTCTTTACTGTAGTAAAGAATGGTTCATCCAAAAATGAAAATTCTGTCACCACTTACTCATCCTTAAGTCATCTGTATGGTTTTCTTTCTTCTGTAGAAGGCAAAATAACATTTTGAGCAACATTTCTACTGTTTTTAGCCATACACTTAAAGTCAATTGACCCTTTGCAAAGGTAACGCGACGACAGACGAGACAGAGCAGGTTAGGTCTCAGCTTTCAAATTTGGTCATTTTTAACGAAATTCAAAGAATAAATACCGTTTTATGGCTCTGTCATATGTCGCGATAGGTCACTGTAGCGCTAGTTATAGCATTAAATAAACATTAATGAATATCAAATTCTTGTTTCAACTGCGGAAAGACGTTAATACCAAAGACTTTGTTAATACACATCATTTTTCCAAGTTCAAGTCGATCGACGTTAACTCGCTCTCTCGTCTGGTTTGTTTGTCATGCAATAGAGCGGATTCGGCGTTTTGATTGGTCAGGTCGCCTGTCAATTAAAATTGACAGGTCGGTCCAGAACGAGCAAATAATAATTTTTCTTTGCAAGTTAGGGGGAATGAAAAGAAACAGACACAATGTGCTCTTTTCAGGCATGGTTTATTGAAAACACACCAAAGTGATACTCTACAAACCTGTATTTTTCTTTCACAAGAGCAATTCTCTCTTCTGGGTATTAGTAAAATTAACAATACATTCGGTCACTGTGGCATTGTTCTTGAGCGCTAGGAAAGCATTAACAACTATATAATCAAACCCTTTTAATGTGTCTATCTTTTAAAAGTTTATAATACAATGTAATACAAGGCAAAACCCACCACGAGTCTAGACTACATTGAGAACACAGAGTGAGTGAAAGTGGGAGGAGCCAGAGAGAGAGAGAGAGAGGAGGCGTGTTTGTGTTTGTATGTCAAAGAGACAGAGAGAGAAAGAGACGGAGATAGAGAGAGATAGAGCAGTTAGAGACCAGTAAAACATATAAAACACATTATTTTCATCTAACATGGAAAAAGGTTAAGGCACATGATAGTTACAAACACATTTGCTACCAAGTCGTACACGTACGGAGTTTTGATGCTTTGAATTTGTGATATCTACAAAGGTAGGTTTCTCTTGAATCCACTATAACATCCGTTTTTCTATAAATATACAATCTGATGCAAATTCACACTCTGGGAACCTCTTGTACTACGCGGTACCAAAATCCTTTGGTTGTATTCTGCAAAAAGGCAGTCAGGAACAGACATTATTAATAATGAATACACAAGGCTAAAGATCTCGATGTGGACGTACACAACATTTCCTCTTCGAAAATTAAATTATTACACTTTTATGTTATTTTGTTATTAGGAGTCTCTGTTAAAACATTATGGAAAAAAACCTTGCTATAGAGAGTTAGATAGAGTCACATGACAGAAATCAGATGATAGAGGAGGTGTGCGCTGCATATTACGCATTATGAGGAAACCGTCTGGAATAAACGCAAAATAATTTGTCGGTATGTCAGCATGTGTCCATTTTTATGTGGTTATGAGTTAAAAATTCTATGTATAATCAAGGATTTCTTTACATTGACAGTGGGAACATATGAGCATCCACAATGTAATATCAAATTGCAATTACATAAAATTAAATGAATGAAAACATTACAAATTTGTCATGATTTTTTGTTTTACTCAAGAGTTACATTTTTAATGTTAAAGTATTTTGGCTTGCATAAGAGCTGAAATGAAAGTATCTATCTATCTCTGATTCCTCTTCTGGGTCTTTCCTTAAATTTTGCCAACCAATCAGATCATGTTTTCCGTTAAAAAAGAGAACGCTGAAAATAAATGCTTCCATTCAACGAAACAAGATGTAAAAAATATAAAATATAAATAGACAATGAGAATGACTCTACAGCCTTTGATACACATTTAACTAAAGCAATGATGTGTTTATTATATTATTAATAATTTTTATACAAACATGGCCATGCTTTATGTACGGAATACTTAATGTGCTCTGAACAAACTGTTATGGGTTCACATCTATCAATGTTATAAAGACAACTGTGACCACTTTTGCCCTCTTTTTTAAACTTTGTAACCTAATATACATTTATAAAACAACAAAAATATAAAATGCTTTTAAAATCTACTTTTATGACAACAGGAGCAAGTGAATCCTCCTACTATCCCTCATTCCGCAATCTACATATTAACAAATAAATTTTTTTTTCCTCATTACCCCTTATTAAATAAAACAAAGCAATAGCTGGTAAGTGCCAGTGTTACCCAGCATGCCTCTGCAGCTCGACATGTCAAGGGGAATACAGGATCAGCAGACCAAATCCAGCTGAAAGCACAGCAGCTCTCCTCCTTTCAGCTCCGCTATGAGCAGATGTCATTGTGCAGGGTGGATCCCTGCTTTTGAACAACAATTCTCAGTGAGAAGAAACAAACACAGTGATAATATGTCTTTAAAGTTGCTTTATAAAGCCAGCACACAGAAATTGCGAAAGCGTGCATTTCAATATAGACCCTCCCGCCCCAGACTTTGTATGTGCCCCCACACCACTGTTATGAACATCAACAACAAAAAAAAAAACGTTCTTTTTCCTCCTTTCACAAGTGTCCTCAACTATTTTAGAAAACCCAAACTTTCATTAAAACTCTACAAAATGGAAAAAAAAATTCACAATTCACTGCACTTCTGGGGAAAGCAAATCCACAAAACAAACAGTAATCAGGCAGAAACGTACAACAAAAATAATATAGGCAAAAATTATATTTTTTTGTTTTGACATAAAAATAGTTTTTTCTTATTTCCTTTTACCCCTCCATCCAATTCCTTCCAATACACGTCCACGTCCATGACAGCACTTCCTGTACACTCAAATCAATCCATCATTCCGGCTCCGTGACAGCAAATCTTCAGTTCTGGGTACACTATGTCCAGTGGGAATGTACATATGAGAAGTGGTAATTTTTTTTATTTTTCACTTGTTGAGAAATCTCCAAATATTGGCTGTTGAATGAAAGTTTGTGTTTTTCTCTCGCTCTTTTAGGCAAAAGTCTTCAGATGAGTCCACATCACGGTGAGCTCTGTGGTTAATGGCAGTGGTGACTTGTGAAATCCTTGTGTGGTAAGATGTGGTGCTGATGCTAGCTAAGCCTGCAGCGGAGAGGGCGGGAAAGCCACAGACATCAGACAACATTATCAGACTTAAAGGGATAGTTCGTCCAAAAATAAAAAAAAATTCTGTCATTAATTACTCACCCTTATCTCGTTCCAAACCCGTAAGACCTTTGTTCATCTTCGGAGCACAAATTAAGGTATTTTTGATGAAATCCGAGAGCTAGACAGAAACTTAAATGTTTCCAGGCCCAGAAACATAATAAGGACATCAGTCAAACAGTCCATGTGACATCAGTGGTTTAACCGTAAAATTTACGAAGCTACGAGAATTTTTTTTGTGCCCAAAGAAAACAAAAATAATGACTTCATTCAACAAATCTTCTCCTCCAAGTTGTGGTACTCTCAATAATGGCAGAGGACCTGACTTGAAGGAGAAGAATTGTTGAATAAAGTCATTACTTTACCGATGTCCTTACCACGTTTCTGGGCCTGGGAACATTTCAGTTACACTGCTGTCTATGCAGGGTCAGAAAGCTCTCTGATTTCATCCATTTGTGTTTCGAGGATGAGCAAAGGTCTTACGGGTTTGGAACGACATGAGGGTGAGTAATTAAACACAGAATTTTCATTTTTGGGTGAACTATCCCTTTAATAATGAGAGATATTTCTTTTATGTTCACAAACAAATACAAGATTACATTTATAGACATCCACAAGGTAATGTCTGCCAAATGAAAGTAAGCATGTTAATTGAATGATGGATTATTTTTAGGATGTTGAAACTAATGGCATGTTTTCTCTTTGAACAATATAGCCAAACTTGGAAAATCAAATACAATATTATGTTAAAATAAAACTTTAGTCTTCAACCAAATTTGTTTTGATGAGTGACAAACTGATAAGATCCTCTGGACATGATCTAATTCTACATGTTTCAAGAACTAGAATTCAACTGGTGATGGTTTTCTGCCAGACAAATACAGTATGGGATGAAGAAAGCAAGGATGATGAGCAGATATTTGGCAAGCATGAGAGTGAAAATAAACAGACGATGGTGATGCAAACCCAGAGAAGTCAGCACTGCCCTATGAGAACATGTCTGACACAGTGTAGATTGCTCATTTTAGTCCACTTTCCACAGTGAAAACCATTCTGAGGTTTGGGGTGAGGTTTTATTTTAAAGCAATTAATACTTTCAGTCTAAAATCACCAAGGACACATTAAATTGATTCAAAGTGACAGTAAAGAAAGTTATAATATTGTAAATGTTTACTATTTAAAAGAAATGCAATTCTTTCTATTCACCAAAGAATTCTAAAAAAAAAAATGCATGATGGTTTCCACAAAAATATGAAGGAGCACAACTGTTTTCAACTTTGATAATAAATGTTTCTTGTGCACCAAATCAGCATATTAGAATGATTTCTGAAGGATCATGTGACCCTGAAGACTGGAGTAATGGCTGCTAGAAATGTAGCTTTGCATCACAATAAACTGTATTAAAATTTTAAAATATTTATTTGTTTTAATATTAATATGTTTTTTGATCAAACAGCCTTTTTTATAAAAACTACACCAAACTTTTGAACGGTATGCTTAATAATGCTCCATTTCTTAAAGAAATCTGTTTGATCCTATCATTACCTCTATTCTGAATCACAATCCTCATGAAGGAAATGATATTTGAAGATTTAAACATGCGCTTGTCAGATTAGTGTCCAATTCAGACAACACACTTCTCTGGGTTAGACAGAGCAAATGATAAGGGTGCGTGTTATTTGATAAACAGGACGGGTGAGAACAAAACCACTACTATAAAACATCCAAATCAATCACATAAAACCTACCATGCATGCATTTAGACCCAGGAGTCAACAGGCTGAGGTTTAACATCACAAGCATCCACCAGACTGACAGTTGGCCTGTTGCTCCTGATATAGTGTTTCCTATTTGTGTCATTCTGCAGCAATGGGAGAGGGGTTCAAATCAGCAAAACCAACAGTTTAAACACACAGAGAAAGGCCAGAGTTAGTTCTTGCAACAAGGAAAGCTCAAGGGGAAAATAAACAGTTATGACAGAAGAGAATGCATGCAGAACTGAACAAAGATCCATTCCGAAAATTTTGATCAGGGTGATATTAAGGTACACAAGCGTGTTGTGCCAACGAGGACCCCTAGAGGGAGTAACTTCACTGTATTGGTAGGGAAATAGGCCCCTAATGTCTGCCAAATATTGTCACGATAGAAAAGAATGAATCTGTTTGTTCGGTTGACGTTCTGACAGTCTCAACGACAGATATCTGAATTCGTCATGACATCTATTAAAGCGCCTGGAAAGCCTAACAAAGAAATATGGCAGGCAGCTGTTGAGATACAAAGCCCTGTCACAATGCTGAGACGGACTACAGATGGTACAGAAACGTAGTCCTCAATAATGTAGAGTGTCCATGAACATGCTCAACTATGAGCACAGTGTGGCCTCTTTCAAAAGCAGACAGAGTAAAGTGAATCACTCTCACGCTGGGCTCTGATAACACTCATAGTATGAGATGACTCTATATAAAGTCAAGAGGGAGTAAGAGAACTCAATCTACTATTGCAGAGGCACTTTATATGCAAGTCGACCTCTCCTACAGATGCCAGTCAGAGGGGGAAAACAGCAGCACCAGCCAGTTTTTTAATCATCTCTACATTAATGACTTTACAATTACAAAGCTGATGTTTAATTATCAATTTAGGCACAAAATGGGACAATAGACTGTATGAGGGGAAGTCAAGTTTAAATATACTTAATATGGACAGATGTGGATATCTTAAATATACATGTATAGATATAGACAGTCAACACACGCACACACACACACATATACAACAGTTCTTTCAGGTCCTCGAATCTGACTGGCTGAGAGGAGTGTGATTTTCTAGTTTGTATCACTCCGTTTGCGGTATTTATTACAACGCCCAAAGAGTTTTTAAGGCGAGAATGTCCTTGTTTAGACTTCAAATATGTGATTTGTTAATAAACTCTACTGGAAAATTTGCCTAGAGGTTTTCTTAGATGTGAGCTCCAGGGCGTTAGCAGGCGTTTAGTGCTCATGAACCCGTCGAGAGCAGCATTACCTCAGCCAGATCTTCTGAAATTTGCTACTAGCTCTGATGTCTCTATAGTGGTTAAACATGAGATATCATTAATTTTGGGTAAATCTAACGGGCAGTCTTTGGTCTCATTAATTTTTTATTTCTTCCAGAGCAAGCAGTTTAGACTGAGGGCAAAATTTAATGCAGTATATCAGAGCGGTGCCTTTGTACTTTTGACTGTACTTTTGAATCTGCAGTAACAATTTTAAAAGATCCTGAAACACGGTTGTAAACAAGGAAGTTATTTTTGCTATCAACAACACTTTGTAAGACGGAGCCAACAAATGCATTGTCATCGGAAATCACCCTTAACAGATGACCTTTGGATAGTACAACAAAGTTATCACTTTCCTTAGCAGACATTCAAACTAATGTTTTTATTGTGAATATGATATTGAGCTAAAGAATGAATGCTGCATTAGATGTAGGTAATCATAGGTTTTTCATACAGTAAGTTTTCAATGAAGCAACTCAATGTTTCTTCATTACTAATTCTAAAGTGACCTTTTTTTGAATTATTAATGATGGCTTAGGCTCAGCTGTTAAACTGTCAACTTGAGATTTGAATCCATGGCGGAAGGAAGTTGTTCTGCACAAAAGAGGGTTTTTAAAGCCACTCCGTTGTTTTTTTCTTATGTATTTACACACTCGTGTTGTTGAACTGTTGTATAAACGCAATATCACACTTGTAGCTGTGCAATATGGCTATATATGATTACCTACAGCACTTGCAGTGCTACTCGTGTAATATTGCTCATATATATGACTTCAGATCACACTGTCTATATATGTATATTTAAGATATCCATATCTGTCCATATTAAATATGTTTAAACTTTGCTTTAATCAGTAAGTTTTTTTTTTATCATTTATATTTTTATTGACACTTTTCAGTACTGAATAAATCAACATTTTCTTAACTGTGTCTACCATCTTGGATAAAAATTTTACAAGGCAGCATAATATTGCTACAGTATCTGTTATTTCTAACTGCTATCATACTGGGGGCACTATTGTAAACAGCTTTAGGATTGTTTTTTTATTAGGCTATTTATAAATATGGGCAGACATGGGTCACATTTCAAATGCATGAAAACCACTTTTTTTGGTGAATGAAATCGCTTATTTTGAGTCAGACCAGAATGCTTATTGTTCTGCATATTTGGCAGCACTGTTCTGCAGCCTTCCACTAATTAGACAACTCACTAGGTTTTGCAGCTAACCGCTTCACCGTGGCTCCAACACAAATTCACTGTTAATATATAATTTCTCTTTCCTCTGCAAAAATTGCAGTGTTGGTGCCTGAAGCAGCTAATGAGACAGAGAGGATATTACCACACTACTACAGACAGCATTGTCACGCAGAGTGCCTGCTCAGATTAAACAGATGTAGAAACGTGTCTCGCTTCTGACACTTCGGCTCTGACCTTTAACGGCTCCCGCTCCTGCAGATCCGACGAGCCGTCGCTGCTTTTGTACTTGGAGTCTTTGTCTCTCTGGTCAATCGTGGAATAGCCATCTAATGAGAGGGAAAGAAAGCAGAAGAGCTTTGTTATCATGATCGGTGTGTCAGCACCCTCAGCATGGCTCTTCAAACAAGCAGCGACAGATCCCTCAACCTTCAGCTGGGAGCAACCCGTACGTGCTGCGTTCACAGATGTTCGCGTGCTCGCAGCTGAGCGCGTGATGTGTGTGATTACTGTGTGGGTTTTGTGTTTGTGTGTGTGCAGGCCATGTGTATGAGCCGTCCCCCACTGGCACCGCATTTCATCACTTCCTTCGACCCGCTCAAGCAGCACCCCATCTTCAGCCTCTGTCCAATTATTGTCAGTCAGACTCGGAGAGGATGCTGCTTCAGTGGAGAAGATCAGAGAGACGGCACCATAATGAAGAGGTGCTACTCTGTAGTGAACAAGCAATAGAGCTTCTGTTCAAATTTTCACTGGCCCAAAACACACCAAACACAACAACACTACAAACATCTTATTAAAAGAGGGGTATTGCAGACAGCGTTGGAATGAAACTCTTCAGGGCAAAAGAAATGCGGTTAGAATTAAATTACTTTTAAAACTAAACACAACAATGCTTGGAAGAGATTTTAGGGGGAATGGAATTAGAGGGATTATGGTTTTGTATTTTTACAAAACCACATTAGTCTGTAGTTTTGTTTTTTTTTTCTTCTCGAGGGCATGCCGACATTGTCTTACCTGGACCGAGTTCATCCATAGGTATCATATCCCCACCGCTACACCCTCTGTTGCCTGCAAAGCATTTTATAGGCTGGGTTTTTCACACCACTAATACTCAAGTTCACTTTTAGAATGTCAATTTAAGTATAAAATCTCAAAATGTTGAAAAAATAGTTTCAATACATAATTCTCTGTGAAAAAATTCCACAATTCTGAAGCGAGAAACACCAATTAGAGAAGACACAGTGAGAACAGCGGCAATCTGACTCAACAGTAACCGCCCACAGCCATGAAGCACAGGAGTGACAATTAAATCAATCATATTACACTCTCAGTCAATTTATATATTAGTATACACTATAGTTCAAAAGTTTGGGTTCAGTATGATAATAATAAGAAATGTTTCTTGCGCACCAAGTCAGCATATTAGAATGATTTCTGAAGGAACGTGCAACACTGAAGACTGGAGAAATGGCTACCGAAAATTCAGCTTTGCATTTTAAAATATATTAAATAGAAAACTGTTATTTTAAATTGTAATAATATTTCACAATACTACTGTTTTTAACATATAAACACAGCCTTTAAAATTACTGTATATAAATTTAAATACTGTATTTTTTACATGCAATATAGAATTTTACTGAATTTTAGATTAAATAAATGCAGTCTTGATAAGCATAAGAGACATTCAAAAACAAAACATTACATGTCCATTAATTTTTGAATGGTAATGCATATTTAAATATTTTAAGGAGCAGTTCACTTCCAGAATGAAAATTTCATTGTAATTTACTCACCCCCATGCCATCCAAGATGTTCATGCCTTTCTTTCCTCAGGCGCAAAGAAAGTAAGGTTTTTGAGGAAAACATTCCAGGATTTTTCTCCATATAGTGGACTTCAATAGGGATCAGCAGGTTGAAAGTCCAAAATGCAGTTTCAATGCAGCTTCAAAGGACTCTACACAATCCCAACTGAGGAATGAGGGTCTTATCTAGTGAAAAAAATCAGTCAATTTCTTAAAAAAAACAAATTTAAATTTATATACTTTTTAACCACAAATGCTCATTTTGCACTAGCTCTGCGATGTGCATGCACGTCTTCACACATTACTTAATCATGTTGGAAAAGTCACAAGTGGGTAGTTCTTCGTCTGTGTTCTCCAGTTCAAAAAAGGTAGGGTAGGGCGAAAAACTCCATCTAATTTTCTTTTCCAACTTCAAAATCATCCAACATTGTTGTTTTTCCATTTTTTTGGGGACTTTCTTTGCACGTTCGCTTTGTAAACACTGGGTTAGTACTTTCACCTTTAAGCATGACCTTTCTTAATAAGTCAAGCTACTGCAAGACGAGAATCTGTGGTTAAAAAGTATAGAAATTTGTATTTTTCTTAAAAGATGACCAATCGTTTTGCTAGATAAGACCCTTATTTCTCAGATAGGATCGTATAGAGCCTTATAAAGCTGCGTTGAAACTGCAATTTAGACTTTCAAATCGGAAACATTAAAGTCCACTATATGGACCAGGAAAAATCCTGTAATCTTTTCTTCAAAACCTTAATTTCTTTTCAACTGAGGAAAGAAAGACAAGAACATCTTGGATGACATGGGGGGTGAGTAAATTATCAGGAAATTTTTATTCTGAAAGTGAACTTCTTCCTCCAGAACAAAGGCTTCTGAAAAGGTGGGTGGTCACTGTTGTGCTTTATTCTCCACAGTAAGGCAAGCAGGGAATGGCATGGGACTGATGAAAGTGATCATATGTATCACTGTCATGAGCATCCATGCATAAAACCAGAAAAAAGCCAAAGCTGTCATGCTATCTCCTCTCTCAATGAGATGTGCCCTGGGTGGACGGATGGTGCTTTTTATTGCAGCACTGCAGTAATTTACCATCATTTTACTTGAGAGTGAATGAATAATGAGCTCCTACACTGAGGCCCATTAATCTGCTGTCTGATCCTCATAAATCATTCTGTATCATATGAACCGCTCAAATGACCGATTAAAGCACAAGAGATGCGGCAGCTGCACACACCGGCTGAGCAGCAGGGGTGAGAGATCAAGCATTCTGCCTTGTGTTAAAACACAGAAAGCAGTAGAGTTCAGAAGATATACTCGCTCAGGTGCACCTGAACCCCCACAACTCCCCTGAGCACCCAGATTTGCTGCTATCAGGGTGTGTAAAGTCTCTCTGTTCGGGGTCTTACGCTAACCTTGGTTCTTCTCCATCAAGGGGAGTGTAGTATCATCGTAGCCAGGCTTGCAACTCTTGGATCCTTTGGGAGTGCCAGTTGCTATCGGCTAAAAAGGATCAAGAGGAGAATGTTTCAGAAACACAGGTCAGAGTGACAAAACCATAACAAAAAACACTTGGATTTGGACAAAAATATGTACAGTAAGGGATGCAAAATCTCACAGAAACTGCCAAGAAATGTCTCAATCATGTTTCACTTTTTACGAAGACCTTGCATTCTAAAATAATCTTGCTGGAAATTAGGCACAATAAATAAACTTTCGCACATTTGATCTCATTCTCATTCAACAAAAAATACTGTGATGTGACAAATATATGAGACATTTGAAATTAGCATATTGTTATAATAGAATTTAAAGGAGTAGTTCACATCCAGTACAAGAATATACAGATCACCCCCTACAGACCCCCTTGTCATCCAAGATGTTCATGTCTTTCTTTCTTTAGTCGTAAAGAAATTATGTTTTTTAGGAAAATATTTTAGGATTTCTATCCATATAATGGACTTCTATGGTGCCCGTGAGTTTGAACTTCCAAAGTGCAGTTTTAATGGGCTCTAAATTATCCCAGCCGAGGAAGAAGGGTCTTATCGAGTCAAACGATCAGTCATTTTCTAAACAAATTGACAATTTATATATATATATATATATATATATATATATATATTTTTAGCTCAAATGCTCATCTTGTCTAGCTCTGCATGATCTCTGTGTATTCTGGTTCAAGCCAGTTAGGGTAGGTCAAAAAGCTCCCATCTCATTTTTTCATCCAACTTTAAAAAAAACAATTGTCCTACATCACGGCAGAAGTACCGACCCTGTGTTTACAAAGTGCACATGCAAAGAAACAGCAATGTAGAACAATTTTGAAGTTGGACGAGAAAATGAGATGGGAGTTTTTCGACATACCCTAACTGTCATGAACCAGAGCTAGACAAGACGAGTGTTTAAGGTTACAAAGTATATAAATTGTACATTTTTTGGAAAATAACAGATTGTTTCACTAGATAAAACCCTTCTTCCTCAGCTGGGATTGTTTAGGGCCTTTTGAAGCTGCATTTAAACTGCATTTTGGAAGTTCAAACTCGTGGGCACCATAGAAGTCCATTATATGGAGAGAAATCCTGAAATGTTTTCCTCAAAAAACATAATTTCTTTACGACTGAAGAAAGACATCTTGGACTACTCCTTTAAGTACATTTGTAAAACACAGTATATATGAAGTATACAACACAGCAGAAGAAATGGGCATTTGTTGCACTGGATATTTATTTTAGAATTATTAATTAAAATTTATGTTATGTTTAATGTATGTTTATATCATTTTTATATGATTGTATCTTAAAAAATATCACTATGCCCAGATCAGAATGCATTACAGTAATGAGAATGAGATTTTTGTTTTTTGGTGTGAGAATTGTCACGAAAGTAACAGTCCAATAAGGTTTCATTTTTATTATACAAATATTTTTTCTTCTTAATTTATTTGTTTTTCCTTTACATTTTAGAGTGAAGTGTGACCCGGACATTTCTTAATGAGATTTACCATTCGGTATAGGAATAACTGAGAAATCAGAGTGTTTATGTGTGTTTAAGCTTCGCTCTACCTGGAAGTGTGTTTTATTCCAGCCATCCTTGGTCAGGGCGTTTCTCAGCTCCTTATAGCTCCAAACCGTCTGTAGTACATGGGAAGCAGCTTTGGTCTCCCTTGCTGACTGGCTGCGATGCATAAACATGGAGGGAAAGAGAGTTATGTGGAATCCAGAGCCCAGTGGAATAAGTCTCAAATTCAAAGTCATCTGTTCCCCTCCCAGCATCGCAGAGTCACTATGGCTCCAATCTCCAACCCCTGTGGCCACAGATTTCTCTCTTTTCACTTCATTAGCTTTTCCTGTGATCCTCACTTAATTACCAGGAGCCTACGACTTCAAAGCCGCATCTCCAGAGTCAGAGAGAGATAGAGAGGGGCCGTGTAGCCACTCTCCAGTCTAGCATGTACTCTTTAAAAAGTTAATCTCTCACAATCAATATTTAGTTTTGGGTAAAATCACGCTCAGGCAGAAACGGTATAAACGATGTGAAGTTCTAAATGAGGTCACATGTGGAAAGGATGGAGGAGGTTTGTTTAACATATGGCTTGCTCTCCAGAGGTCTCTGCTGCTTTTGATATCTACAGCACTACACCATTTAATATTCAGGTTTTCACACGCATATATTAAAGATGACATGTGTGGTGATAAAAATACGACACTTCAAAGAGCAGCAACTCTTGTTGCTGTTTTTCTCTGCAAGTTGAGGAGGACCCAAACTAACATTAGATGTTTACAAAGATCAAAAACCTGTTTTTGGTTTACATACAGACCTAAGCGAGCCTTAGGAAATCATAGCTGGTTGAAGTAAAAGTACCACAGACAGTTTGATTTATAAATCAATTCTAACATGGAAAGATGAAAAATGAAAACAGAGGTTAAAATGTTAAAGCTTTTTTGATGTAATATTCTGTTTTTTAAATTTTTTTTTTAGAAACTTGCAATGTGAATATAGCTCAACTCTGATCAAAGAGAGCTTTCTGTGCTTTCTGTGTCATTGCCACAATCTTGGTCTGTTTTCTGTTCCCCTCTTACCTCGTCCTGTTGATGGCCACTAGTTTGTCAATTGCTTGAGCAGTAATGAGAGAGCGGGCGTTCTCAGAGCTGTCAGTGATGATTTCATGGATGGTGTTGAGGATGGCCACCACTGTGTCCTCCTCCAGGTTCTTGGCTGGCCGTTGCTGTCCGCTGGGCAAGTTGCTGACCAAGTCCCTCATGGCGTAACTCCCTGAGGACGATAAAATGAAAAGAATGAAAGATTCAGCTCTGAAAGAATGGAAAGCAAGTTGCAGTTCCCCTAAAGCAGAATATAACTGTGCCACACCATAAACATAAATGTTGTTCTTTCTGTTCATTAAAGAATCCTGAAAAAATGCATCACGGTTTCCACAAAAATTTTAAACAACAAAACTATTTAACGTTGATACTGATAAAAACAAATTCTTAATAATAATAATAAAATAATTTCTTAATAATAATTTCTGAAGGATCATGGGACAATAATATGGAAGCCTGTTTATGCCACTGAATTACAAAAAAGATAATTGCGACTTTTCAATCACACAATTCTAACTTTTTATCTCAAAATTGTGACATATAAACTCGTGATTGTGAGTAATAAAGTCATAATTGCGAGATATAAACTCAATTCTGAAAAATGAAGTCAGAATTTCTAGATATAAACAAGCAATTCTGTCTTTTTTCTCAGAATTGTGTGATATAAACTCACAATTGCAAGTTATAAAGTCAGAGTTGCGATATATTAACTTACAATTCTGACTTTTTAACAGAATTGTGAGATATAAATTTACAATTGCGAGGTATAAAGTCAGAACTGTAAGGTATAAAGTCGCAATTACCTTTTTTATTTTTTATTCGCTGACGAAAAACGGGATTCCAAACATTAAAGACGGAAGTAACAACTGCTGAAAATTCAGCTTTACCATCACAGGACTAAATTACATTTTAGAATTTTTTAAAATAGAAAACAATTATTGTAAACTGTAAGAATATTTTACAATATCACTATTTTTACTGTATGGTTAATAATACTGATAAAATAAATAAAGAGATTTATTTTAAAAACATCACAAAATTTTACTTTTACATTACTAAATTTGACTTTTTGCACAAAACATTTTTAATAAGGAATAATTTTCTGATTGTACATTTATTTAAGCATTATGTAAATATGTGTTTAACATTATGCATTCTAATGATCTGCAAATGCCACTCTTGCCTATTAGGTCTTTGTTGCGGCGGTCGATGGACAGGTTCCTCAGAGCGATGGCCACAGCTCGCACCACCTTATCTGAGTCTGAGCGCAAAAGCTCGACGAGAATTGGCAGCCCTTTCTCCTTACGCACTGTCGCCCGGATGTAGTTCGACCACTGCAGAAATGAAAGGAACAGACTGTATTAAGCCAGAGATTCAGACATTTTTCCACTGCATTCATTTCATTAAGTCGGGTCAGCTTATGCTCAACCAGAAAAGCAGCTCTGCAAATCTTTCAGAACAGGAATATGCCTGTCCGAGTATGTGTGCAGGGAAAAAGCTCCTCTATTCTGGGAAACGGCAATCCAGTAAATAGCCATTTGTTCCCTGTTAGACTTGTGTGCATTTTTCACTCCAACCCCATGAATCACAAAACCTTTATGTGACACAAGACATCTCTATTCCTCAACCAGTGCCCCTGAGATAGTAATTAAGTTATTACAATACTACACTATGGCCACTAGGAGATGGTAGTGAGCCTAGAAACACATTTGCAGAAGGAGAATAAATGAATAAATAAAAGCTCTCAAATCCTCTTATAGACCACAGACGTGACATGCCCGTCTCCCTCCAGCAGGGGTTTGTGATGTGCTAGGGACTCTGGGCTCACAAGCACGCGTGTGTCACCAGGCATAGAGATGAAATGCAGGTCTGAAATGGTGTAACCACACAGAGAAGCTGTGAGCTTATGCATGGCTGCACTTCAGGTCTGACACGGAGAAGGAAGCAGGGTCAGAGCAGTGCGGTTTAATGGGATTTTCTCCTGCGATAGGTGTAGGGGGACGTGTTTATTAGGCGCATTTCCTCTTGACTTCTGCCTCAAGAGAGAAGAGAGCCCCACACGACACTGTGGTATAGACGTGTCATACAAATAATTAAGTATTGACTGGGAATGTGTTTGAGGAGCATTGCAAGCAGACAAAAACAAAACATTAAAAATTAAGCTTCATGGATATGCATAATGTACTCTAGAGAGCCATCAGAGTTTGGTGGTGTGGTGGTTGAACAGGCCATCTTAGTTTGATATGGAGTCTTTAGTTAATTCACACAATCCTGAATTCATCTTTTGTTATTAAATTGATGGCACTCGTAGTTAGGGATGAGACTTTAAACTTCATACATATATATATATATATATATATATATAGCTTTGGTCACTTTGAGCAAGAATGAATAACCAATGCTTAATGCTTAAACTATTGCCTATTGCTTGCTCTTCTTTAAGAAAAAAAAAAAAAGACACAATGTGTGACCCGGGATCACAAAACCAGTCAGAAGGGTCAATTTCTTTAAAACTGAGATTTATACATCATCTGAAAGCTGAATAAATAATCTTTCTATTAGGATAGGACAATATTCGGCTGAAATACAACTACTTGAAAATCGTGAATCTGAGGCTGCAAAAAAAAAAAAAATTAATTAATAAATAAAATAAATTAAAATAAATAAATACAAATATTGTGAAAATCGCCTTCAAAGTTGTCCAAATGAAGTTTTTAGCAATGCATATTATTAGCAAAAATTAAGTTTTGATATATTTACGGCAGGAAATTTACAAAATATCTTCACCGAACATGATCTTTACTTAATATCCTAATGATTTTTGGCACAAAAGAAAAATTGTTCATTTTGACCCATACAATGTATTTTTGGCTATTGCTACAAAAATACCTATGCTACTTAAGACTGGTTTTGTGGTCCAGGGTTACATTTTTCAGATTATAGCACGATAGTAAAAAATCAGACAAAAATTAAAATAAATTCTTTAAAAAAAAAAAAAAACAACTTTTATTTTATCTATAACAGCATTCAAAAGATTTGGGCCAGTAAGATTTTTAAAAGGAAATTAATACTTTTATTAAGAAAGGATGGATTAAATTGATGAAAAGTGACAGTAAGGACTTTCACAGTTTCCACAAAAATAATATAAAATGTAAAAATAATAAAACATAAGAAATGATTCTTAAGGACTAAATCAGCATATTATAATGATTTCTAAAGGATCACGTGTAAATGACATTTAAAATCATATTAAACCTATTTTTAATTGAAAAGAAACAAATATATTTTAAAGTATTACTGTTTTTTTTTTTTTTTACTGCAGCCTTGGTGAGCATAAACAAGTCTTTTGTTCAAAAGCATAAAATCTTACAGACCCCAAACTTTTGAATGGTAGTGTATACCACAAAAGGTTATATTAAAACTACAATGAATAAAACTACTGACAATAACTCTACTGTATGTTTTATGTCTATATTTTATTATGATGTCCATTTGCGTAAGCAGAAGAACAGAATTCACTATCCGGAATCTCTAATGGAATTAAATATCATGAAAATAATTCTGACTTGGAATTGTTTTTTAAACAGATCTAAATAAAAATCTGGTTACAATTCCTGGTGCTTCCAAATTATTTTGTGCAGGAATGATTTGTGAAGACACTTACTGTCCACTGTCCAGCGCTGAGGTTCTGTAGTGCTCCAGCCGCTGCTTCTAGCGTGTTGTAGTTCTGGCTTTCTGTAAGCAGGGACAGGTAGAGTCGGACCACCTCCGGCTGATACAGTAACTCAAAACCTGCACACGTATATGACAGATACACAACAGAATTACACATAAAACACTGGTGAACAACGTCGAACATAGACACACATACAGATTAGCTATGGGGTGGCAAAAATTGATTGCATCTCCTCCTTTCAGTGTTGTGATGCACCTGGCGAAATGAAAAGTGGACAAAATAACAGGGTAGGACAAATGCATGATTATCACAACAGAGAAATAGAGACAGAAAATCAAAGACACTCCACTTTCACAGATACATTGAGCAGTTCAATAGACAAACTGTCCAAAAAAGCCAATAGCCTGATGGACGCTTGGTTTCTTGATAACAGCAGCCCGATCTCAGACAGTGTAATCAGGGAGTCTTTCATTAAACATGACTTGAGGTCAGAAACCTAAAAGACGAAGCTGCTCCTTGCTGATTCAGGGTCTGTTCCTCCAACACTAAATACATTTTGAGAATATACAGTTAAGCTGGAGACATTTACAGTGATGGTAGGGAGTGGATAATTAGCTTCCAACTGCCTAAATGCTAAATGATGCCAGCGGACATACGAGTCACTGTATGCTACTCCCAGGATGTGACTTTTTGTGTGTGTGTTCCACATTTTCACGCATAAGCCGTGGCTCTGAAAATTGCACGACAACGTCCACTGATCTAACAAACCAAACAAAATTTTCTCGCATATTCCTGTTGGTTCTCAGTTGGTTTTGCTTTAGGAACAGATTTTATACATCAGGTGGTGACTCAAAACACTACGACAATTGTTTATTACACAAAATAAGCAACAACAACAACAAAAAAGGAGGAACACTACAAAACATTCTATTCTGTTCTGTGTTTTCAGTGTAAGGACACTTGAATGTTAACCCAGAAATTAAAATTCTGTCATCATTTACTCTCTTTTGTGGAACACAAATAAGATATTATGAAGAATGTTTTAACTGCTTCTGTCCATACAAGTCAGCGTGATCCAAAAGAATATTGAATGCCACTGAATTTCATTATGTGGACAACAGAAACACTGAGACATTATACAAAGTATCTTCTTACAATCTTCCAAGTGGCCACTGAGTGGTATACAGGTTTGGAACAACATGATGGTGAGTAAATGAGAGAATTTTCATTCTGGTGTGAAGTCTCCCTTTTAGGGCTGGGTTTTAACACAATTTCACGATTCAATTCATTTCTGATTCACAAGCTTGCAATTCGATTTCCGATTCAATTTAATTTTGGATATATATCAGGTTCAGTACATGCCAAATTTTCTCAAGGATGCTGTAAAATATACATGAGTCAGTTGGTACTACATTACTATAATACTGAAGGTTAAAATTAATTAAATTGACCCTGGACCACAAAACCAGTCATATATTGCACAGGTATATTTGTAGCAATAGCCAACAATACATTGTATGGGTCAAAATGATCAATTTTTCTTTTATGCCAAAAATCATTAGGTAATTAAGTAAAGATTATGTTCCATGAAGATATTTTGTAAATTTCCTACCGTAAATATATCAAAACTTCATTTCTGATTAGTAATATGCATTGCTAAAAACTTCATTTGGACAACTTTAAAGGCAATTTTCACAATATTTTGATTTTTTGCACCCTCAGATTCCAGATTTTCAAATATTGTCATATCATAACAAACCATACATCAATGGAAAGTATATTTATTCAGCTTTCAGATGATGCTTTCCTATTCTGACTCTGATTCTGAATATGACTGGTTTTGTGGTCCAGGGTCACATTTGTATATATACGCATAAATTACACTCAGTGAAGTTTTTATAATAAAAGTTAAAATTACATAATTATATTTCTACTCCAATTTGTTTTTTGAAATATAAACGTATAAATTTAAATGGTGGCTGTCATAAAAACTTGACAGATTTATTCAAGCATAAACTAATCACTGAAAAAAACTGTAAAAATTGTAATAAATATGTTATATGGTGCATATATTTAGCAAAATGCTCCTCTCTAGAGTTGTTGAGATGCTTTTTACGAGGTAAATGTAGAGTGACCAGACATCGTTTACAAGCTATTATACTGACATCTTTCTGTGGTAGAAACACCGAGCGATTATATGAGACAGGATACAAAATTCGATAAGTTGTACTCTTTCTTTTACCATACCTTTGATTGTTTATTTATGTTTATTTTGTGCTGAAACTGGTATTAAAGGGGTCATCAGATGCCCATTTTCCACAAGTTGATATGATTCTTTAGGGTCTTAATGAAAAGTCTATAATATACTTTGGTTAGAAATTCTCAATCGTTGTGTAAAACAACACCCTTTTTACTTTGTCAAAATGAGCTCTGCAAAAATCATCTCATTCTGAGGTGATTGCTCCTTTAAATGCAAATGAGCTCTGCTCGCCCCGCCTCTCTCTTCTCTCTGTGGATTGACGAGCCTGTTTACTTTAGCCGCATTTTGCACATTTAGCAGCTAAACTTGCTAACTAGCACATTATTAGGAAAGGTAATCGCAAAGATTCATTAAAAAAACCCTTATACTCACTTCTGCTGTAAGTGAAGCTGGATCACGAATGATTTGCGCGAACATAGACGGATATATATAGATCTGGAGCCGCATTCCCTTCACAAACAATTGTAATCCACTGCATCTTCAGCGGCTCAGATGTCGGGAGTAACATGACAACCACTATGTACATTATCACATCCAGCAACACAACACCTCAGTTGCTCAATCTGAGATATTCTTGTCTAACTTACATCCCTGCTCCTGCATCGGAACAATGGAGGTCAGACTGTTACAGCTGATCTGAGGTAAGAAGCTCATGTCAATCAACTATCGTGGGAGCGGCCTATCACACCGACAGGCATCTGAAAATGGGTCAATTTGAAAAAGGGGATATTATTTTTACAGATTAATTAAAAACAACTGCATGGATTTTTATCATTATAGGGTAGATTTGTACATACACTGCAAACACACATTAATGTTCAAACAACATGAAAAAGTGTACTTAGCATCCGATGACCCCTTTAAAGTGGAGAAAATTACTAGTTTCTTATCAGTGGTTTGTGCTCCTGCTTCCTTTGAATGGAGGCCCCACAGTGATGTGTCACTCAAACACTAAACAGTGCCAAAAAAACATTTATCATTTGAATACTGTAATAAAATGGAGAGAATGTGAAATGTGAGACTTTTTTCATATTAAAAGTAACAAAGCACAAGGCTTATTATGACTTATTGGATGGGAAGTAGGCTACAATGTTCCATTCATTAACTGAAAACAGTCTAGACTAATTGTTTCCTGAGATTTAGGAATCAATATAGTTTTGTAAAAATGAGAATCGATTAAAATCGAGAAATCAATTTTTTTTTTTACTCAGCCCCACTTCCTCTAAAGTCAATTAACATCCACTGAAAGTTTCAACATTTGAGTTCTGTAAGTTCCTGTCTGGGTCTGAGGACCATTTATTTCAAATCTTACTGTGCAACCACCGCACATCCATCATGTTCACATGAACTCTCTTCATGACTTAGCCTGGGCAAGCATTTAGCCAAGACTGAGTATGACGGATGTGTGGTGGTTCAACAGGCCACCTTTTTTTTCACTGCCACGTCAAGATCGAGGAGTCTGCAGAAGTTCAAAGGAACCTGAGCAATGATATTCATACAAAAGCAGCAAAACTGCAACATGGTGTAATTCGGTAACATGTCTGAAATGAGTTTGCACTGCGGTGGAGTGCAGAAAAAGATGGAAGAGCTACCACCCTAATGCATGTTTGCTAGTGAGTGACTGCATTAGAAAAGCTCAGCCGCTGCCTGGCCCATCTGCACTTTCTAAATGTGCACCTAACACCTATAATTTAGAGCGGGAAGAGTGGCCTTCAGGATGTGGGCTGCTCACTGTACATTTTTATTTCTGTCTGACTGATGGTTTGAGCGAAAGAACTGTCCTCGACTTTCTTTTTTTCTAGTTTCCACACATTCACGACCTCAATTACCATTTAAGGCTATTTTACGTCTTTCTCCTCCCCGCTGCTTTAAAATTCTTCTTGAGAGTGTTACTATGCTAAAAGACTTCAGAGCAGCCTTAAAGAGCGAGTGTATGTACAGATTACCTAATGCATGTGCTCACTTCAGAATTAGGCTTTTTTTACACAAAGTTAAGTGGAAAGTCATAAGTCATAGCCATTCAGAGCTATATTCCCTCTCTTTGACATTACAGCACCCTAATCCCTCTGTCGAAAATCGAAATGCTTTATATTGTGAAGAGATGACTGCCTGCTAGTTTAGCTGTAACTCAAACCAGTCAATATGCACAGTATCAACTAATTAAATCAGTTTTTGTCTTGTTGGGAAACGGCTGACAGATTTATTACTGCAAATGGAGGTTGTTCTTCACATATGACTGACGTCTGTGTTAAACCCTACTGCAAAATTCCTGTCGTATCCATGACAGCACTTTGATAGCTGGGAGTCTGTAAGTCCATATTCCCCTCCTTGTGCAATTCTTGGAGGCTGGATTTGCCTCTGAGCAGTAGTTACGAAACAGCACATTTTAAGCTGTGATTAGGGATTAGTTACCAAAATGTTCATCTTTCAGAGAGAGATCAAACCATCTCAGCTCTGCAAATATCATTTATAAGATTCTTTCTGGGATTCAACGGCCACTTCTTTGAACAAAGCAAGACCCGTGCTGTATTGTTGAATAAACTAAATGAGCAGTCATACACAAATGTCAAGGCCACTGTAGAAACATTCACGTCACCCCTGGTGACTTATTATATGAATGTAATTTGCTATTCCAATTTCCACTCTTTTAGTAGGTCAATTACAATTAATGAGTGACACTAAGAAACAAACAAAAAGTAACCTGGATAAGAGGAAACATTTCCTTCAAAGTTATAAAAGAACATGCAACAACCTGCCACTTTTGGGTTGAGAATAAAAATCGGGTTAACGTAGGTATTTGACGTCAATTTGACATTGACTTAATGTTAGATTTTGGGTACACAACCTAAAAACTACTAAATATCAATGTCAGCTGACGTCGGTATTGAATATCAAACTAACACTGACAATATGCGTTGAACTGACATTGAATTTTGGTCACCCGAGGTCGCAACCAAAATATAAATGTCTTATGACCAGTGTTGGGGAAAAGTAATGCATTTCAATTTTAAGTTACTCTCTAAAAAAGTAACAAATCGTATATTTTAGTTACTAGTGATGGGAATAACTGCATTATAAATAAACAGCGTTAGTAATGGCATTACTTTTTTCAGTAACGAGTAATGAAATGAATTCGTTTCCCTCGTTACAACGCCATTACCGTTACTGACAATAAAATGCGGCGTTATTATAAAAAAGCTTACTGAAGCGTTTTTTCATCCGAGTAGGCTCTCTCTCAGCCATTGGACCTGCAAAGTTTTTTTCTCTGGTGTGTGTTGTGGGGTGGGTTACTGACAACCACATAACTGATAATGATTGGCTTAGGTAGAGTACATTTCCATCATTTGCCAACCAGAGGCAGAGTAACGCGGGTGCTGCATTGTTGCGAAATCCACTTTTTTTTTTTTTTAAATAACACAATAACAACAGATGCAAGTAATCGTAGGCTACTCATCAGAATGATATTCTCCACTGGATCAGGCTGCACGTCACATCGAATTGCGTTCTTGAGGTAAATTCTGGCTTATTCCTCTCAGCGCGTCTTCTTCCAGAAATGAAAAGTAGCTAAGATGAACTTGATGAATGTTCAGATTTGTTTACAGAGTTGATGTGGATGTTCACATGCCGCACGTCTCATGTCTCGTGATTACATTAGAAATAACGAGTTTAGATGGGGAAAACTGGAGCTCACATCATTCATATTGATTACTTTATCAGAGAATATTTGTTTTCAATGTGACTTAATTTAAAAGTAGACATTTCTATACATATATTTCTATTACATATGTTTTTCATGTCTGCGGATTGAAGCGACCCCAATAACTATATTATTTAGCCCCTGGAGGTGTCGCTTACATTGTCCAACAACAGCACTGAAATAGTGTATATTAGTGTACAATGTTTTATAATAATAATTTATTCTATTTAGTGTCCATTTCATTCATTTAACATATTTAATATTGGGGGCATCCAAGTTATTTGGCATATTTGAACATTTTTTTTAAAGTAACACAATAATTGCTTTCCATGGTAATTAATTACTTTTATAATGATGTACTCAGTTATTAACTCAGTTACTATTTGTAAGAAGTAACTAGGAACTATAACTAATTACATTTTTAAAGTAATGTGCCCAACACTGTTACTTTCTATGAAAAGTAATGTGTTACATTACTTTTTCCTAATCTGGCCTGTGATTGCTGGTTTGTTGTTAATATATTTACACCAAACATGAAATGAATAAGCACCAGGCTGAAGGAAATGCAAATTTAAAAAGCTCAAACAAACTTTTCAGCAGTGCTGTCATTCTGGCTTGCATGAAGAATAGGATAAGTTCAACACTTGAAGTTAATAAAGTAACTGGTGCTACTTATTTGAAAAAGTAACTCAGATATTTCTGTATAAATTAAAAAGTAATGCGGTACTTTACCAGCTACTTGAAAAGAGTAATCTGATTATGTAACTCACGTTACTTGTAATGCATTACCCCAACACTGCTTATGATGTTGTGTGCCTGCTGGGTACAGTAACATTAGCATTTCTCAACATAAAAATTATCAAGGAAAAAAACACTCTCAAAACATTTAAAAACATAACTTTTGGAAATAATATCTGGAGATGCATTCTTTAAACAAAATTATTATGCAACAACTCCTACATTACGACATAACTGGCTTAAATCAGCGTTGTTGTTAAATCTATTACAATTTTTCTTTTGAGAATTGAAACAAACGTAAACTTTTTTTTCAGTTAGTTAGGAAGAAATAAAATTAAAGCTAAACAGAAACATAAATTTAAAAAATATATAAAAATGACAACAGCACGTTAAAAAAAATGAAAAGTAAAATTATAAATTGTAATGAAAACTGAAAAAAAACCCAAAAAAACACCTATGATAAAAATCATAAAAGTTAAAATAAAATAATTGTTGCTGGAGATTCTAAGTTACATTGTACCAGAGATATCACTTCGGTCTTCTTGGTTTACAATGAAAAGCGTGTATACTTGAATTACTAAATACACGAATGGATTCTCCCCTGAAGCGCCTCTAGAGGGAAAATGAGTCATGTCCATTCAACTCCAAGCATGCCTGAATGACAGTCTACCTTTGGAACGGACTCTGCACTTACTCTTTATGTGATGCCTTGTGAGTTGAATCCACAAAATGGCAGGAACTACAAATGCCAACAGACAGCACCAAAAGGAAGGTGGTAATGGCTTACAGTCAACATCACACCATCCATGCTCATATGGACTGCCCGTGGAGACAGGAAGTAGGGTAGTCTGCAGGGAATAGGATGCACCAACAAAGCACCTTTCTCTTCTTTATCATTCTGAACCCCTTATCCCTCCACAGGCCACTGAAACCGAATGGACATGCCTGTCGAATATTTGATTTCCACTGGAATTGCTTCTTTATAGATTGAGAGCCTCTGGCCAGCTCTGAAAATGTTCTGGTTTAGTCCTAAAAGTGGCATCTCCCTCTATCCCCTGTGCTCCGTCTAGCCAAGTCCCACTGTGACAACCCATAACAGATCCTGGCTGCTGAGGCCAGCTTGTCACCGCTCACCCAAGGAGGCCTTTTTGATTTCTACTTGGCCTCAATGGCTTGTATTATGTGGAATGTCAGTCTTCAAACCACCCGTCCTAACAAGAGATTTTCCCTCACTATTCATCCACTCGCTTCGCCCCATCCTTCAACTGACAAAACTTTTCAGTTTAATTACTTTTCTATGTAAATATTATTGAGATTGTAGCATTGAACTACAAGATACCAAGACAAGCTTGCTTGAGTATGGACATGAATAATGTACTTCACATTATTTCTCCAGGTTCATGTGGGTTTTAAACACAATGTGTCTCCGGGTGAAAGCGATGTTTATTTGAGGTGCAAAGCTTGCCAAGAATAGATTTTTAACAGCTGTGAAACCTTTTGAGTGGCTATCTATAAAAAAGTACATTGTGGAAAGAATGAATAAATGTTATTGTAATAATCCATATTTATATCCAGAGATGGTAGAGCAGACACTTGCATGAGAATCCAGTATCTGAAATTATATAAAAGATATCCTTAATCTCATATTTTCCTGTGGTCATTTAAAAAAAAACTCTGACAGGTTGAATTTGTCAAAACCTTGATCAATTTTCCACAGGCCAAAATAACAGTAGCCGCTAAACTCATTCTGAGAGATTCATTGAGATATCAGTGCGAGAGAGAGGATATTGAATTGCATTATTGAATTACTAAAGATCTAGAGGTCAAATAAAGTCCAGAATTAACCCTGCATCTTTTTTTTTTTTAAAGAACACTAATACCAGGCCAGGGTGGAGGTGTGTGATTGAATGAATATGGAAGGGGTTGGAGATGAGGAAATAAGCTCTGTGTATAAAATTCAAGAGTAGAGTCGAAGTAGGCAGAGGAGGAGACGATCATACAGCAGCACTTCAAAACAGCCATCGCTTCGATCTATTCATGAATAGACTTTAAAGAAAGAGAGAAAGAGTCAAAAACAAGAGAGACAAACATCTATATAAATGCTTAATTTAGTTCTGATCCAAACCTACTAAAGCTGCCTACTTAGACAGCATTTTAAGGCATCACAGGTGCATTCTGGATGTGAAATCTGTTTCTTCCTTCAAAAGTATAATTTTGGTCAAATTCTAAGGCAGCATTCCTGGTATCCTTCACGAGAGTGCAATGGTAAAACTGAGAAAAATAATCCAAGATAGGAGAAATGCCTACTATATACACTACTGCTCAAAGGTTTGGGGTTGTAAGATTTATACGCTTACCAAGGCTGCATTTACTTGCCCCAACATTAATATTTGTGAAATACATATTTATTTATTTATATATATATATATATATATATATATATTTTACAATGAAATTTACTCCTGTGATGGACAAGCTGAATTTTCAGCACATTACTTCAATGTCTTTAGTGTCCCATGATCATTCAGAACAGAATCCCAAGAACAGCATTAATTTGAAATATATTTTATAATTTTATAAATGTTATCTATTTTTATTTAATTATATATATACACTGTCACTTTTGATCAATTTTTAAATGCATCCTTGGTGAATAAAGTTATTAATAATAAATAACAAGTCTTACTGACCACAAACTTTTGAACGGTATTGCATTTAAAGGGATAGTTCACCCAAAAATGAAACTTCTGTTATTAATTACTCACCCTCATGTTGTTCCAAACCTGTAAGACCTTCGTTCATCTTCAGAACACAAATTAAAATATTTTTGATGAAATACGAGAGCTTTCTGACCCTGCATAGACAGCAATACAACTACCACAGTTAAGGCCCAGAAAGGTAGTAAAGACTAGGGCTGCACACAACTAAAGATTATTCTTGTCGACTAGCAGTCGTTCATTTTAAGCATTAGTTGACTATTAGTTGCACGTTTATTAATAAACCATGTAAATCATAATAATGAGCCTTTAATTGTCTACTAATAAGCGCTCAAGCGCACAAAAACAAGCTTGCCACAGCAAACTGGCAGATATAATGATTATGAATATGTCAGGGAAAAGCAGAACTGCATTAACGTTTTAATAATTTATAGACAAACTAGCGCTTTCTTTGTTTTCAGCTTAAGAGATGAAAAGCCATATTTGAGGTTGATGAATGATAGGTGAGCATTTGGATGTCCTGCCCGTTGTACTGTATTACCACATAGATCAACCGTTAACAATCTGTCCATCAAGGACTGCATGACTTTGCCACTTCCTGTGGATTTTCCTTTCTGCTACTAATAAAATTTTGGTCAACCAAGCCTCTTCTCATTGACTAATGGTTAGTCGACTATTAGGGGCAGCCATAGGAAAGACATCAGTGGTTCAACCTTCATTTTATGAAGCTATGAGAATACCTTTTGTGCACAAAAAAAACAAAAATAACTTATTCAACACTTTCTTCTCTTCCCTGTCAGTCTTTGACGCATGTTCATGAAAGTAACACAACGTATGCGTGTGCAGGGTCAGAAAGGACTTCTCGGATTTCATAAAATATATCTTAATTTGTGCTCCAAAGATGAATCAAGGTCTTACAGGTTTGGAACGACATAAGGGAGAACAATTAATGCCAGACTTTTCATTTTGGGGTGAACTATCCCTTTAATCCTGCAAAATATTATTTCACCCAATATTTGTGCATGTGTATTTTTATTGTGTACATGTAAGGAGCATTAGGTGGGGAGCTGCTGCCTATGCAGAGCGTTCTAAATCAGTCACTTACGAGTTTTCATTTCAGGCAAGAACCTGCCTTAGAAACCAGCTGTCTGTGAAGGCTCAAGATGGCAAGGCAGCTCTCTAGGTTTTGAAACAAAGCTTTTGTTTCTGTCTAGGTTAAATTGAGAGGCTATAAGCTTGAGGGCTGTGCCATAGCATCCTGGGAAAAACACTCTGTGGACAATAAAACCTAATTTGGTGTTGTACAGGCTACATCTTTGGAGCAACTTTCCATAAAAAAGGAAAAAAACAACAGTGTTTGGGTTCACCTTTAGCTCTGGCTCATTTAACTTTTACAGACACAAGTGGCGGCGGCTCGTGCAATGCATTGAGAATGAAGGAAGCAAGAGATGACATGCAAAACACATAGCAAAAGCACTTAACATGAGTTGCACTGTGAGGTGCACTGCAAACTCACAATGCCGATGTTATGATCTCACTATGTGATAATGACACTTTTAATTCAAATGGTTAGCAACGCAAAAGTACAAATTGCCCAGTGAATACCAAGCGAATAAATCTAACAGATTAAACAGGACAGAAGCATTATACATACTGATTTCAAATCACTGAAAGAGAGATGCCTACAGGCTAAAAGCACAAGGCTGATGTAGATTGTTTTTGTGAATTTTGTCAGATTTTTTTCCACTGAGAATTTTTTATTGTCTGTCTCATCTGACAGCCATTTCACCCAGGAAAGAAATAAACATTGAGTTTCAGTGGTACAAGACAAAAAGCAACCATGTTGTTTGAACAATCTGTTATGAATTCTGGGGACAGCATCTGTCAGTATTTGATGCTGTGAATGACTACATACACACACATACTCTTAAGCTCTATTTCAAAACCTAGTGAGCTGCCTTGCTGCCTACTAGCTACATAGGGAGCTGTCTAAGACAGCATGATCCTAACAGCCATCGAAGTCTCATGAGTGACCAATGTGGAATGTGCTACATATGAAACCCCAGATGCAACAAAAACAGTGCTCCACACAATCGATTTCAATAGACCAATTCAGTGTTTGCAAACAGTGATGACGTTTTTGTGGGCGGAGCCTATCTGGTTGCAGAAAATGACAGTTTTCAAGTGGCAGTCAATGAAGCCATGGAATGAAAGAATTAAAAAAAGGTATATTTGAGTGTATATTTAAAATCTGACTTTATTCTTGCAATTCCGAGATTATATCTCATAACTCTAATAAAAAAAATGAACTCGCTATTCTCTCTTTTGAGTTTATATCCCACACTTCTGACTTTTTTCCCCTCAGAATGGACAAACTGTTGAATTATACAGTTTGGCATAAGCAGGTTGCTATAGAAAAAGTTAAAAAGAACAGCATCTATTTAAAATAGAAATCTTTTCTGACAATACACGCTACCGTTCCAAAGTTTGGGGTCAGTGAATTTTTATTCTTTCTTTTTGGAAAGAAATTAATAGTTTTTTCCAGCAAGGATGTGTTAAACTGATAAAAAAAAGTGATACCAAAGACTTATATTGTTAGAAAAGATGTATAATTTGAATAAATGCTGTTCTTTTTTACTATTAATCCTGAAAAAAGTATCACAGGTTCCAAAAAAATATTTGGCAGTACAACTGTTGTCAACATAAATAATTCTGATAAAAAAAAATCAGCATTTTAGAATGATTTCTGAAGGATCATGTGCCACTTAAGACTGGAGTGATGGCTGATGAAAATTCAGGTTTCCATCACAGAAATAAATTATATATTAAAGTATAAAAAGAAACTATTTAATATTTTAATAACATTTTGCAGTACTGTTTTTTCCTGTATTTTTGATAAAATAAATGCAGCCTTGATGAGCATAAGATACTTCTTTAAAATCGTACTTATCCCAAATGTTTGAAAGGCATTGTATTTATGTATATATGTGACCTCTGACCACAAAACCAGTCTTACGTCGCAATAGCCAAAAATACATTGTATGGGTCAAAATGATTTTTATTGATTTTAAATGAAATTAAGTAAAGATCATGTTCCATGAAGATAATTTGTAAAATTCCTACTGTAAATACATCAAAACCTAATTTTTGATTAGTAATATGCATTTTTAAGAACTTCATTTGGACTACTTTAAAGGCAATTCCAGATTCCACCCTCAGAATCCAAATATTGTGCTATAACAAACCATACATCAATGGAATGTTTATTTATTCAGCTTTCAGATGATTTAAAAAAAATTGATCCTTATGATTGGTTTTGTGGTCTAGGGTCATATATATATAGAGAGAGAGACTCATATTTATTTCTAATTTCTCTGAATACCATCAGATGTTTTTTCTTTTATCCTAATGCGTTCTGGGATTACTTTCTCTGTGAGGGTTACATTTTATGCCGCCTTCGAATTTGGCCAAAACAAGCTGTCTCAAGAGGCAGTATAATTAAGTTGCTTACCTTTAGGAACAGTATTGGGTGTGTGCCAGCGATGCCATAAAATGCTGACTCTGTAGGCAGCTTACCAAACAGTTTAAATTGTGCGTATTCACAACAGCGGCAATCTTACAAATTCCTCTCACTTTCTATTTCTTGTATGCAATCCACCTCCTCTAACCTTCATCTGTTTCTCTGTCTCCCTCAGACTCTCTGTTTGACACTCTCTCGCTTTTCTAACTGTATGGTGTCTTTGTTAGGCTTGTTTGAGTCATTGCTGGGACGCCCGTAGCGGATGATATGTCTGATCTGCTTTGCCTGGAGAAGGATGTCCCTTCGCAGGCTCGATGTCATATCCCATTCTTCACAACCCACCTTCCTGCCATCCCATGCTCGAGCACATGATAAATAATCACAAGCTCTCCGTTTCTCTCTCACATGCTCCACATCTTTTCTCCCTTGCTCTTCATCTCGCATACACAAGTCCTCTGATGCCTCATTCTTCACTGGCACAAAAAAAAACCTGGCCAGTGTGTGCCACAAATTATAATCTCAGGAATGAAGCCCAGTCTTCAGACAGGCTGTCTTCCTCTCCTCGCTCCTGCATTTTGCAAATGACAGTTTTTACTTTAAAAAGTTCATTTATAAAATGGCATGTTTGCAAAACAGGAAACAATAAACGCTGGCAGCTCTTTGTGTAGATGCCACTGACGGCTTGCCTAGTAATCTGTGCCTAATTGCATTCAAGTACGTGTGTGTGGTTAAAGCGTCTCTCTGAGAAACAGAAACATCCTCTTCTGGCTGAAAAGCAGCACACAAAGGCCCCGATGGGAGGGTAAATCTCACTCTATTCCCTCCCGGTAGTTTAATTCAGCCCTGTAATTATTGCCTAAGCCATTAGGCCAGTGAAGAATGGTTTGCTGCATCATGTACAGATGCTGGGTAATATTATGAACAAACCCTCATCTACTCAGCCAGACCCTATACTATACGATAACAGAACAGCAGTAGTAATAAACAACTATTATTAATAGGTTTTAGTAAATAACAGACATTCAAAAGCGAGTCCAAACAAGTGATTTACTGATGAGGTTTTGCAGTGGACAACGGCTACTTTGGCTGGCTCATTTTCACATGCACTGTACCTGCACCCAGCACGTACCCATTAGGCACTGTCTGCCAGACTTGTTTTTGCAAACAATAACATATGCGTAATGATGCATATCATCTATTATATCCATCATTAAGCTTTCTGTGGCCTTCTGGCATCAAGTGCTGTTTGCAAGCTCCTTTAAGAGATCCAGATAAAAACTAGCATTTTAGGCTGATCTGGGATCATATCACCGCCTAAATCCGAAGTTGGAGAGCTGTGACAGAGGATCCGCCTTCGGATCCATTCGAACAATAATGTACTCTGCACGCCCATCACTTGACCAAGGTCCAGTGGCCAAAAAAGTGGGGAGTGACAAAGAAACGTTTCTGAAGGAGCTTGATCAGATTCACCCGAGTAGTATGCTATTATGCTGTTCTGAGAAAACGTTATTTCCTGAGCAAAAACTGCTATTTCCTATGCATCGCTGCTCAAAAATTTGGGACGAGAAAAAATAAACAAAAAGCATAACAGCAAAAATGCATTTAATTGATCAAAAGTGAAGACATTTATATAAAAAAATTCAGCAGCACAACCAATTCAGCATATCAGATTGACTTCTAAAAGATCATGGAGGGCCCTATGATTTCTGCAATGTGTAAAATGTGGACAGAATTGCAGAATCCAGTCATAAAAATGGCATTTACTGTATAACACGGAATGTCGTTGAATTTGCTCAATTTGGGATGAATAAATCAAAAGTAGGTCAGTACATTTAAACCAAAACACGATATGGACTAGTGGCTGTGAATATTAAGCTGCAAAAATACTTTTCAAATATGAATCCTGGATGTTCTGGATGTTATATTTCTTTTGAGACAAATCGTCATGTCATATACAAACAGAAACGTAAAGGTCTTCACAGCAACCCGTCAAAATAAAAGTTCGGTTTAACATGAAGAAACTGTGACAGAAATATATTACTCAATGTAACAATAGTACTACTACTACTACTACTAATAATAATAATAATAACATTATTATTAAAACTTAATTTTTTAATGAATATTTACCTGAAAAATACTTAACAGAATTTATTTACCAGAAAAATGTAAATACACAACACAGTTTTTCCTAGGGGAAAAAAAAGAAGAAAATAAAATTACTAATTTATAAAATTAATTAATTAGACATGCTTGTGATTATTAAAATGTATGCTTTTGATCCAAAAAATGAATGGAAAACACAACATTTGGTAAAAAATAAATCTGAATTTGAGGGAAAATAAATGATTTCATAGGGCCTTAAAATGTATTTTTTGTTAAACGTTTATTAAACTGCTTTTAAAATTGTGTAAATTTCATGATTTCAAATAATCAGACATGCTTTTTGATTAATATATTTTGTAAAAGGGTGAAAAAATAAAATAATAAGGATTTCATAGGGCTCTAATCATGTGACACTGAAGACTGGATTAATGGCTGCTGAAAATTCAGCTCTGCCATTTTACATTTTAAAATATTAAAATCCCGCACACCACCAATTCTTGTAAAAGTGTCAGTTTCAGTCTCATGACTTTTATCAGGAATATAGGTCATAAAACCGAAACGTTGTAAATAAACCTTTTTTTTTGATACTCTTGCAAGCATTCGTAGTGTGCTAAATATTAAAATGTAAACAGTAAAACTATTTTAAATTGTAAAATATTTCACAATGCTAGTTTTCGCTGAATTTTGATCCAATAAATGCCCCCTTGTTGAGTCTTTGAGGCACATTAAAACGTCTTACTGATCCTAAATGTCTGAATGATATAGTGTCCATCCACCAGGGCTGTGTTCAAAACCTTTAGTTGGTCATTTACTTAACAGACATTTTTATAGTAAGGACACTGACTTTAAAGACACTGTAATGACATGTATAACGCTCTAGAGCAGGGGTGTTTAAACTCGGTCCTGGAGGGCAGTTGTCCTACCCTGGAGTTTAGCTCCAACCCTAATTAAACACACCTTAACCAGCTAATCAAGGTCTTACTAGGCATACTAGAAACTTCCAGGCCAGTGTGTTGAGGCAAGTTAGAGCTAAACTCTGCTGGACACCGGCCCTCCCGGACCGAGCCTGTACACCCCTGATCTAGAGCAAATTCAAGCTTGCGTACTAGATATTCCCAATAACATATTTCATGAATACAGTGCTTATTTCTAGGTAGAAATTGTTCACATTTTTCATAACTGTCTAAATTATACGTTGAAAAAATAGAAAATTTGACATTTATGAATTCATATTTTTCTTTCAACAGTTCCATCAGACATATTTTAATCTTTGAACCACTGATCTGTAAAAAAGTGGGATGTCATAGGCAGTGAAAGATGAACTATGCTGCTTTCAAAAATTATATTACAAATTATCCTTCAGGTTTTGCACAAAGCCCTGGTGTCCCAGAGGCCCAAGTACGGTATGATATATTACCTGTCATCATTAGGACAATGACTTTTACCAATAGGGGGGTGGCACCAGGCCCTTTTTTGTCTCCCTCCCAAAAATTACTTATTTGTGTAACAAATATGAAGTAAACTAGTATATATATATACAACTTTCATATTCAAATACATACAGTAGTTAAAATGCCTACCAGCCTCAGTCTCAGTCAACTGATATAAGACCAGCTAAGAAAGCCTTCAAGAACATCCTGATCTCCATTCTTCTCATGGCTCTACACTCTCTCCAGGCTCACACTGCCTCTCAGCACCATGTCACATAAAAGCTTCTGGTCTCTTGTTGATCACGTGCTCTGGTACAATAGAATCAATATTGTCAGCAGCGGGTGGGATAATGATTGGCAAGCGACAGGATGGCACCACCAGTTTTCTTTCACAGGCTTGCACCTCCATGGGTGGCATTTCTGGTGTACACCCAGAAAATTCAGATTTTAATCGTCACCCCAAAGTCAGAACATGAAAGACGAGCTGCCGGGAACACTGTATGTGTATATTTTTATCTTTGAGAAGAACTGGGTAGCTATAAAACCACATTCAGACCACCTAACGAGCACAGAAGTAAGCCATTTCGGCGTGTCTCTAATACGACTATGATGATGAGCAGCTATAGTCGTCATTTGGCAATTTAGTTTTTTTTTTTAATTTAGAGTCCACTATCAAAAGCATGTGATTTCTAACACAGTGCTGTTTGAGACATTATCTGGGTGCTACATTCCTCGTGGGCGAATGAAGAAGCTGCAAGAGGATGGAAGTTCGACATCAGGTGGGATGGGATTTTTCCTGCATAATGAGTCGTTCATCCTGTCCTTTTTTCTATATTCTTCCATCAAACTCAAAGTTTCATATTTGAGAATTAAACAGCAAATCTGTTTTTAGAAAGAGTATTTAATTTTACTTTTCCAGTAGAAATATCAAATATCAATGCCTAAAAATCTAAAAATTTAGTTGAGAAGCTTTTTGCTTTCTTTTCTCTTTAGAAAAGTCTTGTTTAAGCATAAATGAAATTTAAAACGAAGGTGTTTATTTGAGATACATCCTCTGAAAAGAAATCTTATTACCTTAAACAAGTAATTTATAAGGAGAAATGATATAAAATTAAATAAACAAAGCATGTTTAGACATTTTCACTGGAAAACAAGGCTGAAATACTAATGTTTTTCGCAGTGCAGAAGTCAGGAAGAATATTTTATTTCAAAGTCACAGAGGCGTCTCGCAGCGTGTGGGAGAAAGACAGTGTTGACAGAACGAGGGCCAGATGAGGCATGTCAGCATAAATGTGAAACGTACAGCTCTGATAAACAGGGACGTCGGTAGAGAGCTCGAGTTCATTAAGAAAACATCAGTGAAAATATGGCAGCTTCGGTTTTAGAGCAGAATACCTAATCCCAGCAGAGACAGTTTTCTAACAGAGGACTTGAACGGATAACACGAATGGATTTCTCAAGTGAAGACTGCTGTAAAACATCCCAATTAAGAATGCTGTTCCTGTCTTTAAGAAGCCTTCTAAATTCAATGGAGGGTTCAAGAACACAGCCACCAGGCACGACGGGAAGATGCTGTTCATAAGTGAGCCACCTGTACTGATCAGCTCTGTTTGGAGAACACGTAAATCTTCATACCGGTGAGCTGTCAACAGGCAACAGAGGCAAATTAAATGAGATATGGAGCAATGCAATGAAAGGCACACACATCTCTTCAGGAGAACACTAAGAAAGCATATTATCCTTATCTGCTGTATAACCTTTGGAAAACTTGTCTAACGTACAAACAAGCACTTGTATTTTGTGACGACAATTCTACAAACAAAAAAAGATTAATCTCAATAATTAAAAAATCCCAGGGAGCTTCAAAAGGTATTAACAGTCAATCAACAGGCAAACACACAAAAGCATGAGTTTATTAGAAATGCTTCAACTTCAGCACAAAAACCCATCTAATGCACTAACCACTAACAATTCATGTGCTAAAAGCACTGACAAAAGTGCATTTTATCAAGTCTGTAGTCTTATGAAAAGCAGGCAGAAAATTTTAATTTAAACAAGATGTTTGTGTACATGATTATGCTGCCTTCTGAGAGCTCAATTTAGACAAATTAAATCCATCCAAGCTGAGGAAAATCATAAATATGCTTTCAATCACAGCATTTAATAATATCAAAGTATCTACAAAAATAATGACTATTTTCTTCAATTTTTGTGTGCTCTATGTATTTATGCTAATTATAGTGCAGAGTCATTAGCTTAACAACATGCCAACATCAAATTCTACTGCAATCAGTTGTGAGTCACGTCACCTGTGCACTTCATGGGAGCTCCTTCCTAATGGGCCTTTTTCACGGTCCGCGTTCTGAAACCGGAAGCATCAAGTAGTTGTGTAAAATAACCTCCGCTGTAGCCTGTATGAATGGCAATGCCCATAGCACGGGATGGTTGTGATTTATTAATGAACAATTCATCATAGATGTTTCTTAAAAACATATTAAACACAGTTTCCAATCATTAATCGGGTACGAAGAAACGAGGAAAAATGTCATGATATTCCGACGCACATTTTATGATTTAAATGGGAGCGCACAAGCTGCGTATGCACAATACTTCAGAGACAGACCAGCTTTTTGTTTAAAAAAATGCAAGAATAGCATATAAACAACACATTACATTAAAGAGTAACAAAATCAGACAAGCTTATCTCATAAAACGTTAACCACGACTAGACTGTACAAATTAAACAGAAATAATGTTAGCATTACTTTCGTGCACTTACTTTACTTTCCGATACAGTTGTCACGTATTAGATCAAATTGGAGTTGTTCAAATAAATTTATATTTTTCATCCCAGAATTATTCTAAGATAACTGGTTACCATCTTAAACGTGACATATCCTCCAGATTTGAGCGTCGTGATTGAATAGCATTATACCGAGATGAACTGTAGTAATCACTGCGCAATAATAAAAACAATAAAATTAAAACCATACATATATATATATATATATATATATATATACAGTACTGTGCAAAAGTCTTAGGCCACTAGCATTTTCATCAGCTAAAAAATGGTTTAAAGTCAGTTAAAGTCGGTCTTTTGCTGTAGTGTGTCAGTAGGAAATATCTGTTTACATTTCTAAACATTCATTTTGCCATTAATTATAATAATCCAGTGAGATTTTTGTATGGAGCACAGGCTGTTGTCAGACTCCTTGTGCAAACAGAGATGTGATCTCTCCATCATTCAATCCAGTCTGTCTTAAGGAACAGAAAAAACGGACACAGACTAAATCCAGAAGAACTGTGGCAACATCTCCAAGATGCTTTAAGAGACCTACACCTACAAAGCTACAGTACTGTTAAAATTTTTAGACAGTTAGGCACATAAAATGAGGATTCTGTCAAAAACAATGTCATAAATAGATTTTCTTTATCAATGAACTTCTATTAACTAAAATAAATCAGCATTTGATGTAACTATCCTTTGCATTTAAAGTAGCTTTTGCCCTAGGTGCACCTGTGCAGAGTTTTTCAGGTAGCTTTGCAGGTAGGTTACTTGAAACATCTTGGAGATGTTGAAACAGTTCTTCTGGATTTAGTCTGTTTCACTTATTCTGTTTCAGTTATAACTGTTCAAAATGCAGTTTAAATGCGGCTTCAACCGATCCCAAATGCGGTTGTAAACGATCCCAGCCGAGGAAGAAGGGTCTAGTGAAACGATTGTTTATTTACATAAAAAAATACAAATTGAAAACTTTTTATTCTCAAAAGCTCATTTTGCCTTGCAGTCCTTGAAATCTGTGTATTCTGGCTCAGGACAGTTAGGGTATGTCGAAAAACTCCAAAGCGTTTGACATTAAAAAGTATATAAATTGCATTATTTTTATTAAAATATCCAATTGTCACTCTAGATAAGACCCTTCTTTCTTGGCTTGGAACGTTTACAAATGCATTTGGGATTGTTTGAAGCTGCATTTAAACTGCATTTTGGAAGTTCAAAATTGGGGCACCATATCAGTCCATTATATAGTGAAAAATGCTGAAATGTTTTCCTCAAAACACATGATTTCTTTACGACTGAAGAAAGCAAGACATGAACTTCTTGGATGATAAGGGGGTGAGTAAATTATTTGTAAATTGTTGTTCTGGAAGTGGACTTCTCCTTTGATGATTGGAAACTGTTCTTCTGTTCTATGGTGAATTGTTCATTAATATATCACAACCATCCCGTGCTATGGGCATTGCCATTCATACAGGCTATAGCTGAAGTTATTTTACACAACTACTCGACGCTTTCAGTTTTCGAATGTGCACTGTGAAAAAGGCCTATTGGTCACTTAAAATGTTCCACTTCATTGAGGATACTGTCTTTTAAATGTAACTACCTATGCAAATGGTAGACAGCTAAGGAATAGGGCTTAGGTTTTCATTTTTAAAGGTTTCATACGCAAGTCTGTGTAAAGTGTACTGCTCAGAGACAGGACGAACCACAGCAGAATGAAGTAAACATGATTCATCATCATTCCCTCCACCTGATGTCATTATGTTGTGGGAATCAGGGGGCTAAAAAAGGAATAAGCCAGAGAGGCGGGAAAAATGACATTTAATTAATTCATAGTGTCTTCATCTCTCTCAGGACTCTGTTTTTTATGAAGTACAACAATGGCTTCACTGCATTGTTTGGAATAAGAGCTAAGAAACACAATAGGCGTACTAATAGCTTCTCGACATGAATTCCGCATTCTGTGACCTCTAGCACAGTAAATGCCATTTCTGTTAACACCAAAGAACAGGCACTCATTAGCTCTGCTCCAAAACCCAGTGAGGTGCTTTTAAGGGATCACAGGCACATTCATGACTTTAGAGGTCACTTTAAGGTCCACTGTCACCAGTGTAGTGATGTATGAAGCACTGCTCACACAGAAAGTACTTTCAAACCAAGCTGCTTCTGTTGGTAAATGTGGCAAAATTCCTAATTTTGCAACATGTTCTCACTCCCAAGTCATCACGTATGTGACCATGGGCCACAAAACCATAATCATAAAGGTAAATTTAATTTTTTTTTAATCTACATCTGAATAAATTAGCTTTCCACTGATGTATGGTTTGTTAGGAAAGGACAATATTTGGCCGAGATACAACTATTTGAAACTCTGGAATCTGAGGGTGAAAAAAAATTTAAATATTGAGAAAATCACCTTAAATTAAGTTTTGATATATTTACGGTAGGACAAGAAGATATTTACAAAATAACTTCATGAAACATGATCTTTACTTAATATCCTAATGATTTTTGGAATAAAAGAAAAATAGATAATTTTCACTCATACAATGTATTTTTGGCTATTGTTACAAATACACCTGTGCTACTTATGACTTATGATACTTATGATATTTTGTTGTTGTTGTTTTTTTTTTTTTAGATTGTGTAACCAAAATCCAACGTTAAGTCAATGTCAAATTGACGTTGAATACATGTTATATTGACGTCCGGTGCCTGCTGGGATATAAAACACATAAATAAAAGTACAGTCACAGGTATTTACTGCAAAAGCTGACCGTATTGCATTCCAAGTCTTCTGAATGGTTAGGTTTAGAGGTATGAGTTGGGTCACAGGCTCATAAATGTGTAAATAGTGTAATGTAAATAAAATTGTTGTGCCTGTTTACATTGAAAAAAAAATCACACCCCAACATATATGCAATAATGGCAAAATTATTATCCAATATATAATGTAATCATGACAATAAAATTCCCAGTGCCTTTCATGTCTGCATATTGATGCCACATGTTTGTTATTTGAAGCAATGGAAGACCCTGCATATCAAAAAATGATGCCAAATGGTCCTGACAAAGCATTTCTATTGAAATGACTGCTTTTCACCCACATTTATTTGAAATATTTTACAACATAGTCTTTACTGTCACTTTTGATCGGTTTAATGCATCCTTACTGAATAAAGGTAATAAATTATTTTATTTTTATGTTACCCAAACTTTTGAATGGCAGTGTATCGCAGTTACTACAAAAATATTAAGCAGTTCAACTGTTTTAAAACATCAGTAATAATACTAAATATTTCTGAGCACCAAATTTGCATATTAAAATGATTTCTAAAGGACCATGTAACATTATGTCTAGGGTAATGATGTCTAAAAAGTCAGATTTTTCATCACAGAAATAAATGACATTTTGCAATATATTAATGACTTTAATTTCTCTTGTTAATGTTGTAATTCAAATAAATACAGCCTTGGTGACCATTAGTGACTTTTTATTCCCCCCAAAAATATTTAATCATTGTAATTATTCCAAACTTTTTACCAGTGGTGTATTTATTACTATTTTACTTCTTTTATTGAAAAATGTTTTAAATGAGTCATTAATGAGGTTCCATAACTATCAGATACAGTCTCAGAAGGCAGCTGCTTATGTAGGCAGTGAGGCAGCTCACTGGGATGTGGAACAGACCCATTGTCCCCTCATTGTCAATCTCATCTCCCTCAGAATCCTTAATTAATTCTCTCCTGTCTCTTTCTCCACATATGTGAATAATGCAGCGACGAAGCCTTCATATTTTTCATGGCTTGTAGTTTTCAAACAGGACCTCTCTGAAACCAGATGCTCGAGGCATAAAACGCAACAATGGTGCTCAGTGAATAAACAATGGCTGTGTGTCTCAGGTTCAGCTAAGCGACCAAAATCCCCCAATACTCTAAGCTGTCACAACAGCAACCTCTCAAGCACATGTTTATGATGTATGGATATACATCACACCCAAAGGAATCAGGAAAGAAACAGTCCCAATGCACACTGAACTCAGCTACCCTTTTCTTTTTATTGCATATCAATCCCCAGGTGCCAATCCCATCTAAAATCAAACCAGATGTACTATTCATCTGATCTCCTGCCTTTTCTTAACCCTAACCGTATCCTCATGGACAAATGTGAATCCTTGTGTATTCATTACACTCTAGCGAAGAGTCAGGCAAGGTTATCTTTCCTGTTCAGACAAGTGCAGGTTTATGTCTTGCGTCTAAAACAAAGCATAGTGCTTTCAGAGGCCTATAAATAAATAACCTTATGTCTCCATCAGAACAATTTTTACAGAATATATTGGATTAGAAACACAGTCACAGTCAATTGACATTACAAACCTCATTGATCTTCCTGTTTAAAAAAAGGCATTTAATGTGTCTTTTAACATTTTAACAAAAGTGATTCATTTGAGATAATTAACGCCGCAAAACTTAATATGTTAAGTGGATGAGAAGTTTTTTTTTTTTAACTTGCTGCCTATTTTTTAACATGTGGCACAAGACAGAATAAAAAATAAATATACAATTTTTAAAGCTCATCTGCTTGCTTGACTTGAGCTATTAAAAAGGAAAAATCAGCTTACACTGAAAAAACACAAAAATTAATGAATCAGTTCAATATCATCCCCATTTTGCATGTTAATGAGAAAGAGGCTAATTAAAGAGAGACATGAAATGCTATTGACTTTGAACAGCTGCCATTATATTTTTATGGAACTGCTCCTTGAAGCTCCCAACCAGCATTCATTATTTACTCAAAAATATTCTGCGAGAACAAGGCCCGTTGAAACTTTTAACTAATACGTGATTGTTGTTTGTATCTGGAAGGTCAACTGGTCTCAAAGCTGTGTGAGAAAAGTGAAAATACATACCAGTAGACACACACACACTCAAAAACAAACATGGCTTTGTTGAGTCCTGCTACAGTCAGCACATTCTCACACGGACTCACCAACCCTTGAGCAAGCTAAAACACACACTCTGTGTCCACAGAGAACCCCGCAGATTTCTGCAAGACTGCATCACCTATAGAGTGAAGATATACTGAAGTGTTTAGAGTGTACAGTACTGTTTAAAGGTTTGAGGTTGGTAGGACGTTTTAATGTTTTTGAAAGAAGTGCAGCTTACCAACACTGCATTTATTTGATATATGTAATATTGCGAAGCAACGCTAATATTGTAAAATATTATTACAATAGTTTTGTGAATCAACAAAGCGAAACCAGACTTCAATCACCTCAACGGAATGCATATTTACAGTGTCTGAATTATTCCCTATCCCCTTTGGGCTTGTTAAGTGGTGACATAATGCATCCAACAAACGCACCAACGAACGCAGTTTCCGGGTTCAAGCCCCAACTCATTTTACTTGAGAATACCATCTCAGCAGCCGTTTACGAGCTCTGTTTATTCATATTAAACATTTAAACTAAACGTTTTTAAATTTTCGGTGTACAGTCTCCGTGCTCACAGCCTCCCAAACACAAACAATTTTTATATTTATTTATATATATTTATATTTTCATTGGGATTTCGGTATGGAGTTAAAGGGTAGGATTATAATTTTTTGGGTACTATTATATCACATTGTGATGGCATAATTAGCACCGTTTGTTGTTTTCTCGTGTCATCTTATTGAGCGTTTGGACCCAGAAGTCGTGGAAGAAGTGACGTGTGATGTCAGACAAGCGAATATAGTGCACAACGTGCCGTTCACCCTACAGAAAATAAAAATTCTGTGAACAAGTGCCCAAATTCAGCCGCAGATTAATTTTGATTTCATGGGGACTTCAATGCATTCTCACTGAATAAAAAAAGTACTGATGACTTATATACAACTGAATATACTGAAGGAATAGTTCACCCTCATGTTGTTACAAACCCAAAAGACCTTTGTTTCATCTTTGGAACACAAATTAAGATATTTTTGATGAAATCTGAGAGCATTCTGACCCTGCATAGACAGCAAAGCAACTACCACGTTCAAGACCCTAAAAGGTAGTAAGGACAAAATTAAAATAGTCCATGTGAAATCAGTGGTTCAACCGTAATTTTATTAAATGTTTATGATTTTATGTGCTCCAAAGACTATGTAGGGTCAGAAAGCTCTTGGATTTCATCAAAAATATCTTAATTTGTGTTCCGAAGATAAACGAAGGTCTTACGAGTTTCAAACAACATGAAGGTGAGTAATTAATGAGAGAATTTTCTTCTTTTGGGTGAACTATAGGCTATCCTTTTAACTAGTTTGATAACTAATCTATCCTCGTTCTCAAGTCCAATGAATTCCACAGATTTCCCTCAAATCAAAATGTGACAAACTCTGCAGATTCCTTGTGGGTTTATCCACGAGCTACTGTTTTTCCTCTGCCAAACAAAATATTCCACCAACAAACACATGTAGACCTCTCAGCTAAAGCTCTATGACTACATTTGTTTTCACATTTTTCCTATTTATTTATTCACCTTCATTTATCTCTTTTAAAGTGCAACAACACACAAATAACCGTCCTCTCATGAATGGGGAATCATTAAACAGTATTTCTCTTCTTTAATGGGATGTTCACAAGCCACACAGACTCAGAAAAAAAACAGGTAATCTAAAAATGATACATTTTCATCCCTCTTTGTGGCTCATCTATAGTAATACATAAAAAATGAGCCTCAATAAAACATTTTCCTCTCTCGCTAAGTGGAGCTCTGAGGTAAAATGATCTTAGATCAGGGTGTCAGAAGGAAAGAGGTATTGAGTGGCTCCCTGATGACTGTTCAGTGGGTGTAAATAGAACGGACATCAGTTCGTTCACTACCACATGGACTGATGTTTTTCAGGGTTTTTAGAGACCCCTGTTCTGTTTCCTCTGCATTGCAACATTACTTGTCTGAATTCTCCCTTAGCCTGCATCCCTTATTTATTTATTTTTAGACAATTACAAGCTAAAAGTCTGAGCATCTCTCACACACAGATGGTTTGACCCAGCACAAGCCTCAATCTGGCCTGTTTCTGAGGGTAAATCAGCCTCATTCTATCTGAATGAGCTTGGTCAGGGATATCAATCCCACTAAAACACGCTGTCTATTTAGCACTCTGCCGCTAAGGATTACGGCTGTGTTTGTCATAATGATAAAAGGCCTAGGCAGAAGAGTATTGTTACCTGATACCTGGGATTCCCAGAGGATCTCTGTATGCTGATCTGCACTCGATGCACTCTGTGCAAATAAAAGCTCTGCTCCAAAACCTAGTGAGCTTGCTGCCTACTGCCTACTAAGGCAGCGTCCTAACTATCAAGGAACCTTATAAGAGACTTTCTGGAAATAGTAGCATCTTCTTGTTAGGAATCATAAAAATCTGTAAAAATAAAAACAAAGTGTCTATTTACACCTTGCTGGCAGAGGCTATTTACACCTACTCTGCCCACCAACATTGCAAAAGACGCATTTTATGCAGGAGCTCCAGTGGCGTAGGTAGTAAAACACGCAACAATTACCTTCTAATTTGCACACAATCAACCTTTAACTCCACCTTTTGCTGAACATTACTTTGGAAAGTAACGTGCCTCATGGGTGTTTATCGGTTAAAGTTAGTGTTAGGTGTAGGGAGGGTCCCAAATCCATTTATTAATTTTGACTAAAAATATAGCTGCAAGTAGCGATTACCGGGGTTTCAAGTGCTTTAATGCATTTAAGCAAACATGGAAAAAACACATATTGTTTAGCAAGCCTGTAACCACCTAAATCAATGATTGAAAAAAAAAGGCAAATACAAGTAATTTGCCATATAAATATGATGTTTTTTTAATGTTTATGACTGTTATAGTGCCAGCTGTGGTCCGATCTCCTTAAAACTTTGCATACTTGTTTAGAATCACCTGTTGCTTGTGCTCACCAGGCTTTGTGAAGTTTTGAGTTCTCCTTTAGGCTTTATAGGATTTTGGGTAAATTGGGACAAGCCCTTTTTCTAAACAACCCAGTTATAGCTTCCCAAAGGTAAATGTCAACATTTTTTGGATAATTATTGACCTAGAGAGTCCAGAAAATAGTACTGCAATGTTTTTTTTCACAGATTGAGTGAAAAAACTTGCACTAGTTCACAAAAGTAGGTTTTTTACATCTTAATCATTTAACAAACAATTTGATTGACAGCAGTGGCTCTAGAGGCAAAGTTGTCTGGAATGAGGAGTTCTGTAATTTAATATGAAAACTGTTTGACGTATAATCATTTATGCCATTGAAAAATGTGATATCACCCCCACCAGTAGGCAATTTCTTTCAAATTTCTCTCAGATTTAAACAGGCCCACGAAGTTTTGTTCCAATCGGCCTTCGTTAACCTTGTCTAACAGGTGCTCAAACTTTGTCTGCCATGTTTTTTGAGTTACACAAATGTCCATATAGACACTTGTGGCACTTTGGACCAAGACTGTGCAGCACACCGATTTCTATGTTGATAGGACAAATGGTTGTGCAGTTATTTTTATGTTTTTTCCTTCTTGTAGTGCCACCAAGTAAGCAATCTGTGCAATTTTTTCCTGGGACCTCAGACTGAGCTCTTACAAAAGTTTTCTGAGTTTCTGAGAACGATATCTCATTCTGTTCAGGAGTTATAGACATTTTACCAAAAGTGGCCCTGGCCCCTTTTGAAGTGTTTTGGTGTCCCTTTGTGATGGTGAGTTGAAAGTTCAACTTTTTTTTTGATAATTATTTGCTCTCCAGAGAATCTTTCTGCAATGGTTTGGTTCCGATCAGGCGAAAAACCTAGGACTTGTTTGCAAAAGTAGGCTTTTAAAAAAAATGTGAAATACCCGAACATTTTTGAATCAGACTGACGGTTTAGGACAGGGGTGCTCAACCCTGGTCCTGCAAAGTTCAGCTCCAACCCCGACCAAACACACCTGAACCAGCTAAGATCTGAAGGAGCACTTGATAATTACAGACAGGTGTGTTTGATTAGGGTTGGAACTAAACTCTGCAGGAAGGCCGATCTCCAGGAACAAGGTTGAGCACCCCTGGTTTAGGAGTTATCAGCGATTTTGTACGTTTGTTCACTGTAGTGCCCCCATCAGGGCGATTGGGCTGAGCCTTGTTCACATTGTAGGCGGTGTGAGTACTACCATCCCTCCAAGTTTCAAGTCTCTACGACTTACGGTTTGGCCTGCACAATCAGTTTTATGTGGAGATCGCTGATCCGTGACCATTCTAACAATTACAATAGGGTTTCAGCGCTACGTAATTGAACCCCTAATTATAATTTTCACTCAATACACTATTATTGCATACTATTTTCACTTTGTGTAAAAAGAATCCATTGCTAGAAAACAGATGTGCTGATAAATACTTTTCTGGAAACTACAGTTTTTCAGGATTTTTGGATGAATAGAAAGATCAAAAGTACAAGCATTTATGCGATATAAAAGCTTCTGTAACATTATAAATGTCTTTACTGCCACTTTTGAATGATAGCGCAATTCTCTCATCTCGTTCACCATCTTTGTTTTATCACTGAGGTTGTCACAATGCATTTTGCAATAGCCTTTAACAGTAAATTTGTCTTTGATGCCGGTATTGCCCCTGCATACTGCCTCAGTAGGCAGCTCTCAGAGCTTCAATTCCCATAAATCTGTGCACTACAACCCTCAGTATTCTAACAGTGTGTTGGCCATATACAGTAAGTATTATTTTTAGACTGTATCTTACTAGAATGCACCTCCTTAAAGCAATGCACCTGCCTTTCATAACTAGAATTTTTTCTTTTTGAGCGAGACCAAAGAGTCAGGTCTTTTCCTGTCCCTTTTTCAGAAGACTGACAGCTTAAAGATGTAATAATTCGGTGGTGTCAAAAGAAGACATACCTTTAGTGGGTTCTGTGCGCTTGGGTAGGTCCAACGTGTCATAGTTTTTGTCATGCTCGCCGTTTTTCCTCCCTAAGTGAAGAAGGGGAAGACAGAGCGAGAGAGCGTGAGGGAACAAGACAGAAAGAGCAGTTGTAAGTGTCACTCTATGAGAGACGGAATTTACTGGTATGAAAATGTCAAGTAGACCCAAGTCTCAGACACATACACACAGACACAGACGTGCCACACATACAGTAAATCTAGCTACTACACAGATATGCAGAGACAAACTCTTGACATCAGCTCCCAAGAGTGGGAACCCCCATTAAAAATGCAAAGCCTTTGTCATGGAAGACAGCTGTCTATAACAGAGCGAAGCAATGAAGGCCACTCCACTATCACACACAGAGAACATGATACAGGGATAGTTCATCTACAAATCAACATTTGCCATTATTTACTCACCTTCATATTGTTCCAAACATATTTGATGTGCTCCAAAAACAACAAAAAGCATCTTAGAAACAGTCAACATGAACCACACTGTGTATTTAAAGCCGTAATATCACTTAAGACCAACACCAAAACCATTTTTGTGCACATTTTTAAATATGGTGGATTGCTAAAAATGCCAAATGTCATGATGCACCAAATGTGAATATGCACATCTCTGCAGTGGATTTGAAGATTTATAATGAATATTAAGTATCTAAATTAACTAAATTAAATTAAATTACTAAATTGCTTCTCATGTAAATGTACCTTGTTTAAAGATTTCTAGATATTTTAACTAATAAACAAGACAGATAACTAATTTAGAATATGATTCTTTTGCAGACAAAGCTAATGCATGTTTTCAGAAGGCTGTAAATGAAGTGCACACTTCATATTGATTGTACCATGGTACTTTTTGTCATTTTTACTTCAAGTTTGACAGCCCTTGTTCAACATTCACTTTCATTACACTACCAGTCAAAAGTTTTTGAACAGTAAGATTTTTAATGTTTTTAATAAAGTCTCTTCTGATCACCAAGCCTGCATTTATTTGATCCAAAGTATAGCAAAACCAGTAACATTTAGAAATATTTTTACTATGTAAAATAACTGTTTTCTATTTGAATATATTTTAAAATGTAATTTATTCCTGTTAGCAAAGCTACATTTTCAGCATCATTACTTCAGTGTCACATGATCCTTCAGAAATCACTGATTGCAGAAATAATTAATAAAGGATTATAGAAATTAAAACTTTTATTTAGCAAGGATGCTTTAAATTGATCAAAAGTAATGATAGAGAGATAAAGATATTATCATGTTACAAAATATTTCTATTTCAAATAAACACTGCTCTTCTGAACTTTCTATTTATCAAAGAAACCTGAAAAAATTTATATTGAATAATAATAAATGTTGTTTGAGCAGCAAATTAGAATATTAGAATGATTTCTGAAGGATCGTGTGACTGGAGTAATGATGCTAGAAATTCAGCTTTGAAATCACAGGAATAAATTACATTTTACAATGTATTCAAATAGAAAACAGTTATTTTAAATAGTAAAAATGTTTAAAAATGTTACTGTTTTTGCTGTACTTTGAAACAAATAAATGCAGGCTTGGTGAGCAGAACAGACGTCTTTAAAAATCATTAAAAACTTACTGTTCAAAAACTTTTGACTGGTAGTGTATATGAAAAGGGACAATGTGAACATAGTGCCTGACATCTCATTTTGCATTTTACAAAAGAAAAATATCTCAGAGGTTTGGATCAACATGAGAGTGAGTAAATGATGACATTTTTTGGTGAACTATCCCTTTAAAGCAATGGGCAAAACGACAGAAAGCAAAAGCCAGGCCTCGTTAACAGATAACAGCAGACACACAGACATCCGTGCCAGCTGAAAGGGGCTTTGAACCGGCTAAATTGGCACAGGTTTGACATTTCCTTGAGGAGAGGAACACTAACCGGTCGTTTCAAAATGGAAGGTGAAAGAGTGAAAGAGGGGCAGTGATGAAAAGTTTATTTTGATGAAGACAGAGAGAGGTATTATGTCAGCATATGCTGAGAGAAACAGACAGACAGATGAAAAGCAAGAAGAGACACTCACCTTGATTAAACCATTCCTCTACAGTTAGCCAACGCAGGAACAGCAGCAAGGCAGGGAAGAAGAAAGGAGATTCAGAGAGTGTGTGTATTAAAGGAGACAGAACTTATTTGTGAACCACTTAAAAGTACATAGGAAAAGAGAGAGAGTTTTTAGAAAAAAGAGAGTCAGTTCCATTAGTTCCCACAAGTGAAGATTCCAGAAAGGAGACAAAAGATTTTGCGCAGCTTATTGCGGCAAATTCACTAAATGGTTACAAGAAACTCAGTATATTCACAGATTTCATGCATCACTGTGTTTTGCAATGCTGTCCGAACAATTCATAATGTGCTGTATTCTCAGCGTGGTTGCAGGGCTGCTATACTGGGCATTAGCATAATCAGTGTTCTACGGTCAGTTTTTGCTTTCAGGCCAACTACTATGATGGTAGGAGTGAATTTGGCTGAGCAATTTACTTAGTAATCTAAACTATCAAAGGCATGCTATTCTGCAAGCCACCTGAAAATCAACACATTTGGTTTAATAGCACAGACATTTGAATGTCTATCAGCCCTTTGAGTGTTGAGTGGAAACACAAAGTAAGGGAAATATTTAATATGACCATTTTTGCTTCAGTAAAATAATGTGACGTGTACACTAACATTCAAAATTTTAGGGTCAAAAATGTTAGAGAAAAAGCTCTCGTGCTCAGCAAGGTAGTATTTATTTGAACAAAACTTCTGGAAAACAAGGTGGATGTTTACTATTGTTTTCTAAAATGTAATTTATTCCTGTGATCAAAGCTAAATTTTCAGCATCATTACTTCAGTTCTTCAATGTCACATGATCCTTCAGAAATCTTTCTAATATGCTGATTTGCTGCTAAAGAAACATTACTAATATCAATGATGAAAACAGTTGTGCTGCTTAAAGTAGTTCACTTCCAGAGCAAAAATTTACAGATGATGTACTGACTCCTTGTCATCCAAGATTCATGTCTTTCTTTATAAAGAAATTATGTTTTTTGACAAAAACATTTCAGGATTTCTCTCCATATAGTGGAATTCTATGGTGTCCCTGAGTTTGAACTTCCAAAATGCAGTTTAAATGCAGCTTCAAAGAGCTCTAAATGTCCTTTCCCGATCCCACCCCCTTCTCTCTCTCCCACTTCGCTTCCTGTCAGTTAATGATCTGTCCTATCACAAAGACAAAAAAAAAAAAAAACCCAAAGAGTCTTATCTAGTGAAACGATTGGTTATTTTCTAAAAAAAAATAAATAAATAAATAAAAATTTAAAAAAATTACAATTTGCATCCTTTTTAACCTCAACACTCATCTTGTCTAGCTCTGCATAATCTGCATGTATTACTTCAAAATCGCCTACATCGCTGCAGAAGTACCGACCCAGTGTTTACAAAGTGAACATGCAAAGAAGGTCAAACGCCCTTCACAAAAAAGGTAAAACAGCGATGTAGGACAATTTTGAAGTTGGAGGAGACAATGAGATGGGAGTTTATCGACATACCATAACTGTCATGAACTGGAGTTCACACAGAGCTTGACTAGACAAGCATTTGAATTTAAAAAGTATTTTTAGAAAATAAGCAATCGTTTTGCTAGATAATACCCTTATTCCTCAGCTGGGATCATTTAGTCCTCTTTAAAGCTGCATTTTGGAAGTTCAAACTCGCGGGCACAATAGGAGTCCATTATATCAAGAGAAATTGTGCAATGTTTTCCTTTAAAAAACACTTTCTAAACTAAATACTAAAGAAAGAAAGACATGAACATACTGGATGACAAGGGGGTGAGTACATTATCTGTAAATTTTTGTTCTGGAAGTAAACTACTCCTTTAATATTTCTGTGGAAACGTGATTTAGTTTTGATCAAATGAATGTATCCTTGCTGAACAAATATACTAATTTTTAAAAAAGAATATCTTACTGACCCACAACTCGTGAATGATAGTGTAATTTAAATGACATTATTTAACATATTTTAATAATTAAAAATAAATACAGTGTAAACCAATTTCCTATCATGTCTAACTTAATACTAGTGCAGAAATTACACACTTCCTGCTTTAATTTTTGGCAAACCAACATTGCAACCTAAACTTCAGTGTTTATAGTCGAGTTTTATGTGCAAAACTAAATTATGCCTTTTACATCAGGTAAGATTATCCTGGCGAAATGTCCAAATAGCTCGCCGGGAAAACATCCCTTAATGCTTGTTATGGGCATTTTCTGGTGTAAATATAGGTCACTTGCATCTTCAAAGTACATCTCTAGGGCTGCTGACAGATAAACAAACCTCTTTAAAAAGGGTCCATGAGGCACAGCATGACATCAGTGTTGTCATCTTTGCCGCTTACCCACTTTCTTCCCTTTGCTCTTTCGGGTTATATATTGAATTTCCTTACAAGTCTGCTCGAGAATCAGTTCACTAATTGAAGTCATTAATGTATACAATGGGTCTCATATGAGTGAACAAAAAAATCTGGACAACTACTACTACAAAAAAAATGATAAGAACCTTGAAATGGTCTGGAACCTGAAAATGAATCGGCTCTTTTGTCATTGAGTACAGAATGAGCACCTGAACAACACTCAGCAGTTTAAAAGCGAAGTTGATTCAACTCAGACAATGTTGCAACACAGACCGCGAACCTACACCCACATCCATTTAAAGATGAATATTGATTCAACATTGATACCCCAGACACACACTCCAGTTATGAATCATGAGGGACAAAAGAGCACAGGCCAAACAAATAGAGACTCGAGCATCATTTTAGCTTCCTATTACAGTATTTGCCTGCACTGCTATTTATGATGTTGTGTAAAAGCTAGGATCATACTGCCCTCCGTGATCCCGCCGGTGATGAAGCATCCGGCTGTTGATGATCAAGGCTCACGGATATAAAGGTGCTCAGCAGTGCTTTGGAAGTATAAAACACATAGATGAGATGAATAAGAATTCAATATTGACCTTTGGCCTTCTTTCCTCCAAAGCAGCCTGCGTCATCTTTCTTCTTCCTCTGAGTGCCAGCAGAGCCGGGGCCCTGCAGAGCTGAGGGGTCCTGGAACTTCTCAGCCCCTGGAACCTCCTTGTGCACATGGTAAGACAGGTTCCTCATGATGCAAACACAATTCTCCACAGACTAAGACACAGCAAGAGAGAAGAATTGAAAGAATGAAACAAAGTATCTTTAAAAAGTACAATGTGTCTGCTAAAGACTAAATAAATAATATTTCAGTAATAATAATAATTGCACTGTATGGCCAAATATTTTTGTATAATTATCACAAAATTGTATAGTTGGCCATTGTGCCAGGCAAGTGAATACTTACATAGCTGCGCTGATTTTATGTCTCATAATACAACTATTTACTCATAAATCAATATTTTTAGTCAATTTAATTATTTATATCAAAAGCAGCTGGGTAATATGTAGGATAATGTACAGCCAGGCAGTCATTATCACAAAACCTGACAGACCTCTCCGCTTTACATTAGGGCTGGGTTTTGACACAAATTTCACGATTTGATTAGATTCAATATCGATTATTTTGGTTATATATTAGGTACAGTAAATGTTACATTTTCTCAAAGAAAAAAAATCTCTCAACTAATGCTGTAAAAATATACATGAGAGTCAGTTTGAGAAAAAGCTCTCTCGTGCTTAGCAAGGTAGCATTTATTTGAACAAAACTACTGTAAAACAATGTGGATGATTTCTATTTTAATATCTTAAAATGTAATTTATTCCTGTGATGGCAAAGCTGAATTACTCCAGTCTTTAGTGTCACATGATCCTTCAGAAAGCATTCTAATGTTCTGATTTGCTGCTAAAGAAACATTTTTTATTATTATCGATGGAAACAATTGTGCTGCGTAATATTTTTGTGAAAATTGTGATTTACTGATTTAGTTTTGATCCAATGAGTACATCCTTGCTGAACAAAAAAACTCATTTTTAAAAAAAGAAGAACATCTTACTGACTTTCGAATGATAGTGTAATTTAAATGACATTAATTAACATATTTTAATAATTAAAAACAAATACAGTGTAAGCCAATTTCCTATCATGCCTAACATAACTGGTGCAAAAATGACACACTTTCTGCTTAATTTGTGGTAAACCAAAATTGCAACTTAAACTTCTATGTTTATAGTGAAAGAAAATATAACAAAATATAATAATAATATAAAATATAATACAAATATAACTGAGAGTCAGCTGGTACTACATTACTATAATATTGAATGTTAAATTATAATACTAAATTAAACTAAACTAAAAGTTAACTTTTACTTTAAATTACATAATTACATTCCTACTCCAATTCATTTTTTGAAATATAAACATTTAAATGGTGTCATAAAAAAAATTGACAGATTTATTCAAACTTAAATATTGAAGAGCAGTAAAACTTTGAATGAATGTAATATGGTGGATATATTTAGCAAAATGTTCCTCTCTCGAGTCTTGAGTCATTTTTTTAGGTAACTGACTTCTAGGTAACTAGGTTTTTCTAGGTCTTCTTGGTTTTTCCTGACGTAAATGTGACGGTACGTGACATTGTTTACAAGCTGTTACAATGAAGTGTTTCCACGGTTGAAACACTGATTGAGCGATTACATGAGACAGAATACAGATTTCAGTAAGTTGTACTCTTTCTTTTAAAATACCTTAAGATGTTTATTTTATGCTGTAACTGTATCAAAGCAGAGGAGACGACTGCACTACGTTGATCTGTCACTCCACATTGAACAGCCCCATAACGGTATTTATTCTTTGAATATTGTAATAAAATGAACAGAATTTGAAATGTGAGACTTTCATTTGAAAAGTAACAAAGCACAAAGCTCTTGGGATCTAAGAATTAATATTGTTTTGTAAAAATGAGAATCGATTAAAATCGAGAAATCAACATTTTTGTAACCCAGCCCTTTTTTACATTACGGTTGTCTCGTGGTATTTCACATTTATTATTACTGTGCTCCCTAAATCTGGACTTTTTTGTGTGTGTGACCTACCAAATGGAAATTAAACACAGAAAATAGTATAACGTTTAAACAAAGATGCTCTCCCTGCTGAAGATACTCACTTTGTTGTCCATGTCCTTCTTTCCCACAGCAGACTGCAGCGCATGCAGCAAGGCATCTACCAGCCCCTCACACTCTCTCAACCTTCTGCGAGCCTCTGCACCGTCTGAGCTCACATTCCTACGGCAAACAGCAAAAGCATGAGTAAGCATAAGTAATTTGCACTAAGCTGACACATTAAAAGATTTTGTTGAGGAAGCTACTTTGAAACTGTAACTTGCCAAGCTACAAACTAATCATAATTTAAGTAGCTCAACTAGCCAAACTGCTCTTGTTAAAGTAATTAGACACAAAATACAAGCTAATGGCAAAAAACAGTAAGGAACTGCCAGTATCTTTTAAATATGCAAAAATACATTTAATATATTATATTATCATACATACCTCCATTATATTTTAGAATATGATTAAATCAGAGCTTAAAAACTGTCTGTTTTTTTTTTTTATAATTAAACAAATTAAACAATGGATTTATGGTAATATCACTACAAGACAAAACTAGAATAAAGGATCTGTCTGAAAGCATAGTGATTAGTGTCCATTGTCATTCTCTATTTAAACAAAACAACAAAAAAAATTTTAACAGCCAATTTACTGTATGAATTCAATGGCATGAACCTAAATTCATGTGCTAAGCCCAATAAAAACGTGACAAAAAGGCAAAACATATAAATACAGATATTGCTTTTTTACAACCAATTAAAAGTGTATGATAAACAATACAGTCACCCAATCCAATTAAACCTACATTTAAGTTCTAATATCAGACCTGCTAAAATGACCAATTTCCCTCTTTAAAAATGAATGGAGGACAGATTACATTAGAAAGTTACATGGTTTGCATTATATAAGAAAATTAAAAGAACGTCAGATGTGTCCACAGCCTGAGAAGGCACCAGGAGCCATCTGGGTTCTTCATCCTTTCCCCTGAAATTTCTGTTCCACCAGCTGTTCAAGTTGTAGTTTTTATAACTAGATTGCCAAGTTAAAATCCTATCAACAAAAAAGCCTCACTCCAGAGTCATCACTATCAAACGACAACTGGAGAAACATAAATTAAACTAGCACCTTGCCAAACAAATGAGTCCCTTTCCAGCAGAAGAAATTTAAACCCATTTGCAGTATAACACCCATATGGAATCTAACATTTTCCAGCTGTACATCTGTTGTGGCGGCAGTCCAGATATAAGAGAGATGGATTGCGTTTTTACAGCTACCTGTCTTTTTCCTCCCCAATGCCTGAAGGACAGTCAGCACAATATCGAACGCTGCCTACAATTTCTTGTACCTAAACCAGTTTGTGACAGTCGTCAATGTTTTTGTTTATTTTTTTTTTCCTGTTTAGTTTTGGGGGGCGCTGTTGTGTGTATTTGCGGGAAAACAGGAAGTTATTTAAGGAAGTTTGGAGGATCGCTCTCGCTCTCGCTCGCTCTCTCTTCCCATTGTCGAAACGCGCGCGGTGCGTTGCGCTGCCGTGAGTATGTCGGAAACATGATTCAATTGCTTGGTTGCTGAACCCGCTTAAGTTTTACACTTTGTCACCGTGCACAAGTTGGTGGTGTTTAATGCGGAGTTATAGAATCGAGGATGCCGGTTCTTAGTTCGGAGAGAACTAGTTTTGTCTTTATGCGGGTCATGTAAAGCGTGTTTGAAGAGAGGATCGTTCTATTAGAGAGCAGCATGTGAGCGATCTTTTCGCTGAACTTGAAAAGTGCGTGGTTAATGCACCAATATAGCGTGTCACAAGCGGCAACTGTTTATTTATTTATTTATTTATTTTTTGAGCGCTCCAGTTAAAGATTTTGTTTGTTTGTTTGTTTGTTTTTTGATGCAATGTAAATATTGGGATTTCTCTATTGTGTGTTAATCTTCCGGCCCAGTAGTCCAACGGGTGAAATGTACCTGTTCTAATGTGCATATGTTGAAGTCTACTATAAAGTGCATATGTTGAAGTATATCGTGCATATATTGAAGTCTACTATGATGTGCATATATTGAAGACTACTATAATGTGCATATGTTGAAGCCTACTACAATGTGCATATGTCGAAGCCTACTATAAAGTGCATATGTTGAAGTCGACTATAATGTGCATATGTTGAAGCCTACTATTATGTGCAATGTTAAAGACTGATATAAGTGCATGTGATGAAGTCAACTATAATGTGCTTGTGTAGAGACTTTTCGTAATATGAATGGACTAAATGGACTAAAATCTTATTTCTCTTTGGAGTTTTGTGGATTGGTCTATGTGGATCCTGAAATAGTTCACCCGTTGTTGTTTTGTGTAGGGTATTAAAAGGTAATGTTCCTGGGCCTGGAAGTTCTGTTTTTTGTTAGTTGTTTGTTTGTTTATCTATTGGAATGTTACTTGGAATGGAGTTAATTAGAATGAGTTTCAAGCCATTGTCTGGTTGTTCTTGATTAAATTAGCAAATTTATCTGCATTGTGACATTGTAAAATGAATTAATTATTATGGTGGTTTTTTACCCCTGGCGCCCGAACCCTATATTGCAAGGACAAATTCCGTTACAAGTTTGAGAATCCAAGATATAATATTGTGGCAACATTTAATATACTAGTTTAAAAATTGTAATACATTATTTGGTGGCACTTCAAGCTTTAATTACACAACCAGCCCTAATATATTTTCGTATATAACAATAATAGGATTGCATGATTCATTGAATCTTCTGAAATAAACTGAACCTCTCACTGAAACCCTTCATCGCTTGGCTCCGCTCTAGTTCATCCAAAAATAAAATTAGCTGAAACTTTACACACCCTCAGGGCATGCAAGATGTACAGTAGATGAGTTTCTTCTTCATCAGAACACATTTGGCAAAATTAAGCATTACATCACTTGCTCATCAAAGGATTCTCTAAAGTGAATGGGTGCTGTCAGAATGAGAGTCCAAATCTTCATTTTGGACAGCCTGAGGGTGAGTAACTTTACAGCAGTTTTTCATTTTAGGATGAAACATTCCTTTGAGACCTTCTAAAATCTCAAATACAGACAAGACATGAATGCACTATTAATCAGGAATTACAAATGTGCACATTTGTCACAATGAGCGAAATAAATAAATAAAGGGTGCTTTCCCTCTGCTCAAGAGAGACAGGAAACGAAACTCTGCCTCCAAGCAGCTTACTAGGCAACAGATGTCACTGGATACAGTTTCCATGGATACAGGCTGAGCTGAGGCTAAAAAGACAGGATGAGGATGGAGTGGCGTTGTGCACAACCGCATGTCTGCGATGACCTGCTGAGAGGTGGCATCACATGGAAACACATGATGCCATGATGGCCGTGCTGCTACCTCTTCCTGATACATGCTTTAGACCCGCTGAGGCACTGGTTAACCTGATAATATTGATTGACCTGTCACAGAGCAATAGCCAGTAAGAGCTTTGGCAAAGTAGAATGAGCTAAAGAGAGATAAGGAGGTTGAGAAAAAGTAAGAGTGCTAAGAAAGTAAGAAAAGGGAAATTGTTTTAGGAAATGTTCACAATGTTTCGCTTTAAAATGAAGGAGGATGACCGATATTGGATTTTGTTTGCTTTATGATGCATGGAAAAAACGCCACACATTTCGGAATAACTGACTGACAGCAAAAGATTTCTTCTAATGTATCAAAATGCTTTAACCAAACAATCCCAATGAATGCATAATTTTCCAAAAACATATTATATTATATTTTATTATATTATATTATATTATATTATGCAGCACAACAGTTTTCAGTAATGACAATAATAAGAAATGTTCCTTAAGCATCAAATCAGCATATTAGAATGATTTGATGCTATTAGAACACTGAAGACTGGAGTAATGACTGCCGAAAATTTAGCTTTGCACCACAAGAATAAATTACCTTTTAAAATAGAAACTAGTTGTTTTAATATTTCACAATAATTTTACTATATTTTTGATCAAATTTCAAGGAACAATAGTTGGATAAACTCAACAAGTAATAGATACATAAACTATTGCCTCTTATTTGTAATTTTTGTAGATATCAGAAATTCAGCAGGTTTTTGGAAGCCCGTTTTGGCCAGTTAATTAAAAAAAAAAAAGGTATTGCGACTTTTTAATCTCACAATTCTAACTATTTTTCTCGGATTTGCAAGTTTATATCTCGCAATTCTGACCTTTTTTTTCCTCGCAATTCTGACTTTTTTCCTCAGAATTGAAAGATACAAACCAGCAATTATGAGTTATAGAGTCAGAATTGCGATATATAAACTTGCAATTCAAACTTTTTCTGAGAATTGCACAATATAAACTCGAAATAAACTCAAGTTCTATAGTCAGAACTGTAAAGTCAGAATTGTGAGATAAAAACTCACAACTGTGAGTTATAAAGTCAGAATAGCAGGATATAAACAATTTTGACTATTTTTCTTGCAACTGCAGCTTTTTTCCTTGCAATTCTGACTTTTTTTCCTCAGAATTGTGATATAAACCCCCAACTGCGAGTTGTAAACTCAGAATTGTGAGACAAAGTCAGAATTGCATGATATAAACTCAGAATTGCAAGTTATAAAGTCAGAATTGTGAGACAAAGTCAGAATTGCATGATAAAAATTCAGAATTGCAATGTATAAAGACAGAATTGCGAGACATAAAGTCAGAGTTGTGTGATATAAACTCACAATCGCGACTTATAAAGTCAGAATTGCAGGATATAAACAATTTTGACTATTTTTCTCGTAATTGTTTTCTTTTATCTTGCAATTCTGACTTTTTTCTCAGAATCGTGATATAAACTCGCAAGTCCGGTTCTGAGGGGGAAAAAGACTGATATTTTCTCAGAATTGCAAGTTTATATCTCACAATTCTGACTTTTTTTTCCCCTCAAAACTGTAAGATATAAACCCCCGATTATGACTTAAAAAAATCAGAATTGCATGATATAACCTCAGAATTGTGTGATATAAACTTGCAATTGCGAGTTATGCAGTCCAGTTCCAAAGGGGGAAAAAGACGAGAAATTGCGAGTTTATATCTTGCAATTCTTACTTAATAACTCACAATTTTGTGAGATATAAACTCGCAATTCTGATAAAAAAATATCGCAATTCTGACTTTATTTCTTGGAATTGCGACTTTATTATTATTTTATTTTTATATATATATTTTTTTTTGCAATTTCAAGTTTATATCACAATTTTGAGAAAAAAGCTGAATTGTGAGATAAAAAGTCGCAATTACATTTTTTATTTTTTATTCAGTGGTGTAAACAGGCTTCCACAGTAGGTCAACATCTAAAAAAAAAAAAGTGTTTCATAAAACTGTATACTTGAAAGGGAAAGGGAACAGAGGGAGAGACTGAGAAGAATGGATGAAGGCAGGGAGGTAGAGTCACACACAGAGAAGCCAGCAGAAGCTGGACTTGGCCCAGCAGGTTGCAGCACAACCAGCAGCAGCAGCAGGAGATTAGAGGCCTGGCTGCTAAAGAGGAAACAGAGGGTGGAAACACAGCCCCGTCCCTCCGGAGCTTCAGTGCTGAGCTCACACACAACACAGGACAAAGCTCAAATAAGAGAAGACAGGGAGGACTTAAAGGACAAAGGAAAGAGGGTGAATGCAGCATTTATTCAGTGAAATAGCATACGAATCCTGCTTCTGAAAGACCCCTGCTACAATCAACTGTGTACTAAGGAACAAGTATGAATATAATTATATCTGAAATCATACCTCATATTTGCATCATTTGCAAATATAGGTTCTGCCTAGAAGGCAGAAAGCTGTGTTCGAAATACCAACTCATGCAATTGCAAGATTAAGGATTTAAAGAGCGCACTTGAGGTCACGAAACTGAACTACACTGACCTGCTTTTGCCGCTAGCAAGCTGATTTAGACAATCAGACCTGTGTGCCGAGGCTTATCCGCAATAGCCACAGAAGTCTAGGTAGGTCAAACAAGGATAGTCACAGCCAAACAAGGCAAGAATAAACTGATTTAATGCAACAGTGTCAGGAGTGCAACAAGATTATATGAGTCTTGAAAAAGAAGAATAATTTTTCACGCCATCATAACACTATGACTCATTATTTAAGCCGAGGATCACCTCAGTGGAGGAAGATTTGATGATCTGATGAGTTATTTATTCCAATCAATGGGTTGTTGGTTTGATAGGTCACTGATGGTCATGCTAGAGATTTTAACATATGTATTATTATTCATGGATGCAATGTCCATTATATTTGCTGAGACAGGCAAAGATCACACTAAATAATAATAATAAAAAAAAAAGATATTTCCTATTCTGGCAAAGAGTAGAATCAACCTGGACCCCTCTTACACAGCAATTTTCTCTTGCCTTTTAGAGACAGAAGTGGGTGCAAAGAAAAAAACGGACTCCATTTATTGTGGCAGGATGCATGGTAACCATGGAGATATAAAGCCCTTTAGTGACTGGATATCTTAATCAAAAGCTGAGCCGCTAGAATGACCCCCGGAGGAGAGGATCAGTGTCTGCAGAGAGACTCGGAACATAATACCAAAAATGGTTAAATATACAACAGACAGAGACTATTGATTTTTGCTTTTAGTTATAAAGTGGAGATGTTTTTTTTTTATATATTTTTTAATAGACTCTGTCAGAAGACAAATAAGTTCAATCAATACAAAATCTTCTGTTCCCACATTTGTTTTCCATAGAGATTGGTTATCCATTGTCTCTCTGTATAGCAAAAGCTAATTTTAACTGACAGACAGCAATAGACAGCATTGCAACTGAATCGGCCAAGGCCCAAAAAGGTAGTAAGGACATTGTTAAAATAGTCCATGTGACATCAGTGGTTCAGCCTTAATTTAGGAATATAGGGATGCACCAATGTATTGGCCGCTGATATTTATCGCCCGATTTTTGCTTGATTTAAAGCCATCGGCATATCGGAAATAGCATGCAAAGGGCGATAACAATGGTTTATTATTAACTGCACGGAGACAATGAGTTGCATGTCTGTTGCATAATCCAGCATTTTTCTCTGGGCAAAATAGTTAAATACTTGCCAAAACAAAATAAAACCTCTACAAAATATAGTTTTGTCAGGCAGCATAGTACGGCCTATGCAAATGTGACGCTGATGCATCCAGCGAGTGAAATGCCCATGTTCAGCTGTAAATTCGTCACAGGTAAATTCATCATAGATAAGTCACAGTGGCAATGCCCCAAGGATATATCAAGAACCGCTAAGCATTAGCAGGGCTCGAAATTGCGACCGTTTTGGTCGCATATGCTCCCAAAATTTAATCTGTGCGACCTCAAAATATATTTGGAAGCATTTGTGCGAGTGCCAGAAATTGTTGTGGTGCGACTTGTTTTCATTTCTTTACAAAACTTTCGCTAGCTGCCCAGACTGCTGTGAGCTGATACAGTGTCAGGTTTGCCGTTCTCTCCAACATTACATAACTAATAAACTTGATATTTACATTCTTAACTGTAATGCAGATTTTAGGTATTAGCCGTCAATCACTCCCTGTCACTGACACTGCGCTCCGCTGAAACTCGGAACCGGCCGTTTATTTTCTCTCTCTCTCTCTCTCTCTCTCTCTCTCTCTCTTAACCAACCTCTGTACCGGATTTGCACAAACTACATTGAAATTAGGGGTGTATGATATGACGATTTTTTATTGTGGACAATTAAAATGTCTCCACAATCTGCTTTTGAAGAAATATACTATATTTCGTGCTACAGCGCACATTCTGTCAGACGCAATTCTGGTGCCTCCGTCTCAATATACTGTACAACGCGGCAAACATTCACATCAAATCATAACTCACGCAGGCGCGTAATTTCCACTGGGGACACACTTTTCAAAATCCCGATTGTGTCCCCCCACTTTTTAAATTTTGTTGATAAATTAATGTCTTTTATTGTAGAATGCACGCTCAGCACCGCCGAGAGTTTCGCGGCATCGATAAAACGAAACCGAAAGTAAAACGCGCACGCGCCTTCAAAAGCTATTTTAATACCACACGTAGAGAGCGACTCCCCAGTGTGCGCAAATTGGGCTACATAGCATATCTAGGCTGTAGACTATAATAGGTTGTGTAGTTGTCTATAGCTCTGTATCATGCTTGAAAAATTCGGTCTCTATTTGCACTTTAAATATTGAGAGACTAGCCTACTTTGATTATGGCTGCATTTATTTTTTGCACTTAATACGACTAAGAAAGAACTTTGTCGTTTATTTTTTGTTATTTGTACTGTAGATTGTTTAAAAATGCAGTGGTTGCCTCTAATTCAAATGGCTCTACATGTAATAGAGAAAATAAACATCTTATTTATGTACTCATATTTTTATTCATTCTTGTCCCTTGCTTAAGGTGTAAAATAAATATTTTAAAAAGGCTTTCAGAATCAGCCCATTTGCTTGTAAGAACATCGGCAATCAGAATCGGCCATGAAGAATTAAGATCGGTGCATTACTAAAAAGAAATGCCGGGCCCAGTGCTGGCTGTTCTGCTCAATTGGCAGTTGTGGTGCTCCTAAATTTTTTTTGGTGCTCCTAACTTTTTGAAGTTGGGAGCACCAGTGCTACCAAGTAAAAAAGTTAATTTCGAGCCCTGATTAGGCCTACATTTAAGTGAAAATGAATGGCAGATAATTTGCAGATTTTTGCATGTTTGAAACCAGTAAAAAATGGCAGGATAGTGTAGAACACGGATTCACATCACACAATATTCGCATATACACACTAATATTCGTAGAGTTGATTTTGGCAAGGTAAAAAGGGTGTTGTTTTACTCAACCATTGAGAATTTTTAACCAAAGTATATTATAGACTTTTCATTAAGACCCTAAAGAATCATATCAACTTGTGGAAAATGGGCATCCGATGACCCCTTTGATCCATGCTGCAAACATTTTTAAATATCTTGAAAAAATACTTTAATGTTTAATGTAAAGCGTTGACAGTTTTTTCTTTCGCTTAATACATTTGGTCAAAATCTAGAAAAGATGATGCTGTATTGGCTATGACTAAGCGCAAGGCTACCAGATCAAGACCTTCTTTGTGTTTTTATTTTCTTTTTGAGTAAAAAAAAACACAGTAGCCTACTTTATTTCAATTATTATTATAGGCAAAGAAGAAGTTGGAAAAATTGTTTTTTTTCTAGGAAACGCAGAAAGAGAAACGTTTAAATACCGATTCTGATCGGAATGAACCAATCAATTTTTTTTTCCGTTTTTAAGCCCTGGTTTATGGAGTTGACCAATATCGGCCAATAGTTTTTCGTTAAAATTGGTATCAGCCAAAAAAAATCCTATCGGTGCATCCCTACAAGAATACTTCAGTAGTATACTTTAGAAGTATTCAATGGTAGTTGTGTTGCTGTCTATGCAGGGCCAGAAAGCTTTTGGATTTCATCAAACATATCTTAATTTGTGTTCCGAAGATGAACAAAAGTCTTACAGATTTAAAATGACATGAGGGTAAGTATTTAATGACAGAATATTCGTTTTTGGGTAAACTATCCCTTTAACTAAAGCATAAGCTATTAAAAATCAAGTTTTATTAATTGAAATTAAGCTGAAATAATAACGCATACTAAAATAACATTGCAAAAGACAGACCATTTTAGCATATGCAAATAAACAATGTTTGTTGTCTGAAACCTTTTAGCAATCAAATTAGAATAGGTAAAAGGCTTTTTAAGAAACCCAGTAAGACTTGCAAAAACCAAAAGACCAATAAGATGTTTCACTACCATTGTTCTATGTCAACTGACAAGGATGTAAAAGATGCTGTCAATCAGACCAGTGTACCTTAGACATCCTGATGTGTTTTTGAAGACGGTGGTCCACTCTGCATCTCGTGGCTTTGAGTCTTCATTTGGCTCGTGTTCCCAGCCCGAATGAGGGATAATGACCTCGTTAGTCATCGTCTGAAGCCCGTGGTTAATTATCACCATCTTCAGCGGCTCATAGGAGGACAAGTTCCAAAGTGTTCCTAACAGGTGGAATGAGACGGAGAGAGAGAAAAGAAACAGGGAAAAAAAGGACCTGTTACACCTCTTAACATGACACAAGAGCTATAAACAAAAAGTGGCACCGCTGTTAGATCTGTTGACACACTACGCATTACCAATGCACTGATTCTGAGTTTTCAGACAGGAACCTCCATTACAGACCACAACTATGAAAGATTGGACAGGCAAAAAGGAAAGGAAAAGCAAAGTTTGAGAAAAAATTGCTCTGAGCAAACAGAATGTGAAGGGGCCAGGCTGTTATTTTCTAGACAATAAAACAGAGAAGCTTGTTCTATAAGCTAGCAGACATACTATATATACGCCTACACAGTTAAGACTGGCCTTTGTTTTATTAACTTGGCAAGACCCATACAGCCACTGTTACCCTTGGAAATGTATAGTGAATAAATAAACTGCCTTTTATTGGGTTAGAAAGTCTCAGGACTACAGGTCATTCACGCTAAAAACAGAAATAGCTAGTATTTACAGAGGCCACGTTCACACAGCAGCAGAATAAGGTTGTCAGTACCGTATTTGAGTCCTTAACAAGGTTGCGTACACAGTAAGGTTATCAGCCTCGTGGTGTGACAACCGTATTCTATAACCGAACTCACACCCGTACATTTTCAAGACTCACAACCGCATTCTTGCAACACTTGCGTTGTGTGAACGGGACTGGACAGTTATCTGTCACGTCATTCAGTACGAGAAAGACGCTCTGACGCACAAACGCGCGTCTACTATGTGCCGCATGCTTTCATTTGTGGTTTCGGTAACTTACAGTGACGAAGAAATGAGCTGCGTCTCATCTGAAAGTTTTATATCCAGTCTCCACCGGAGCCGCTCCCTCCTGTCAGTTTTGTGTTCAGCGCGCGGCTCAAATTCTCCGCTCTCCACTCGATTTTAAAAGCTGCTGTCGGTTAATGATGATTTGACAGATGAAAACGCGGCTCGTAAGGAATACGGCTTGACTCCCGTTGCACGTACATGTTCGAAAAGCGACTGTAACACCGTGTCTACACTGGATGCGACAATTATCGCGCCGCGCCGCAACAGCCGGCCGTTCACATATCGCGCCTAAAAACGCGTGGAAAACGCTAGGCGCGCCGATTTTTCCTCCTTTCCAAAGCGCTCTGTAGCTTGCGCTCCCGTGGCGTCTGCCGTTGCTAAGCAACCATGACCCGCACTCTCAATGAAGACGCGGAAGTTTCATCAAAGAACCAACGGATTTCCAGCACTAAAAATCACTTGCTGTAGCTCTGCCACTAAATTTATTTAAAAATGTACAGCTATGATCAGCTGTTTCTCCATCTTGGCTGAGCTTTCAATGTTGATACTGGAAAGGATGGAGCTAATTGGTTGAATCCTGTCACATGACCCGGGATGCGCTTGCGGCATTCTCAAAAGTTGAGATGTTGTCATCTCGATGCGGTGCGGAGGCCCTGAAAAAACCGAGCGCGTCGCACCGCCTGCGCGTTGCGACCGTGTCGCTTTCGTTATGAGCGCGGCTGCCGCGCCTCTACATTTGAAATAACGACCTTGAGCGCGCAAAAGACGCGATATGTGAACGGCCCAAAGTCTGTCTTTACAACGACAAAGCGACCGTTGCAAATCATTTGAACTTTGTGTGAGCACGTCATAAATAGAACGCGGCAGCAGTTTACTGTCGGGAATTTGTCGCGCCGCGCCACATCCAGTGTAGACAGCATCATTGGTTACAATGGGTTCTACTGTATTTTGTCGCGTCGCGCCGCTCGCGTCCGGTGTAGACACAGTGTAAGTTGCTGTGTGAACGGGACATTTCGAGACTCACACATGTACAGTAAGTAAATGAAATTGCCAAATTCCAAAAACTGACAGTGTAAACTTGGCCATAGTTAACTGCAAACTCAAACAGTGTATATCCTGATACAACTCTGAATCAATTTTTTTGTCCTTCATTGCTCCATGTTCTTCACACTCAGCAATTACTTCCAGATTCATTTCTGCTCACAAAAACTCCAACAGTAGACAAGAGGTCTATAAACACGTCGTAGTTCTGTTTAATGTGGGCTCGGCTTCTTTTAACCACCAAAATAAATCTATTTACCATCGGATAATAACTAAATTTGTACTTCCATCTGTGTGGAGGCTCCATCGCCATAACCTCTTAGGCGCTGAATGGCCATTAGACCCTGGTTAAAGGCCAGATAACAGACGCCGTACACACGGCCCTTGCCGAATGTGGGAATGTCTATTTGGTAAAATAGAACATTAAGGAGCACGGATCATTACCGGCCAGCTCATGCACTCGTGCATGCGTTATTGCATCAGATGGGCTTGTAGTCAGAGGAGATGTAGAGGTCTATACATAGCACATGCTGATTAACTTCACTTCATTGACTTTAATAGGAGGCAGACAACTGGCGCGGGTTGAAGAAGTCCAAGGCCTTTATAACCGTTGATTATAACTTGGGTGTGTATGTATATGCATGTATACACATATACATACAAAAATATCTGTGTCTGCTTGGTACCTCTGACATCTTTTGCAGGTTCCTGGATTTCCCACAAATCTAATACAATAGGAGCCAATGAAACCCACATGAGGGCAGCTGAAGCTTGCAAGAGGTGCAGCCTGATTGAGTTTACTCCTTCCTGCTTGTCATTGGAGCCTCCCAGCTAATTCAATTTCCTGGGAGCAGCAGACATGCTGTTCTAACAGGCCATTCACTTAGGGCTATTACAGTCCTATCCTGCCCCCTGCCATTCATCATACACTGATTGGACAGCCAGAGAGTCAGAGAGAAAGAAACAGGAAAAAAGGGTAAACGAGGTAATCGTCTCGGAAATTCAACCATATTCGGGACTTCTGGAATTTCTGAACAAATGTCATTTTGTAAACAATATTTCGTGTCCTTTTTCTAATGTCTTTATATTTGTTTTTATATATAATCAGGTGATTTGAGAAGACCTCTGCATAAGCACACAAACAAAAGAACCAGGAATCATTCAGACTATGACATGTGCCAAAATGGTTGGTCTAAAAGTAAACCAAATCAAACACTGACATTTAGTAATAATTTGTAAATGGCTCTATGTAATGTAATTTGGATCATATTTAATTTTTAGATTTTACCTTTTGCATGTACGTTTTTTGATGAGAATGAGCCTGTATCACGCAACCTGTTCATTCTCTACCAAGTGATAGATTTAACATTGATGTCAGCAGTTGAAAAACCAACATAAAAAAAAAATTTAAAGACATTAAAGGAGTTCTTTTCCAGAATACAAAATTTCCTAATAATTTACTCACTCTCGTGTCATCCAAGATGTTCATTTCTTTCTTTCTTCAGTCGCAAAGAAATTAAGTTTTTGAGGAAAGCATTCCAGGATTTTTCTCCATATAGTGGACTTCTATGGTGGGTTGAAGGTCCAAATTGCACTTTCAATACAACTGGAAAGGACTCTACACAATCCCAGCCAAGGAATAAGGGTCTTAGTCTAGTGAAACGATCTGTAATTTTCTTAAAGAAATTCAAATTGATATACTTTTTAGCCACAAATGCTCATCTTGCACTAGCTCTTCATGCATTACGTAATCATGTTGAAAAGGTCTCACACATTTAGTTCCTCCATCTGTGTACTTCAGTCCAAAAAGGTAGGGTAGGGAAAAAAATTCATCCCGTTTTCTCCTCCAAGATCGGTACTTCTGCCTACGTTACTCTGACTCACGCGTGACTTTTCCAATGTGATTACGTAATATGTTAGGTCGAGCTAGTGTAAGACAAACATTGTTTGGTTGAAAAGTATACACTTTTTTATTGTTTTAAAAAAATGTACAGTCATTTTGCTAGACAAGACCCTTATTCCTCGGTTGGAATCGCGTAGAGCCCTTTGAAGCTGCATTGAAACTGCAGTTTGGATCTTCAACCCACTGGCCACCAATGAAGTCCACTATATGGAGAAAAATCCTGAAATGTTTTCTTTAAAAACCTTAATTTCTTCTGAAGAAAGAAAGACATGAACATCTTGATTGACATGAGGGTGAGTAAATTATCAGAAATCTTTATTCTGGAAGTGAACTAATTCTTTATTTTTTGACTACCTTACACTTTAGATAAAATATTACTGTCCCTTTTTGCTCTGCCAATGAAAAAGAGTTCAGAATGAAGCCACAAAATCAATCATGTCTCCAAACAACACATAATAGTATTTTTTACTGAATAAGTGTTTTTGAACAAATCAGTTCAGTGAATAATTTAATGATTCACACATAGACCAATTATAGGTTTGTAAACATTCAGGATGCAGGCGCATCATGGTTGCAGAAAATCCCGGAGAAATAGCCTTTAAGGCTAGAGAATTACACGGATACGGTACAAAATAGTTAGATTTAAAAAGATTATAGATTATATTGATTAGATGTCATTTTCAAAATGTTCTTCTCATATTACAAGAGCTTGTCACCCACCGATAAGCACTGTTATTCAACAAAATTGGGGATAGTCTTACAGATCCAAAACAGGGATGATGTTTTGTGGGTGGAGCCTATCTGGGGCAGAAAATGACGGTTTTCAAGTGGCAGTCTATGGAGCCATGGAAAATTGACTTTATTCTTGCCATTCCGAGATTATATCTCACAATTCTAATAAGGAAAAACAACTCTTCATTCTCTCTTTTCCCCAGTTTATTTCCCATACTTCTGGCGTTATTCCCCCTCAGGATTGACAAACTCACTATTTTTGAGTTAAATCGAGTTATAAAGTCCAAATTAGGAGCTATAAACTTGCATTTGCGAGAAAAAAAGTCTAAAATAAATATAGCTAAAATAAATAAATGTTATGTAAAAATGTATGTAAATAAATATGTAAATAATATTCCATGCTGTAACTGTAGGGCTAATACAATACGTCCCCTATAAACAGTATATGTGAATATTATGTAGACCTATTGTTTAAATCAAAATTTATGTTTCAAAAGTAGAGTAATCATAGCAATTTTCATCCATAGTATGTACGTTTAAACGTATGCGTTTAGCTTCAAATGGCGTCTATGACGACAGTATTCTATAAAAATTATTTGCATTCTGATTTTGACATCAAAAGGCACAAAAATAGTTTTTTTTTTCTTATTCCATGGATTTTACCCGTTTACCTCCAATTGTTACCAGTGTTTTTCTGCAACCACTATGCGCACACAGCTGCAAGTGACGTAACTGTGATTATAGACCAACTCCAAATTGGTCTATAAAATCTCTTGATTTATTTCTGAATAAATCAGAGGAGAATTAATTGCTGGCTAAGGCTGTCACTTGTCGCCACCTACCGGTGTAACGATGCAATTAGCAGAAAAAGTCACTTAAAACCCCCCTAGATTAATAGACTGACAGTCTAATGTGGAATGTGCGAAAAATATAGAGAAGTCATATAGTACGGATTATGGAATTAGTATGCCTCAAATCTATTTTTTTCTAGAAACTTGCTTGATCAGAGCAAAACAGATGCAAGATAGAAGGAGAGAATGAGGGCGAGTTGGAGAGGTGAGGCAGATACAAAGATATAGAATGCAAACGAGGAAGCAGAGATTTATGGCTACTGGTACAAACATAATGCTGTAGCTGGCTGGTTGTAATTAAATGATAAACTAGTTCAAAAGACTTTTAACATTTAAGCTGGAGAGCTCTGAAAAGGAAATTATGATGCTTTGAAGTTGTATCAGTCTTGACCACCTTAATTTAAAAACATTAATATGAACTGCTAAATATTCATAGCGCATGAAGAACATTTGACACAGGGTCACCAAATTAAAACAGACAGTTTAATTAAAAATAATGCTGAAAAGAGGAAAAGGTAATGAAAAATTCTAAGCAGATACGTCTGAAGAAAAAAAAATGAACAGAAAGAAAAAAGTACTAGCAATATCCACACAATAAGTTTTTCTTGGTTAAGGGTGCAAATAAGTGCCGTTGACGATACGGGTACCAACCACATGGTGTTCAAGAGCACAAGGTGAACCTATTTTTAAAACCCTGCAATTATTTTTAATTGTAGAAAAAACATTCTGGGTTTTCCACACTGCTAAAAGATTATTGTAAAGGCAGTGTTTTCATAGGGGCCTTGCAGATAAACCATGGCTGTCAAGGGCTCGGTTTGGAACTGACATAGTATATTCCCTCCATCCTGTAGAAAAGTGCTATTTTTAACCGAGACTGAAAGCAACAGTGTGCTGTAAAGTTAATCATCGTGGCTGCAGAGCTGTTATACGTCACTGTTTCATACCCCATAACTGTGAGGATTCACTCAGGTATTTCACACACCAGAAACGTTTTTTCGTGACCTGTGAAATAACTGAATGTCTGGCCTGGAGAACCATCAGTCAATGTCGTTACCAGAAAACCTTTTTCTTTTAGCAGTGTCACCAAACCCTAGTAAAGGAAAATCTGCACTCAGTATTTTTTTTTTTTTAACATATACACTACTGTTCAAAAGTTTGGGGTCAGTGAGATTTTTTCATAGAAATGAACACTTTAGTTCACTCCAGAATTAAAATTTCCTGATAATTTCCTCACCCCCATGTCATCCAACTTGTGGTTAAAAAGTATATACATTTTTTTTTCCACTATATGGAGAAAAATCATAGTGGAAGTGGAATATTTTAGTGGAACTTTTCTCTCAAAAACCTTGATTTCTTTTCGACCGAAGAAAGAAACACATGATTATGGGGGTGAGTAAATCATCAGGAAATTTCAGGACTGAACTAATCCTTTTAGCAAGGATGCATTAATTTAATCAAAGTAACATTAAATAAATGTATAATTGAACAAAAAAGTATATTTTAAATGTTGTTCTTTTTAACTTTCTTCATCAAGGAAAACTAAAAACGTATCATGGTTTTCCCCAAAATATAAAGCAGCACAACCGTTCTTATCATTAACATTAATAAGTAATTTCTGAATTTTTAAAATGTATTAAAGGGGTCATCGGATGGCCATTGTCCACAAGTTGATATGATTCTTTAGGGTCTTAATGAAAAGTCTCTAATATACTTCGATTAAAAATTCTCAATGGTTTTATAAAACAACACCCTTTTTACCTTGCCAAAATCAGCTCTGCAAAAATCATCTCATTCTAAGGGGTTGTTCCTTTAAATGCAAATGAGCTCTGCTCACCCCGCCCCTCTCTTCTCTCTGTGGAAAGACGGTCTTGTTTACATTAGCCGCATTTAGCCGCGTTTTACACACTTCTGCTGTAAGTGAAGCTGGATCATGAATGATTCGTGCGAACATAGACGGATATATGTAGATTGGGAGGTGCATTCCCTTCACAAACAAATGTAATCTACTGCAACTTCAGCGGCTCAGATGTCAGGAGTAAATGACGACCACTATGTTCATTATTACATCCAGCAACACAACACCTCAATCGCTCAATCGGAGATATTCTTGTCTAACTTACATCCCTGCTCTGGCATCAAAACATGGGAAGTTACTGGACTGTGACAGCTGGTCTAAGGTAAGAGCTCATGTCAATCAGCTATTGTGGGTGCGGCCTCTGTCGGTGTGACGGCACACCGACAGGCATCTGAGAATGGCTCGATTTGAAAAAGGGGATATTATTTTTGCAGATTAATTAAAAACCACTGCATGGACTTTTATCATTATAGGGTAGATTTGTACATACACTGCCAACACACATTAATGTTCAAACAACATGAAAAAGTGAACTTAGCATCCGATGACCCCTTTAAAACAGAAAACTGTTATTTTCAATTGCATAGTAATAATATTCCACATTATAATCTCACAAATGTAGCCCTGCTGAGCATAATCATGAAAAAATCTTACTGACCCTAAAATAGGAGTGTTTACAATTATTTCACACACAAATGTTTATTATTATTAAGATTTTGTATATCCCTCATTGTCTGCCAGTGACACGAATCCCCTGTTCCAGTAATAAAATGTCTTGTGTAGGCATGCAAACATGCATCTTTGGCCCTTGTGCTTTGCGTGTCCAGCCTGAAGCTGGACTTCTTTTGCATCTCCACGTTTTAGTAAATGTATGTCAGGTCGTGGAGACCAGGCTGAGGGATTAAGGTCCCAGGAGGAGACACATAAACCCCAGTGTGTTCTTACAGTGACATTTAGCAGGTCAAGACCCTGCTGAAAGACTGACCTGGATTCAGTCAACATCAGTCCGGACTCATCTGATATTTAAAAATGCCAAACATGGCGAGAGGCCTATGGCTAGTATTAGTAGGATGCTTGCCAAGCATGACTGGATGAAATGAGAAAATACAAATGAATGAATCATACACGATTTAGGACAAACAAGCTAAAAAAGATGGAAGGTTATTCTTGTCATTGGAATGAAAATTACTTATATTGGTCAGGCAGAGGAAAAGCCTGATGAATCCGGAATTGAATTTCGACCAGCTGCCGTGACCACCATAAACATGTCCCTCTCAAAATTTAGATTAGTTCCCAAAAATGAACTATTTATACACTACTGTTCAAAAGTTGGAGTCTGTTAGATTTTTTAAAATTAAGTCTCTTGCTAAAATATTGTGAAATATTATTTCATTTAAAACAACTGTCTTCTATTTTAATATATTTTAAATGTAATTTATTCCCGTGATGCCAAAGTTAATTTTCAAAGTTACATTTTTTTCAGTGGCACATGATCATTATAAGTATTACAAACATTATAAATGTCTTTACTGTCAGTTTTGAACAATTTAATATGCCCTTGCTGAATTAAAGAAAAGTCAAATAAAAATATCTTGTCTTATGCCTTATTTCATCTTTGGTAGAAGAGCAAGAAATGGAAAAAAGAGCCCAAAACAGCCTAATAAATTAGGTAGGTGACACCCCATGTACTCCTTTTATCCACGTTTTCTTCACGTAACAGTGGGCGATTTGTAAATTTAATGGGTTTGGCTTCTGGTCTCATCCGCGTCCAACATTTTAGCTGTACAAAACAGCTTGTTTAGCTGCTTGATATTGCAAATTGGTGTCTTACCATATTCTTTTAATTGATTACCTCAATGTTGAACACTGGTTTGTAGTGCAAAAATTTTTACCATTTCCCGCACGTTGTTATTCTTCTCGTTATTTCCTTAGAGCGGCTAATGAACCGGAAGTCTCACCCATAAGCATACTTCCGCGTTGAAGAAAAAAGTGGATGAAGTTTTGTGCTCATGATCACAATGCTAAATTCCAGTCTGAAATATCTTTGCTGGATATAGTTATCATATCATACCTGTGATAAGTTCCCGAACTTCCATGTCATTGGTTTTCCTCAACAAACGAATGAGAGCGGGAATCCCATCACAGCTCTTGATGGCCACCTTGTTATCGTGGTCCTTGCCGTAGGAGATATTTCTCAAAGCTCCGCAGGCCTTGCGATGAACTTCTGCTTTAGGGTGGTCGAGCAAACCCACCAGCACTGGGATCCCCTTCAGCTGCCTAACATCCTTCTTTATCTTGTCGTTTTCATAGCAGAGATGCTGTAAGTAGGCAGCTGCATTGGATTTAACTGGATCGATGGGGTGGCCCAGCATGGCGATGACCTCAGGCAGGTCGGGATCTCTCCAGCGCGGGTCTTTGCGGATGCTGTCAATCGAGGGGGAGCGACGGCCGCCCATGCGGTCTAGACTGGCCAAGCTGCCCCTCTCAGGTTGGGCAAGAGGTGCTGGGTACATCCCATGGATGTAGGGGTGTCTTTCATCGATTAATTCGGCTTCTATGGGGTCCTCGTAGCCTCTGTAACAAATGAAGAAAAAGAGAGAGATTTATCAGTCATCCAATTTAAAATGTCACTTAGTCGTGCACAGTATGATTTTTGTATATAATATTTTTACTATAACCACAAATACCTGTCTCAGAAAAGAAAGATAAGATGAGATCAAAATATGTAGGATAGGGGAAAAAAAACAAGTAAGAAAGAGAAAGAAAAAGGTTTGCTTTAGTTATTAACCATGATCTCACAGAATCCACAGCACTAGTCAGTAAAAAAAAAAACAGTGCCATTTCCCTATTAATTGTGTCTGTCAGGACACAGTGATGTTCTTTCTTTCTTTAATTAATGATGGATGGGATACAGCACGAGGGAAAACAGAGAGCCCGCATGGCTTAGAGCAAATATAGAACAGACTGGAAACAAAGAGAGAGGAAGAGAGACAGATGGATAGGGAGCGATGGATGGCTTTCCTAATATGAGTAATCTGAATACAGGACAGCGTAGTACAGCATCACTCCCGCTGGGAGAATCCCAGCTCTGGACTTTTCTGAGAGCTCCCTATTACAAGTAAGCGATCAATATGTTGGGACAGGAAATGAAATAATCAATGTGCATTTCTGAAATATTCATTGTAAAGTGACACTGATACTGCTTTGAAAATTGACAGTAGAAATAAATCACATTTTTCACAACAACTGTTTATGCTGCTACTGCTGCTGTATAAATGAACCTTTTCATAGTCCACATTTGCAGAGAAAAGACATAAAAGTCCAAAGTAGACAGAAAAAGACTATAATGCAACATGGAAGAACCATTAAGCCAACCAAAGAGCCCTATAGACAGAAAATACAGTTTGCAAACAAAAGCTCAGTGGGAACATTTCCTGGTACTTCAGGCACCTTGGAAATTAGCAGTTGTATCACTTCATTAAAACGGAGCTGAAACTGAACAAAAAGTGCTGTTTGTGGTGTTCAAACATATCATTTCCAAAAAACTGACCCGCTGCTCCACAGCCAGTAGCAAGAGATTTGCATTTCTCTGAGGCATCACACAAACCCTGAGGTGGCAATGGCTGCTTTTAGCTGCTTTTAAGAGAGAAGAAGGAAAAATACTGAATACACTACCCATGCAAAAGTTTGGGGGTCAGAAAGTTTTTGTATTGTATGAAATTAATATATTAACACAGTAAAAGTGACAGACTTCTTGTTAAAAAAATTCTAATAAACGCTGTTCTTTTGAATTTTCTTTTCATCCAAAAATATAACTTTTTTTTTTTTTTTTTGGTAAAATGGAGATTTCACAGCTTTTGGCAGTCATGTTTTTTTGTACTTTTACTTTTAAGTAAATCCTGTCTTGGCGAGCAAAACATTAAAAAAGCTTAAAGACCACAAACTTTTAAATTATTATTATTATTTATACACTACCAGTCAAAAGTTTCTGAACAGTAAGATTTTTAATGTTTTTTAAAGCAGTCTCTTCTGCTCACTATGCTTGCATTTATTTGATCCAAAGTACAACAAAAACAGTAAAATATTTATACTATTTAAAATTCCTTCTATTTTTCTGTTTAAATATATTTTACGATGTAATTTATTCCTGTGAATTAAAAGCTGAACTTTTAGCATCTTTACTCCAGTCACATGATCCTTCGGAAATCATTCTAATATAAAAGTATTCATTTTTAATACTTTTACCCCCCCCACACACACCCATCCATCAAAGAATGCTAAAATAAATGTACTCAGCTGTTTTAAATACTGATGATAATAATAATACATGTTTCTTGAACAGCAAATCAGCATATTAGAATGATTTCTGAAGGATCATGTGACACTGAAGACTGGAGTAATGATGCTGAAAATGTAGCTTTGATCACAGGAATAAATTACATTTTAAATATACATTCAAATAGAAAACAGTTATTTTAAAAAGGAAAAATATTTCACAATATTACTGCTTTTTCTGTATTTTGGATCAAACAAATGCAGGCTTGGTGAGCATAAGAGACTTCAAAATCTTACTGTTCAAAAACTTTTGACTGGTAGTGTATATTATTATTAGTTACGGGTCAAATACATATTTAAAAATACACTGAATGTTTTATTCTAAAAGAATCTACACACACCTCACATTTACAATATCTTTTATGAACATAAACCTTCTTATTCTGTGTGCGTGTTCATACTGCAGGTGGCTGGAGGCTCTCATGAGCCCATGTTATTTTACTCAAACAGTTCATGTCCTCTACAGCGCAGAAGTTAGAAATAACATGTCTGGGGCTGAGCTGTACACATCAGGGAGGTTACATCAATTTCGGATAGGAGTCTCAGCATGCTTCATTATCAGTGTGAACATAACAGAGATGTCCCTGTGGTGGTACTTCTAAATTGGCATAGAAATATTAAACCCCTGTGCCACTCGCTCACCATCACTCTTTCTCTCTCTCCATTTCCAGCTCATTTTCTGTCCTCATCTCACTCTAGGTGGGAAAAACAAGGTGTACCAGAAATTCAGAGCACTAGGGACCAAATGTGCAAATATAAAGCCACCACTATAATCTAACAGCATTCATGAATCCACAGAGGAAATGTTGTTTAGATCTTCATCCTTTGCTGTGTTTGTAGTCTGAACAGCAAGGGAAAAAAAAAACACATTTTAAATTCTTATATGCTATACATATATGATCAGATTTCAAGCCTTAGAAAATGACAGTAAGGAAAAGACTGTTAAGAAAAAACTGCTAAAGACTGGATTTGAAAAACAAATCGGATTTACGCACAGTGTGAACAAAGTCTTTGATGTGTGACTTGACAAAATGGGCCACAGCTGAGAATGTTGGCGGTTGTGAGGGATGCACTTTTAATGAGAGTTTTATGTTAATTATGTACTGCAACTTTGGAGGTGATTTGAGGGCACATTACAGAGGGAGGAAATCTCGACAAGCTGTTACATAGCAGCGGTTGAAATGAACAGTTCACACGTCTGACATCGTAAAGAGATGATATGGCCATGAAATGGGGCATTAATTCTATGATGGTACATGAAGAACACATCATCTGATTGGTCCCAGAGGAAAAAGACTTTTAAGCTGTTAGATTTTGCTGTATTTGGTTGACCAGTGGTTTGGATGGCTCGCCATATGTATTAGATTTCTCTAATACATAAAATAAGTAAGCTTGACCAAAGTTCAGGGGAAAAGAGTTTATTGAAGAAAGTCGTGTAGCATAGCCGTCTTCTAGATCTTAACCCGTGTAAGGGTCCGAAGCTTCTTCCTAGTTTCTTCCAAAGTTCTTCACAGCTTCTCCTTAGCTTCTCTCTAGCTTCTGCATAGCTTCTCCCATAGTTCTGTCTGTAAGACAGAACTTTATACCTAAAGACAAATGGCTAGAAACAATAGATACCTCCCGCTGGAGATCCTGCAATCTACAAGAAGTTCCTGAGAAATGCTGTTCCCTTGTTATTCTAAATGTGTGGACCATTTGGTTCACACCTTTACAGAGACAGTTCCTGTTGATTGCATCTGGGGCACAGTCACAATGTAAATGCATTTTTCTAAAATTACACATAATCTTTCAAAGCACACTAAAGGAACGCGCTGGGAATCATGAATAAAAAAAGTAGCATGGTTTCCACAGAAGAATTAAGCAGCAGTTTTCAATATTGATAATAATAAGGAATGTCCCAAGCACCAAATCAACATATTAGAATGATTTCTGAAGGATCTTGTGACTGAAGACTGGATTAATGAGGCTGAAAATTCACCTGTCCCATCATAAGAATAAATTACCTTTTAAAATTAAAATAGTGGCCTTGGTGAACATAAGAGACTTTCAGAAACATTTTAAATATCTTACCAACCCTCAACTTTTGAGTGCTAGCATTATATGCTTACTTGAAAGCAATTCTTATTAAATAAATATAAAAATGATGTGTGTTTTCCACTTTAATTTCATCTAGCGGGTATCCACCTTGTATTTCAACGCAGAAGTAAGCTGTTTTCTGGTAATGTGTTAGACTTCCAACTCATAACCCTAAAACTGTTTGCACTACAAACCAGTGTGCTCATAATTAAGATAATACATTACCAGTCAAAAGTTTTCGAACAGTAAGATTTTTAATGTTTTTTTTCTCTTCTGCTCACCAAGCCTGCATTTATTTAATCCAAAGCACAGCAAAAACAGTAAACAGTATTTTTAAATATTTTTACTATTTAAAATAACTATATTAAATATAATAATTCTAAATATATATTCTACATATATTTATTATAATAAATATAATAAATAATAATTCTATTTAAAAATATTTGAAAATGCTATTTATTTCTGATTTCAAAGCTGAATTTTTAGCATCATGATCCTTCAGAAATCATTCTAATATTATGATTTGCTTTAGTATTATTATAATGTTGAACACAGCTGAGTAGAATTTTCTCAGGTTTCTTTGATTAATAGAAAGTTTAGAAAAACAGCATTTACCTGAAACAGAAATCTTTTGTAACATTATAAATGTCTTTATCATTACTGTTGATCAATTTAAAGCATCCTTGCTACATAAAATTATTAAATTCTATAACTTATTTCCCCAAAAATATAATAATAAAACATGTTTCATGAACAGCAAATCAGCATATTAGAATGATTTCTGAAGGATCATGTGACACTGAAGACTGGAATAATGATGCTGAAAATTAGCCTAGATCATAAAAATAAATACAATTTCAAAATATATTCAAATAGAAAGCAGTTATTTGAAATAGTAAAAATATTTCACAATATTACTGCTTTTGCTGTATTTTGGATCAAATAATGCAGGCTTGGTGATCAGAAGAGAATTCTTTAATAAAAAACTTACTGTTCAAAAACTTTTGACTGGTAAGTGTACATAAACTTTTGTGTAAAATACATAAAAGTTTGTGGCAGCAAAACGAGCTGTTTTGCACAGCTAAAAGCAGTTAGAAACAGATGAGACTGGAAGCCAGACACATTAAATTTACAAATGGCATGGCCTGCTTGTAGGGAAAAATAAGCTGGATAATAAAGGTATTTAAGTTAAGTTTGCACAACACAACTAAAACAGCAAATCCATCCAATTAAATTGTTGGTTGCTAAAAAGGTGTAATGTAATTGTGTTTTAAACTGAATTTAATTCAGTTTTTCTATATTTTATCTTTTATTACAATATGGCCAACTATGGATCAATGTTCCCATATGTTTAGCCAAATGTAATTGGAGACATTCTAAGTTGTGGAAAAGTTAATGGGAGAAACTGAAACGGTCAGTGTGGTATCTCCAAGGTGGCCACTGGGTGAAATGACTTTTGACAATGATAAACTACTACTACTCTCAATTCTAGTGTTGGTTTGCAGTTCACTGAACACCCAACTCTGGTCATAATTCATTACCATCGCCATTTGTTTTTATAATTGTAACATGTCAACAGATTTCATGCAAATTAAGAGAGTGGTTACTGACCACATGGTAAATTTGGAAGCATTTTATTGCTTGAAAATGCCATCCAAGTGCCATTCAGTGTCAGAATGATGAAACAATCATTAACTGACGTAATGTCTGAAAGGCGACCGGTGCCAGACCTGTTGGGAGCAAACCAACATTAACACGGCTGGCACACAGGATACATTATTTCTACTCGAGTTAAACAGTTCAATACTCTTCCCACCAAGACTCATGCTGATGCAAATAATTAACCAGAACAACTAATATAGAAAGGGCACACAGGCTCAGCCAGCATGACTCACGTTTGATGGTGTGTATGACCGAGTATAATGCGATTTACAGAGTGACTTACTGGCACCATCTCTTCCGACCTTTATTGCTATGTTTTCCGAGACCGGGAGTCATCTCATTTTGTTATTCACACCCAGAAAACAACTTACTAAAGTCTGTTCCAAGACATTCTAGAAACAGTAAAGAGCTATTTGACTGGAAGAGAGATAGTTCTTCCATTCAAGCTAAGCACTGGACTAAAAATAACCCTGTAGCAGCATCTTATTTTAAGTACTTTTCTTCCAAACTAAGCTTGAGACTGAAAAGATTCAGTCAGCTTATACAAAATGGAATTTCCAATTTATATACCAAAAACTACAATGTAACTTCTTAAAAGAACAGTAAATGAATAATTACCTACTACTTACCATCATTATATTCCAAACCTGAATGTTTTTGTGGATTTTTTTTTTCACTGGATCAATGAATCAGAAAATTAAACTCACATGACGAATCGCATCAATAAATGAATCATTCTCAAGTCAATTCTTCTCAACGAACTGGTTGATTTGGTATACAAATCAGAATTAATAATTTGCTCAGGAATCAAAAGGTGTTCAACTTGATTCAGTGATCTGTTTAGAGTTTCTAAATTAACAGCCAGCTGGAGAGTAAGATTATGATTTAATAATAACTTTGTCAAATTTCATCCTGGGCCTCACACAAAGCTACTACGCTATTAGCTTTCAACTATCATGACTGCTTTTATCATGTTTTTTAACAGCCACTGCCAATGTAATTGCACAGACCACATAAAAGTATTAAAAATCTCCATGTTTTTGTACCACAAAAGGAGATAATACGGGTTTGGAACCGAACAAAGGTAAGTAAATAATGAATTTCAGCCAAAAATAATTTTGTGCCAAACAGCTTCTGCCAGAACTCATTAGAAAGCTGCCACAATGCTGTCAGGTGCAGACTGAAAATGGATGTGACCAAAAGAAAAGATCACTTTGAGACAACAAGAGGGCTTGAAATTATTGTTCATAACACTGCCATTGTATAGAGTTTCATCTCTCTTTTTCTCACACACATACACACAGATTGAGGCTTTGCAAATTGAAATTATTTAAACAGTTCAGATGCATGCTAAACCCTGTGGACTGAGCGATGGGAATGTCAAGATTTGCATTTAAATTGCTGCCATTGTATATACGAGTGTATTCATAACACGTGAAAGCACTTCGAATACACATGATGCTCCTCTGCTAGATGTGGTGCTCTGAAGTTATTACAACAGATTCTACGCCTTGATAATGAGCCAAATGTTCTTCATGTTCCAGAAATGTGTGTGTCTGGTGTTTTATGTTGGTTGCCAGCAAAAACCACCCAGTTATGTACCCATTACTACATCCATTTTGTTCTCCCATCATTTCCTTTCTCTGAATTATTTATTTCTAGATTTTTTGGATAAATGCCTATGCCTCTGAATAGAAACGAGGAAAATATTAGCATAGTTTCATATTATTCAAAAAGTCACGCAGTACTGAGATATCACACATTTGAATAATCTTTCACTTCACTGTTATAATGAGCAATTACTTATGGATTAACGATTACTTGTGGATTCAAGTGAGAAAAAAAAACATCTTCCACTTTGACAAATTTGCACCTGATAAAATGCTTTATAAATAAATCATGAATCGCAATAAATAATAATATTAAAGGGGTCATGAACTGCCTTTCTTATTATTTTGTACTCTTCTCTGAGGTCCACTTATAATATTATCAATATTGTCTTACATCAAAATAAAGTAATAGGCTATTTTCTGTCCTGTTTTGACTGCTATCATTGGCACGCTCTGTTTGAATAGGCATGGACGATTGTAGAAAATGCCCACTGCTATGATTGGCTAACCATTGTGTATGTTTGACAGCATACATTCTTCACAGATGGACGCTGTTGTGATTTAGGCTAAAAACACATAAACATGCAGTACATGATCTGTAAAATGATCTGTAATAACAGACGAAGCAATAGTGACCACATAATAAAAAAGTTCTCACACTTCACAGCATCGTCTTTTAGTTTCAATCTTTCTGAAAATCCTGCGTCGCATTATGCCTTGTTTGTAATCGTAAAAATAAATTAATCCACTCTTGTTTTAATGTTGGAAACAGAAGGAAGGCAATGCAAAGACTGTATTTCCACATCTTTGCACTGTACAGTGTCTTGTTTGTGTATGCCTCTCTCGTTATGTACACTACATGTGCAAATCGGTGGGCAGGGCTAAACAAGCAGCAGTGTAGAAGCAGGTGACTATTACATCATAAAAACCTATCATTTTGGCAAATTGGCTGCAGCATAAGGCGGTTAAGGCTAGAAGGGATACAGCTTTAGCTACTGGGCATGCGCACATCAATCTAACGTTATTTTTGTCACACTGTACAACAATAAAACTGTTTTTGTATTATAGTAAGGGCTAAGTTTTTAATGTTGGGGTAGGTGTAGACGTTAAATAAAACTATCTAATAGGTAGAACAGTTCATTTAATCGTTAGTTTCCGGTTTGAGCTGTATCCCTTCTAGCCACAACCATATAAGGCCCCGATCACACCGAACACGTTTTTTTAGGTCTGAAAATACGAGGCTAATTAAAGGGTTATAGCGCGAGCGCTCTAAAATCTTTGGTTTTTGCTGTTAAGTGAACTGTAATATTAGCAAACACCTTTAAAAAACACAGTTCCGGGTAACCCGCAATAGACACCAAAAGTTTCTCCTCCATCACTGCAGTCTCCGGACTTTCTAAGCAACAAAATAAAATATGATTGGACACTGGTTGCAGTGTAAGCATTTGATTCACTAGAAAGAACCGACTCATTAGTCAAATTTGTTTGGGAATTGAACTACACTGGTTGCACTTGTAAGCGTTTGATTCACTAAAAAGTACCAACTCATTACAATCATTTGTTTGGGAATCATACTACACTGGCTGCACTCTAAGCATTTGATTCACTAGAAAGAACCAACTTATTAGAATCATTTGTTCGGGAATCAGGCTACACTGGTTGAACTGTAAAGCATTTGATTCAACTACAAGGAACGGACTCATTAGAATCATTTGTTTGGGAATCTGACCACACTGGTTGCACTGTAAGTGTTTGATTCAGCTAGAAAGAACTGACTCATTAGAATCATTTGTTCCGGAATTAGACTACACTGGTTGCACTGTAAGTGTTTCATTTACTAGAAAGAACAGACACATTAGAATCATTTGTTTGGGAATTGGACTACACTGGTTGAACTAAGTTGAACTTTGATTCACTAAAAAGTACTAGCTCATTACAATCATTCGTTTGGGAATCAATCAAGCTGGTCTCATGACAAGAATGTACTTGGGGGAACTTTTTCGTGAGACATGAAAAACGCACCAATAAGCACATATCTCTGCAGTTTCCAAAAGAAATTAACACTAGAGGGGTAAAACAGTGAGCACTTTAAATCTATATTGTACGTACACTGCCCTCCAAAAGTTTGGAAACGCCCTAGAAAAGTGAGGTTTTGGATAATATTGGTATGAATCCTTTTTAATTTGTAATAATTTTGCACTGATAAGGGACAACACAAACTACGAAAACATATTTTATTACATAAACAGTTTATACATAGAAAAAAAAATAAATTTTCGATTCATCAAAATATCCACCGTTAGCAGCTATTACAGCTCTGCATAATCTGGGCCTAAATTCATTATATTCTAAATTTAATTGGCAATCAGTTGTTGAAGCTATTAAGGTGTGCTGACCCAAAAATCTTTTAAAAACCTGGGCCAAGTTTAAACCAGTAACCAGGCATCACAGCTGGCAAAGGGGAATGTCTGACTTTGACATGTATATATTGCCATTATTATGTAATCAAAATGAAAATTATTATTGGTCTTCAATGATAATGTCAAGTTACTTTAATGTATTTGCACCAAAAAATGATAAGGATTTATGCTGATATCATCTAAAACCACACTTTGCCAGGGGTGTTTCCAAACTTTTGGAGGGCAGTGTACATAGTTATGATTACAGCTCCATATGTTTTGCTTTCCGATTTCCAAATAATGCTACATATCAGATTATGCTACCAGCACTGTATTTTTAATACAGTAAGGGTAGGTTTAAGGTTGAGGTAGGTGTACACGACAGGGCAGCACAAATGGACACAACGGCGGATGTAACACGCTTGCTTGGTAGCTCAGGCAGCACGGAGTTGGACTTAGGATGTGGAATCCTTGGGTATGAATCCTGTGAAAAACATGACTCACAATGAAAGAGCTAAAAGATAAGAGATCAAAAAACAAGCTAAAACGGCATGCTTGCAATTGCGTTTTAGTCACATTCGCTTTTGTTTACATACTATAGGGTAGGTTTAGGTGCAGTGCAGACTGTACGTTATTTGAAAACATCAAATGAACTAAACTTTCTACCTATTAGACTTCGTTTTATTAACATCTACACCCATCCCAACCCTAAACCTACCCCTTACAATAATACAAAAACAGTCATTTTTGTACAGTACATGTGTATACCATCTAGGCTTTATCATAAAACGTACCATATGTACGTTCATCTGTTCTGTGGGGGAAAAAAACACTTTTAGCGCTACTCAGTTGACATTTCTGTCGGAAACTGCAGTGATATGTACTTATTGCTTTCTTTCGTGTCTCGGGAAAAAGTACGTTTTTACCATGAGATCAGGTAGGAACTAAACTACACTGGCAGTGCTGTATGTTTCTGATTCCCTTATAGAAACATCTCACAAGATTCATTTTTTCAGGAATCAGACTACACGCTCTGACTGTTTTCTACTAAATAAAAACTACAGTATATTCTTCTCCAACTCAGTTTTTTAGTCTTCAGTTCCATGACCAAACTTCCACATAAAGAATGGAATACTTTTCTCTTTCTGCTTATACTATATAATGGTTGTCAGTTCAGCATGAGCACATAGAGGAAGTGGTCCCCGGTGGTCTCCAGGGAGATTTCTGCATGATGACCTTATGGCTGCTCTGCTGTGGCACTGGTGGCAGGTGCAGGGAGGATCAGCCAAGGAGAGATGAACCATTAGAGATACGGCTGGAGACGAGACGCCCCCTTTGTCTGGCAGTGTTCACCAGAGACTATTAATCACTCTGACAACAACAGCTCCACCGAGATAGAGAAAGAGAGATAAAGAAGAGACCTCGAGTCGGCGTAACAAATTAAATGCACTGGAACTGTCTAATCCATGCAAACATGGCACTGGCAAGCAATTCTTTGCTAAATGTCGCAATTTTGGCTGTTTTATAATTGCGGGTTTCCAAACTGCAAAGCAATAAGCTCTAATTAACATATTCATTTTACACATTCATTAGTGAGATTTTTGTCAGCATCTGTTATTATGGGAATACTAATGATGGATGCAAAATGCAAGACTTTGACATTCGGAGTAAGAGGGGTGACATCACTGCTAATTACACTATAATTTTGCCACGGATGTACACAAATACATTACGGGCAGAAAAACAAGCAGTGGTCAAAAAGTTGTGCATGCCGTTTGTGATGGTGAACGTTTACTGTATATGTGTGCACGTTCTAATTAAAAAGAAACTGTGCTTCTGCAACACACAGGACTGTCAAAACTGCTACAGATCCTTATAATGAGGAATGTGCTGATATTAACTAGGAGTATGACAAGGAAAATGTGTTTCACGATAATAACATCTCTGCTTGCCTCCCTGTTCTGTCTCAAAAAATACTTAAAAATGTTCCATCTTCATCTACCATACAGAATGAAATCACACAAAGAAGAGCTCTTCATCACACATATGCAGCCCTCTGCTGTATGTCAGCTGTCATTTGTTTCTAATCTCTGCAAAGAGCAAGCTGGGGGTCAGAACAACTGACAATGTGTCCTTTTAAAGAAGGAAAATAGTTTTCAACTGTCTTTGGTTGTGAAAGCAAAGGTCACCCAGCTCAAGAGGAAGAACATTTAGGGGTGAAGAGAAAACTGAGTCCTCACTTAACTCTAGCACAAACAAATATTAGCAAAACAATCAAGAATATAGCTGCAAGCAGCGATTACCAGGGTTAAAGCACTTAAGGCATTTAAGCATGTAAGGAAAAAGACATTACATTTTGTTTAGCAAGGCTGTACCCACCTAAATCAATAATTTAAAAAGCATTTTTGGCAAATCCAGGTTATTTACCATAGAAATATGATGGGGGTTTTTGCCGTTTTTGTCTTTTATTGATAGGACAGTAGTGAGACAGGAAGTGAAGTGGGTAAAGCTATTTATCACTTCAAAAAAGTGCAATAGAATAGGAGCACAATAATTCTGACTAAAATATACATTTTGTTAAAAATATTTGTAGTTGGACAATAAATGTGTGTAGAATTTTGAACCTACATGATTGCAGTAACTATAAAGTGACTACTGTAATGGGGTAATCAAAATATAATGCAATTAATATGTGCTTTTGTTGTTATTTCTTTTCATTTTTAGCTTAGTGAAATTAACTTCTTTAAAAACGTGTTTTTTTTTTAGATTGTAATGTTACAATGTTAGAACATAATATGATTTTAACCCTTTTTACACATAATATGTAGCATCGCATACATGGTTTACTTTCACTATATTTAGTTTCATTGCCTTTCATGTAAACATTGTTATATATATATATATATATATATATATATATATATATATATACTCAAATAGAAAAATGTAGAAAATACAGCCAATATCGTCTATAGTCCTAGTATCAGACACAACAATAATAATAATAATCCTCATCATCATCATTATTAGTATAAATTAATATTTTTTAATAAATTTTATTTAATTAAAACTTTTTAAAGAAATATTACTACAGATTATAACGTAGTATAATATAATTAGTGCTGCTAATCGATTAAAACTAATTAACTAAATTATTACACATATTATTTATCACACATTATATCACATATTTTTTTCTGAAATTGTGATTAATCACGATTAATCCCACCTAACATTAAAGTTTTTAAATATACTTTTATATACTTTTAATATATATATATATATATATATTCCTAATATGTAATCATTGACTATAGCCATTTAACATTACAGGATAATTGAGAAATATCAATTTTAACATTTATTAGACTTTAATACACTAATTTTGAAAGCACTAAATATAATATAAAATAATATAATATAATATAATATAATATATATTTATACATATGATGTATATACAAAATATAATAAAAAACGTATGTATTGTATACACTATTTAATCATAGCAATTAGAATTAAAGATTTTGATTATTTTGTCTAAAGCCACACATTCATGGCAATTACTGGTATCAGACAGTGCAAAAATGATTATTAATTAATTTAAAATAAGTAAATATAATTAATCATTAATTATAATTATAATATTTTAGATTTTTTTTTATGTACACACACACACACACACACACACAAAAAGATAATAATATAACTTTGTGTATCAGTGCTCCTTGATGTCTAGTTGGATACTCAAAGCTAGCTCTGCTGAGCAATAACCTTCCATTATGTGAAAGAAGAACCTGCATCTATGTGCTTCTCAAGAGCTGTAGCATTTAAATTTCTTCAATAGGCAATCACATCAAAGCTGCTTACAATCATCGAAAAAAGACAGAGCTAACCCACAGCAGCTCAAGAAAACAAACCAAATCAACTGCATGATTCTTACCTCACGCGGGGGCCGTTGCGCAACGGCTCTCGAATGGTACGTCCGGGCAGCGTGCGGCGGTTAGCCGTGGAATAATCAGGCTCTAGGTCGTATGGCTCTTCATCATCTGGGCCGAGACTGCGGCGGTCGTCTTCCAGTCCGTAGGGTTCGGGTTGGAAGCGCTCGGGCTGAGAACGATTGAGATCCACAGTGCTACTTCCCATTGGAACTTGAGGCTGGGCCACATGGCCATAGTCATCCTTGCGGATGGGAAGAGTGTAGCTGTTCTCCGGTCTGTATCCACCGGTGGGCATGTAGGGCCGATAGGGCCTGTAATTGACTCGAGACAGACTTCCGTAGTTGTCGGGCACGTCTCCGTATCCATCGTGAAGGGCGTAATGGCGAAACTGACTGTCTGGAGTGTCATTGTAGGAGTCGCTGTAATTGTTGTAGGAGCGTGTGAGGGTGGAAGTGGCCTGGGGTGTAATGAAGCGTTCGCCGTTCTTCATGTAGCGTCGATCAATGGAGTCAGTGTAGCTTCCCAGTGGAGAAGAACCCTCCGGAAGAGGAAGACCATCGGGACCCAGCGGCACCTGTCGAACTGTTCGTGTTGTCACTGTCTTGACCATTTTAGTGACCTGAGATGATGGAAGAAGAAGCAACAGAATTAGCAGAATTTCAAGTCATTATAACTGAGGGTTTGTGCTAGAGTGAGCCATTTCCTAACTTATATGCCTTATGCATGGCCTATATGTGATACGAGGGCCATTCAAAATGCAGCCATTATGTCAGATTGCTCAAATCATTGCAGCCAAAACAACCACAGGCATTTATGAGTGAAATGCAGCACACTGACTTAGTGGTCTAATATCAGCAGGGAAGTGGATGTCACACTGTGAGCTGGCTGAGTAGCAGTGAAATGACTGAAGATCTTTTCCAGTCTTTTAAAAGGCTTTGTGTTTCTCAGTAATGAAACCGCTAGAACTGAAAATATATCAGGCTTGTGGGTTCTTGGTTGTAGTTGTTACAAAGTTTCTCATCACAAAAACTTTGCAATAGTTATGTTTCCCTAGCAGCAACAAACTTACTTTACGGATATATTTAGCTATAGAAAACATTTCAAATACTATTTTTTTGTTACAGGACTTGTCAGCACTTGTTAAATGCTGTCCAGATTTTGTTTTCAACTGCTGTTCAAAAATGTGTGATCACTACAAGTTTTATTTTTAAAGAAATTATTCAGCAAGGAAGCATTCAATTCATTAAAACTTTCTGACAGTAAAAGCTACAAAAATTGTTTAAATAAATGGTGTTCTTTTACATTTTACATCCATCAAGGTATCCTGAAAAAATGTATCACAGTTTCCAATATTATAACAACTATTTTGAACATTGAAAATAATAAAAATGTTTCTAGAGCAGCAAATCAGCATATTAGAATGATTTCTGAAGGATCATGTGACACTGGAGTAACTGGAGTAATGATGCTAAAAATTCAACTTTGCATTCAAAGAAATAAATCACATTTTTTTGTTTATTAATTTATTTATTTTTGGCATTTTGCCTTTATTATGGACAGGACAGATCAGAAAGGACAGGAAGTTAGGCGGGAGAGAGATGAGGGAGCATAACAGCGCTATATGTTGGCGCGCTGCCCACTAGGCTATTGGCACCGACAAAATAAATTACATTTAAAATATATTAAAATAGAAAACAGTTACAATTATTTTAAACTGTAATAACATTTCACAATAGTATTGTTTTTTCAGTATTTTTGATAAAATAAATATAGCCATGGTAATCATAAAAGACTACTTTCAAAATCCTGAAAGAATTTTACTAACCCTAAATTTTGAATGGTAGTATATATATTTGACAATAAAAATTGAATTAAATGTATAATAATAATAATAACAACAACAACAACAACAACAAAATGTAGGTGAAATACACATAAATCAACTTTTTAGAAGCATATCAAAATTATATTTCATTTTATTACTGGTTTGTGCAAAAATATTAACTTTGCAAATCTGATCAAAGAAAAATAGTTAATAAAAATATGAAAATTATTTCATAGCTGATATTTGTTTACAACCCCCCACCATTTCAAACATTAGATTTTATTTAAACATTTACTAGTATACTTGCATAGATCATTTTATCACAGTGAGTTGCATTTCATTGTCAACAAGAACTGCTGTTGCACATACAGTTGAGTTCAAAAGTTTACACCCCCCTTGCAGAATCTGCAAAATGTTAATTATTTTACCAAAATAAGAGAGATCATACACAATGCATGTTATTTTTTTATTTAGTACTGACCTGAATAAGATATTTCACATAAAAGACGTTTACATGTAGTCCACAAGAGAAAATAATTTCTAAAGAGAAAACTTTAGAAAAATTACACAAGGTTCAAACACTCACTCATGCTCCACAAAGAAAAACGATGCATTAATGTTTGGGGGGTGTAAACTTTTGAACAGAAAGAAGATGTGTTTCTTACTTTGCCTAAATTTCATATTTTTTTCATTTAGTACTGTCCTAGAAGAAAAAATAAGTTAAATTTAGCCTGATCTTCAAATTCAAAAAATGTTCACCCCCTGGCTCTTAATGCATCGTGTTTCCATCTGAAGCATCAGTGAGCATTTGAACCTTCTGTAATAGTTGCATATGAGGCCCTCAGTTGTATGAGACGTATCTCAAAGTCATAGTCATTGTTGGAAAGGGTTCAAATACACAAAAATGCTGAATTTTTTAAAAATCAAATATTATTTTCTCTTGCAGGCTATATGTAAACATCTTTCATGTGAAATGTCTTATTCAGGTCAGTATTAAATAAACAATAACATGCATTTTGTATGATCCCTTTTATTTTGGTAAAATAATGAACATTTTTCAGATTCTGCAAGGTGTATGTAAACTTTTAACCTGAACTGTATGACGAGCCATTGATTTGACTTGATAAACTCGTCTACTAAATGAGGGACTAACTTTTAACACACCCTTCTAAAGAGCCTCAAAGTAAACCATTACCACATACTAAGAGAGAACAGTGCACATGACAACAGTAAATCAATCAACACAAGAAGTGCCACCAGACTACACAGGCCTGAGTGATGTTCTAGTTCTCTGTGTCTATCACACGGTCCTGACGTCTTTATGACTCAACTTAAATAAATCACTATTCCCCTCTGAGTGCTAATCCAGTCCCTTATTCTACAAAATGCCTGCCTGTCAAGAGGATGGAGTGCTGCTGCTCCTGAAGGTTCAGTGCTGATACAGAAACCAATTTGCTGCTCAGTGAATTCTGCAAAGCAATTAATTGGCTATTTTGTCCATGGCTGTAAATTCATCTTGGAAATTGATGAGCTTGATAAAAATTAATCGTCATTGGAGATGAACCATGACTGCTTGAATCTGTGTGTGAACCCTTACAAGCCACATGGCCAGTTGTCAGTGCGTAATATCTCAAGGGATGTGTCTATGTCTGAAGGGGGAAAGGATCTGTAACCGCAGTCACACCTATTTCAACCTTTCAGACTCCAGTGTGGATTTAACCAATGGAGTACACAGCTTTTTTGGGGAACTGAAGTTAATTTTAACAAACATCATTAAGATCAAAGCAGCGATCTCACTGATGGCAATTTAACTGGGGGAGGTCGACAATCTGCTGTATGGTTGTTTGCAAGTAGGCATTTACACTCGATTGCAGTATCCAACTGTATTCATGAGTTGAATTACATGTGCAGCTGTAAGGTGAACTGTCTGCACTCCTACTGGTTGTTGCCAGTGTTGCTACTTTGTTGCATCGCCAATTGTCTCTGTTGCTCATGCTGTTTCAAACCGGCAACTCAAATAAATGACTAAGTTGCTCTGTTTCTACATGTCGCTGTCAGTGTGAACACCCTTTATCACCCACACACAAAGTTAACATGTTAAAACTGACACCAATGTGAGATGCAGAAATCATGCTTCTTATTATACTGTTCAAGATGATACACTAGGTAGATGGTTGGGTTTTGAGTTGATCAACAGGGCTTCCATAAGTCACATAAGCCCTACAGGAGTGTGCATCTATGATGCAATTTCTTTGAAATTATATCAAAATTTGCTTGAATAAACAAATGTTCTTTGTCTATTGAGAATAGATGGCTGCTGCACATATTTTCCAAATAAAAAAAAAGTCATAATGAAAATATAATTACTTGATGCTCTCCTGAATAGAGCTGGGCTTTGACACAAATTTCATGATTCCATTCGATTATGCTTCACAAGCTTGTGATTCGATTCCAATTTTGATTCAATTCGGTTGAATATCAATTATTTTGGATATAAATCAGGTACAGTGCATGGCAAACTTTCTCAAGGAAAACAAATCTCTCATCTAATGCTTTAAAATATACATAAGAGTCAGTTAGTACTACATTGCAATAATATCAAAGGTTAAAATGAGCTGTAAATTACACTCAATTAAGTTTTTATAATATTAAAGTTATAATACTAACTTTAACTTCAAATTGTTACAAATATTACATAATTATATTTCCAGTCCAATTCCTTTTGGAGTAGAAGGAATTGGACATATGGTGGCTGTCAAAAAAAGGTAACAGATTTATTTAAACATAAATTAAATACTGAAGAACAGCAAAAATTATAATGAATATGTTATATTGTGCATATTTAGAAAAATGCGCCTCTCTAGAGTTTTCTAGCTGACAGAAGTGTTTACGGTCACCAATGTTTTTTTCGGAGGTAAATGTGATGTTATGCAACAAATTGTTTACAAGTCGTTATACTGACATCTTTTTGCGGTTGAAACACTGATTGAGTGATTACATGAGACAGGATACAGATTACGGTAAGTTTTACTCTTTCTATTTAACATATCTTTGGATGTTTATTCATGTTTGTTTTATGCTATAACTGGTAGAGCGGAGGGGACGATCAATTCACATGCGATTCGTGTTGCTGCTTCTCTAGAACTGAGGCGCTACAAGGATCTGTCACTCCACATTAAACAGCATTTTTTATTTGAATATTGTAATAAAACTGACAAAATTTGAAATCTGAGACTTTGTTTCATATTAAAAGTAACAAAGCGCAAAGCTTACTGCGATTTATAGGATGGGATGTGTGCTACAATGTTCCATTCATTAACTGAAAACAGACTAGACTAATTGATTCTTGGAATTTAAGAATCAGTATTGTTTCATAAATAATGTAATTAAAATTCAATTAAAATCAAAATTTAATTAAAATCATGAAATCTATACTTTTTACCCAGCCCTACTCCTGAAACACTTTTTCTTAATTAAAAATGATAAAATATCATGCCTTTTTGTATTTATATAGTGGGAAAACTTTGTAAAACATGCCTTTTGTACTGTTAAAATGTATTAAAAAGCTAAATATGTATTATACAGTAGAGGTCAAAAGTTTACATACACCTTGCAGGATCTGCAAAACGTTAATTATTTTACCAAAATAGTAGGGTTCATACAAAATGCATGTTATTTTTTATACACTACTGACCTGAATTGGATATTTCACATAAAGTATGTTTACATACATTACTGTGCAAAAGTCTTAGGCCACTAGTATTTTCACCAGCTAAAAAATGGTTTAAAGTAAGTTATTTCTATCTTTTCCTGTAGTGTGTCAGTAGGAAACATCAGTTTACATTTCCAAACATTCTGTTTGCTATTAATTGTAATAATCTAGTGAGATTTTTGTTTGCACAGGCAGTCTGACAACAGCCAGTGCTCCACACTGAGATCTGACCTCACCATCATCCAGTCTGTCTCTGGATTGACATGAAGAAACAGAATAACTGAAACAGAATAAATCCAGAAGAACTGTTTCAACATCTCCAAGATGTTTCAAGTGACCTACCTGCAAAGCTACCTGAAAAAACTATGCACAAGTGCACATAGGGCAAAAGCTACTTTAAATGTAAAGGATGGTTACATCAAATGCAGATTTATTTTAGTTAATAGAAGTTTATTGATAAAGAAAATCTATTTATGACATTGTTTTTGACAGCATCCTCATTTTATGTGCCTAACTGCCTAAAAATTTTAACAGTACTGTAGCTTTGTAGGTGTAGGTCTCTTAAAGCATCTTGGAGATGTTGCCACAGTTCTTCTGGATTTAGTCTGTCTCCGTTTTTTCTGTTTCCTAAAACAGACTGGACTGAATGATGGAGAGATCACATCTCTGTTTGCACAAGGAGTCTGACAACAGCCTGTGTTCCATACAAAAATCTCACTGGATTATTATAATTAATGGCAAAATGAATCTTTAGAAATGTAAACTGATATTTCTTACTGACACACTACAGCAACCGACTGACTTTAACTGACTTTAAACCATTTTTAGCTGATGAAAATACTGAAAATATGAAAGATGTACACATCTATATTCTGTTTAAAAGTTTTCACCCCTGGCTCTTAATGCATCGTGTTTCCATCTGAAGCATCAGTAAGTGTTTGAACCTTCTGTAATAGTTGCATGTAAGTCCCTCAGTTGTACACAAAATACACAAAAAAGCTGAAAAACCAAAGAATTTGTGGGACCTGAAGGATTTTTCACAATTGTACTCAGTCATGCATTACATTTATCACTAAACAAAAAAAAACACAGCGGTGGATCATTGAGGTAACAACACAGTATTAAGAATCAAGAGTATGTAAACTTTTGAGTGGGGTCATTTTTTATAAATTCAACTATTTTCTCTTGTGGCCTATATGTACGCATCTTTTATGTGAAATACCTTATTCAGGCCAGTACTAAATAAAAAATAACATGCATTTTGTATAATCGCTCTTATCTTATTTTGCAGATTCTGCAAGGTGTATGTAAACTTTTAAGCTTTTTTCAAATATATATACTATTTTTTATATTTATATATATTTTTATATATAAAAGGGTTGCAAACAGCATTTCATCTTGACCTCACAAGGATAACTGAAATTATGTGCGAAACATAGGTGAGTTTAAAGATTAAAAAAAGACAGAAGGACACTGAGGCTTATATTTAGACTGAGCTTAACCACCAAGCCAACTGTTGCCTCTAATGAAAGGTGTCTAGCTACAGCGAGGGCTGCGTTTACTAATGTTTGCCTGTTAAAAGGTGCATGCAGGCGTCATGGGCAGATTTTACAGTTCTATATAGGTTTTATGATCTCCCTGGTATTTAGTTTTACAGACCACTGCAACACCAGCTGTGAGTTACAGACACGGTTAGTGAAATGAAAGCCTGGAGGCAGAGACACGTCAACCAGAAGCACTCTTTACTGGTTTTGTTTCTGATGGTGTTGGTGTAGATGGAGGTACGGGAGTAGATGGTTTAGACTCAGTCAGGATCACTGGCTGGAAGGTTCGGCGTGTGATGGTTTTAACCACCTTGGTTACCTGCAGTGAAAGTATGTTAGTTCAGGAGGCACGAGTTAGAAAAGTATACAGCGATACAGAAATGGAAATGTCGAGTCTTGTAACAGAAAAGAAAAGGAAACAGTTAAATGAAAGCCTGTTTCAAAAGTAGGACTTTTCCCATGAAGCCTCGTTAATAGTCCAGAACTGTCCAAAACACAAACTGGGCTAGAGAATTAATTTTTGATATGAATTATCTGGCTAAACAAGAAAACAAGAATGCCTTCGAGACAAAATATTATTTTTATTGTCTCATTTTGCCCATCACAAAAGAGTAATTCCAGCATTTAATAGAAAAATCCTCTAGCAGGAGGAAGCTGGACAGTTTCCAAGAGCAGAAAACACAGAAGCAGAGAAAGAAACTGAAGATATTTCATCTACACATAAGCTGTTTAACTTTCAACTAAAGGACTGCGCGATTATTAATTTATTTATAATATTTATTTGGCTACTACTTTTATTAGACACAATTTTAAGTTACCTTTGATCATTATATAGTACACAAGTCAGTGTGTGATGTTTCTAGTCTCTAGTATCTTAAGTATCTACCAATTTAAATCATTATAGTCTACCAGTCAAAAGATTATTAATGTTTTTTAAAGAATAAAGTACATTTTAAAATACATTTAAATAGAAAACGGTTATTTAAAATACTAAAAACATTTCAAAGTTTTACTGTTTTTGCTATACTTTGGATCAAATAAATACAGGCTCGGGTGAGCAGAAGAGAATTCTTTAGAAAAACATTAAAAATCTTAATGTTCAAAAACTTTTGACTGGCAGTGCATGTTGCAAACTAACCATTTATGCAAAATGTCATTATTCTAAAATAAACTTTTATACCAACAGATGTGCTAAAAATAAAGCCTGCAAAATAATGCCTTCATAAACAGTATACTGCATATCTACAGTATAGGCACATCTGTATTCAATGTTTGAACATCCTATGCTTTCATCTAATCGGTTATGTTCTGCATGCACAGGATTATGGGATGCAACTTTGCTGCCTACAACATCCGACAATCCTGTGCATGCAGTTCAAAGGTTAATAGCTTCTGATGAAGTGACTGAATGAAGTAAATTAATTAATCAATATCCATTATTTAATATTTTTCATTAATTCCATTTCTATGAATAAATAAACATGGTAGTCGTAATATTACCATGGTTATCTCTACAGCTCACCTGAATTTGATCAAGATCATTAAATATAATGTTACAGTACCCATTTCTTTAGGTAGTACACTGATGCTGACTGTGAATGTAAAGGTACTTCCTTTGGTTTCAAATACATCCAGAGAGTAACAGAATACATATACAGTAGTCAACATTTGAAGTAGATCAAAACCTTCCATCAAAGTTGTCCTAAAATCAGAACAATACCCATTCTTGTCTTAGGACAACTTTGATTAACTTTTTTGATCCACTTGAAATGTTGACTACTGTATTTTATCCTACACATTCAGAGCTCTCCAGCTGGAGCTGATGAACTTACATGACTATAAGCTTGTCTCCACAACCCCAATATCAGCCCAAACACACTAATGTGTGACAGAAGGACCCACACATGTGCGCACACATGCACCTCAAAGTCTGTGATGTTATTCTTCAGTGTTTCATGGATTTGGCAGTGTGTGAGTGGTCTAATGGTGAGAAAGAGTGCAGCAGTATACTTTGCCCTTCACTTCCTTCCCTTGTGTATCAACTGTCAGTTGCGTTACACAGTAGAACAGAGCTGTTCTATGTGTGGAACTGGTTAATGCTTGTGCATGCATTCAGCTGTTTTTGTGTGTGCACTGATGTGTTGTACACTTTACACAATCTTTTTCTCATAAGTTTACATCCCCTTTGCAGAATGTACGATGTTTTAATAAATACGAGAGATCATACATTGTTTTTTAAAATTCCCTAATACACAGCATTACAGATTTTTAAAGTCAGAATAAAATAAAAGTAGTATCATCTTTTCTTCCATACTGTGACATATATTGCTGAAACTAATTATCAGAATTATATAGGGACTTGATTTTATTCATCAGTTATTGCTTAGATGGAGGTAGATTTAAATGCAAACCTGCAGGAATTTGTAAAAAAGTTATGGGATTTCAGCAGGCTAAATGATTGGAGAAATCTGTCATACATAACCAGAGGGAAAAGTCAAAAAGTGTAAATTAAACTTTATTTGGAGTACTACTTGAGCACAATGCACATTTCGTAATATTAAGCCTAAAATATGTTTTAATGTCACTATTGATGAGGATCGTATGATCTTTAAATAATATCAGTCTTTAAATGCACAATATTTAAAGTGTATCTAAAGTTTACTTGCAATAGTTCCACTTTAGCGCAATCAGATATACTTAAGTATATATTTAGTTGGACTTCAGCGCTTCTTCCAAACAATTAAAGTGCATTAAGTACAAAATTAGTTGTTCCAATTTAGCAGACTTTAAAGTTTTGTATACTAAAGGTATGATTGCAGGGTATTTTTATTAAGTACATAATATGTAAATGTATTTGTAGTATACTTACTGTAGCATGAAATGATTTTAAATACATTTTAGTATATTTATTCTTAATTATTTCACTAGGGCAGTGGTTCTCAACTCCAGTCCTCGGGGCCCACTTTAAGTGTCACTGCAAAAGACAAAATAATGACTAAACTGACAACTCTTATTCAAAAGTTTACATACTTTTGGTTTCTAATATGAATCCCTCAATCTTTCCTAGTGGCAAACTGGATCTTGGGGTCATGAACTGCCTTTTTTTTTTATTTTGTACCGTTCTCTGAGGTCAACATCAAAATTATTACATCAAAAACATAATAATTTAGAAGTAATAGGCTATTTTCTGTCCTGTTTTGACTCCCCTCATCAGAACGCTCTGTTTGAATAGATGTGAAGTTTGAATAGACTTGGAAGTAAAAGCCCACTGTTATGATTGACTAACAGTTGTGTATGTTTGACAGCCTACATCCTTCATAGATGGATACTGCTGGGATTTAGGTCAAAAACGCATAAATACTAAGTACAATCTGTAATAACAGACAAAGCAATAGTAATCATGTAATAAAACCAGTTACTTAGACTTCTGTGGTGCGACATTACGTTCAGATTCAATATTGTCGGGAGAGCATTGTCTTTTATTTTCAATCTTTGTAAAAATCCTGTATCGAATTGTGTCTTTTATAATTAATAAATCGGCGGTAAAATGAAGTGAACAAAGGACCAAGTTCTTACTGATGCGGGCTGAAACGCCATTGAAGTTCATCCACTCCTTCCTAACGTTGAGATCAGAAGGAAGGCAGTGCAAAGACTGTTTTTCCTAAACCTGGCACTGCAACTTGGCAGCGTCTTCTTGTATTTGTAGCCATCTTTATCGTTTGGTTTCTGCATAGACCTGTGTTTGCCTCTCTCATCATTTACACCAACGGTTCTCAACTCCAGTCCTGGGGGACCCCTGCTCTGCACATTTTAACATGTCTCCCTTGTTTAACACACCTGACTGAGATCATCAGCCTGTTAGTTCAGTTCATGGATCTCTCTCCTAATAAGCTGATGATCTTAATCAGGTGTGTTAAATAAGGGAGACATGCAAAATGTGCAGAGCAGGGGGCCCCCAGGGCTGGAATTGAGAACCACTGATTTACACTACATGTGTAAATCGATGGGCGGAGCTAAACAGGCAGTGATGTAGATGCAGGTGTTAATTTTCTTCTGCGGAGGTGGTGTTTAGCCACACTATTACATCATAAAGTGGCACATTCCACAACCGTTTTGTCATTGTCAGATGTCGTTTTGGCAGAGTGGCTTCAGCATCAGCTATTTTGAGACTAACGAGAAAGCTTTGAGTTTTGAAAATTACAGGATATTTTTATAGTACACTGACCTCTTACATTTCAAAATATCATCATTTAGATTTCTCAGTTCATTACCCCTTTAGAGACAAATTCAAAAATGCAGTCCAAATGCAATGTTTATATATACCTTCAGCTCTGCAATCAAATAACGTATCTGTTTAGAACCACATGTACTCCAAACAAAAGTTGTGCATACACACAAAGCAACATTTAGTTTCAACGTTTCCACAGCAACGAGAAGCTATCAGCACTCCTGTCTGAAATAAAATAATACCACAGTCTGTAATTGGGATGTTTACATTCCAACATACGGCACCTAACAATATGGCAAAACAGCTGTCTGCTCATGTTACTAACTTTGCTCCTTCACTTTGGCGTAACCATAGTTTCATCAGGGCAGTATTTTTTGTATGATCCCTCCTTTTTTTTTCAAATGCTAAACATTTAGCAGAATCTGCAAGGGGTGTGTAAACTCATGAGCAGGACTGTAGCAGTAAAGGGCGTTAAAAGGTGACCGCTCTGCCAAATGAAGCTTTATGTAGTGATTTCACACCAGCGCTATGATGCTGTGCATTGTTGAGCTTCAATGGGCACAAATAATGGTGACTGACAAGAGGCGTGTGTGAGAAAGCGTATGTGAGGGAGAGATTTTTAACTCACCTTCATATTAGTCACATTGTCCTTTTATAAACAACAAAACAAAGCAAAGGCAAATCAAGAATGTGTGGCTTACAAAACTAAAACAGAAACAAATGGATCTAAACAGAGTTATGACTATTGCTGAGAACATTTCTCTTTAGAATATTAGTAGCAACATTTTTATATCTTGACAGCCTTCAGCTTTCTAGCCTAGCCATTATATCATAATGTATTTTTGCAAACTCTCTCTGGTTCAAAACAGCTGAGCTGTGTTAATGGTAAAGAAGCACTAGTTTGTTATGTTAATCCCTCTGTCTGCTCACTAAAGAGCTGATTGGGTGAAATTAAACACCAGCTTGTTCTAGAACCCTCTGACTACTGTAAACCACATCAAAACACCTACAACTAATATGGACAAAAGCTTTATACCAGTGTTGTTATTAAAATATATATACATTAATTTAAATTGACAAAAACTGAAATTAGACGTTGCCTTACAATACAATATGTTTGAGGTTAAATTATTAGAAAAAAATACTAGAACTAAACCTGAAAAAAAAAAAAATACAAAAATACATAATATATACACTACCAGTCAAAAGTTTTTGAACGGTAAGATTTTTAATGTTTTTTTTTAAAGTCTGCTCACTAAGCCTGCATTTATTTGATCTAGCAAAAACAGTAAAATTTTGAAATATTTTTACTATTTAAAAATACTCTTTTCTATTTGAAAAAATGTAAAATGTAATTAATTCCTGTAAGCAAACTAAATTTTCAGCATCATTACTCCAGTCTTCAGTGTCACATGATCCTTCAGAAATCATTCTAATATGCTGTTCAAGAAACATTTTTATTATTATCTATATTATAAATAGCTTGGAGTCAGTATCATTTTTTTGGGGGTGTTCTTCTGAACTTCCTGTTCATCAAAGAAACTTGAAAAAATTCTACTCGGCTGTTTTCAACATAAAAATAAAAATAATGAATGATTTTTGAGCAGCAAATCAGAATATTAAAATGATTTCTGAAGGATCATGTGACTGGAGTAATAACGCTAAAAGTTCAGCTTTGAAGTCACAGGAATAAATTAAATTTCAAAATATATTAAAATAGAAAACAGTTATTTTAAATAGTAAAAATATTTCAAAATTGGACTTTGGATCAAATAAATGCAGGCCTTAATGAACAGAAGAATGATTAAAAAATTTTTTTAAAAAATCAAAAACTTTTGACTGACAGTGTATATAAAACTTTAACTAAAATTACAAAAAAAAGAGATAATAATAAAATAATTTACTTTTACTTATTAAAAAAAATCAAATATACTACTAATAATATTAATAGCATAATAAAAGCACTAAAATAACACTGATTTATACAAATACAGATTTTTGTCCATGTAAAATGTCAACATGAACAATTCTTCTTGATTCCTCTTCTACATTTTATTCAATTCATTAACATATTCAGTAACATCTGATATCTGTAACATCTGATATCATTAACATATTCAGTAACATCTGTTTTTACTTAAGTATAAAACAGCTCATCTCCTAGAAGGAGCTTTTTATAATACCTCATCAAAGAACATCCCCACAAAATGTTGTGAGCATGAATGCACTTGTGTGCATTTGCATATCTAATAATGTCATATTACACACAAACAAAAGATTTTTCAAAATATAGCAGATTTAAGCAGCGGTACCTTAGTCTCTGTGCGGCGTGTAGTCCCATCCTCTGAGGTAACCACAGAAACATGCGAAGTGGGTGTGCCAGGGTCTTCTTCTATGGTTACAGTCTCCTCCACAACCTCCTGGGGCTCCTGCATCATGGCCAGTGACGTCTGGTTACTGGGGCTCTGCTCCTGTGGGACAAAGCAGAGGGTGGTGGTTCAGGGTCAGAGGTCACTGCTGTGGGATTAGCTGAATGTTCAGGAAAACCTCAAATAATAGACGAGGGGATATTTTAATTTTGCTAATGCTTTCTATTCATAAGAAAGCATACAGCAAATGAATGACAAATAAAATGCACATACATGCATATTGTATATATACAAACATACAGTGCTGCTTGAAAGTTTGTGAACCCTTTAGAATTTTCTATATTTCTGCATAAATATGACCAAAAAGTTAATCAGATTTTGAAGTTTTGAAAATTGACAAAGAGAACCCAATTAAACAAATGAGATGAAATATTATATACTTTGTCATTTATTTATTATGAAAAATTATCTAGTGTTAAATATTTGTGAGTTGCAAAAGTATGTAAATCTCTAGGATTAGCGGTTAATTTGGTTTATTTAAAGAACAGGGATCTATTAAAGTCTGATCATGTTTGTGAAAGTGAATCATGGCACAAACAAAGGAGATCTCTGAAGACCTCAGAAAAAGAGTTGTTGTTGCTCATCAGGCTGGAAAAGGTTACAAAACCATCTCTAAAGAGTTTGGATTCTGAGGAAATGGAGCAAATTCTAGACCACAGGTACCCTCACCAAAAGCGGTCGACCAACAAAGATCACTCCAAAGGAAGATGTATAACAGTTTCAGAGGTTGCAAAGAACCCCAGGATAACTTCTAAGCAACTAAAGGCCTTTCTCACATTGGTTAATGTTGAAGTTCATGAGTCCATCATCAGGAGAACAATGAACAACCATGGTGTGCATGGCAAGGGTGAAAGCCACAACTCTCCAAAAAACACTCCTGCCTGTCTGCAGTTTAACAAAGATCATGTGGACAAGTCAGAAGGCTATTGGAGAAATGTTTTGTGGATGGATGAGACCAAAATATAATTTTTGGTTCAAATAAAAAGTTTCATGTTTGGAGAACGACTTGCCATCATTGATGGAACAATAAATTCTGAATTATACCAGCAAATTTTAAAGGAAAATGTCAGGACATCTGTCCATGAACTAAAATCTAAAGAGAAAGTGGGTCATGCAATAAGACAACAACCCAAGCGTAGAAGTCATTCTACCAACAAATGGTTAAACAAGAACAAAGGTAATGTTTTGGAACGGCCGAGTCAAAGTCCGGACCTTAAACCAATTAAAATGTTCTGGAAGGACCTGCAGCAAGCAGTTCTTAGGAGGAAACCCACCAGCATCACAGGGTTCAAGTGTTTCTGTACTGAAGAATGCAGTTACAAAAAACATTACCTGCAGTTATTGCTTTAAAAAAAGGTCACGACAGATTAGGGCTGCACGATTAATCGAATGCGTTTATGAGGCGCGCTTAGTCAGTAAAGCCGGTACTTTGATTAGTAGTAAAGCTCCATCAGGTGCGTTCAGCTGGAGCGGCAATTAATACACAGAGCCGTAAATCACTGACAAGCTATGCCAAATTGCACTCATAATCGAATGCGATTCATCTGCGATTATGAGCGCGATTTGACGTAGCTTGTCAGTGATTTACGCATTCGATTAATCGTGCAGCCCTACGACAGATACTGAAAGCCAAGATTCACATACTTTTGCACCTTGCAAATATTTAACACTGGATCATTTTTCTCAACAACTAAATGACAAAGTATATATTTTTGTCTTATTTCTTTGATTGGTTTCTCTGTCAACTGTGCGAAAATCTGAGGATGTTTTGCGTTATATTTATGCAGAAATACAGAAAATTCGAAAGGGTTCACAAACTTTCAAGCAGCACTGTATATATCCTACTGCAAAAAACACAATTATATAAAACCCTGGAGTGTTGAATCTTCATGGTACAATAATATTAGAAGGCTCAACATGTCTGCTTAAGAGAGAGAGAAAAAAGAAAGCTCTTGAGGCCTCATGTCATCAGGCGAGATGGTAAATAAACAACAAACAAACAAACAATCAAAAATAAAATGCTTCCTGAAGCTATAGTACTTGTAAATGAAAACATGAAGCAAAGGTGGTTGAGGCAACTGTGAAAACACTACAGATGACACAGAAACAAACAAAAGCAAACACTACAATCAGTCTGGGGAGAACTGTGTGTGTGTGTTGGCGGAGCCCACAGGAGGCCCGATGAGGGATGATGCCAGAGGTAGCCATTTGTTTTCCATCCATCTTTGAATGCATTAACGAGCAGGCAGTTTTTCATTGATTAGCATAGCGGAAGGCTTCAAAGTCTGCGCCAGGCCAAATTGATCCGTAGCCCGTCTCGCTAATCATTGACTTCTAGCCTTTCATGTGTCAGTATCATTTCTCTGCGCTGACAGTTTGCACTGCCTGTCCAACCTCAGAACTACATTCTTCTAAGAGAAACCCAAGTCAAAAGAAACTTTTTCTTCTTTCTGGAGTGATTACATTTTAATTGTTCCATTAATTGGCCTAAGACAGGGGTGTCAGTACATGAATTGATTGAAACCGATGATTGATGAGGATAAAAACATCTCAACTGAAGTGGCTCACTCCTAATAGCTGAGTGCCACATGGATTATGCAGGCGTACCGCACAGAAACAAAGCTTTGATTAACTTTCTGACAGGCCAGAAGCTGACTTGAGCAGAATTCAATATGAGAAAGTAATGAGAGACTTTTAAAGAGCCTATTAGCACCCCTGTGAAAGCACAGATAAATATGCCTCTTTTCAACATGGATTTTTAAATGGGAATCACGGCATAACATGAGAAATGAACACTGAAAGTATCCGTTTCTAATGACATTATGCTAATAAGAATCGAAACTAGGTCTCGGTTCTGCACATACGTTGGTTGCACTTCATGGTCATTTACTGTATCGTCAGCCTGAAGGAGCAAAATATAGTGCTAATCTTTTCTTTGTATGCAATTACAAACCAATTTTTTAAACTCATCTGTAATTGTCCTCTATCTGTGAATTATTAATATTTACTTTTACTAGATTAAAAGATTAAAAAGGATCATTTTCAGACTGTGAAAAAGCTGTGAGAACTAAAACAAACTTGCATTCCAAAGTTGAAAATAAACATGCAAAAAGTAAAGAAAAGAGTAAGGAAAATATCTACGATGTCTCTGGGGACATTATTAAACGGAGGCTACATCAAACCACCTAGACGCTGTCTAGAAAAGGTCGTCCACAAAACTGTCTGCTCGAAGGAGGGGGATACTCTTGGGAGCAGCTTCAGAGAGGCCAACAATCACTTTGTAGGAGCTACAGAGTTCAGAAGCTCAGGAGAACAGAGTTTAAGGCAAATAAGAGTGAAAAGATGTGTGAGGGAAGTAAATTACTTCACTATAGCAAAAAAAATCACCAGATGTTGTGCACCACTGTCTTGTAGTTCATTGAATATCTTTATGGAATAGATACTGTATGGCACTCAATAGATATTCAATGGCAGATACACTGCCGTTCAAAAGTTTGGGATCAATATGATTTTTTTTTTACGTTTCTAACACTCATCAAGGCTGTGTTTAATTGATCAAAAATACAGAAAAAAAATGTAATATTTTTACGATGTAACAAAGTTTTTCTATTTTAATATACATTAAAATCTAATTTATTCCTGTGATCAAAGCTGAATTTTCAGCATTATTACTCCATTATTCAGTGTCATATGATTCTTCAGAAATCATTCTAATATGCTGATTTATTATCAGTGCTACTTAATTTTTGGGAACGTGCAATTTCTTTAGGATTCTTTGATGAATAAAAGGTTAAAATTACAGCATTTATTTAAAATAGAAATTTTTACTAACAATAAACACTATTGTTCGAAAGTCTGGGGTCAGTACATTTTTATTCTTTTTTTTTTTTTAAAGAAATTAATACTTTTATTCAAGGATGTGTTAAATTGATAAAAAGTGATGGCAAAGTCTTATATTGTTAGAAAAGATTTATATTTTGAATAAATGCTCTTCTTTTTAACTTTTTATTCATAAAAGAATCATGAAAAAAAAAGTTCCAAAAATAACTGGCAGCACAACTGTGGCCAGCATAGATAATTCTAATAATATTAAAAGCATATTAAAATAATTTCTGAAGGATCATGTGACGCTTAAGTCTGGGGTAATGGCTGATGAAAATTTAGCTTTGCATCACAGGAATAAATTATATTTTAAAGTATATTAAAACAAAAACCACTATTTTATATTGTAATAATATTTTTGCAAAATTACATTTTTTTCCGTATTTTTGATCAAATAAATGCAGCCTTGATGAGCATAAGAAACTTCTTTAAAAATAAGTCTTATTGATCCCAAACTTTTGAATGTCAGTGTATTTTAACTGGTTTTGAGCTACATTTAACATGATTAAAAAAAACTAATTTTTTAAAAATTTTACTGTTTTATCTAACAATTTTTCCACAGTTTATGTTTGTGAAAACAAGTGGAAAAAAAGAAATCTGCCATTGAAAATTACTTTGCAGTACATCTAGTCAAATGTCCTTGTTGTAAGGACATCCAGATGTTCTTGCTGGAAAACAAGATGCACATACTGATTATTTATTTCTTTATTTTTAACTAATAACTGGCAATCTCTTAGAAATCTACACAGACTATTTTATTAGCAACCTTACTACCTTTCTGTCTATTCATGGTCAGAAAGCTTTCAGATTTCATCACAAATATCTTAAATTGTGTTCCGAAGATAAACAAAGGTCTTGCGGTTTTGGAACGACATGAGGCTGAGTAATTTAAAAAGAGCTCCACTTCCAGAACAACAATTTACAAATAATTTAATCACCCACTTGTCATCCAAGATGTTCATGTCTTTCTGTCTTCAGTCGTAAAGAATTTATGGTTTTTAAGGAAAGCAGTTCAGAATTTTTCTCCATATAATTGACTTCATTGGTGCCCCGATTTTGAACTTCCAAAATGCAGTTTAAATGCAGCTTCAAAGGGCTCTAAACCAATTTTTTTTTTTTTTTTTCAAAAAATTAAAATTTGTATACTTTAAGCACAAAAGCTCGTGTAGCACAGGCTCTGGGATGTGCGTCCACTATGCTACCAATTAGTAATGGGTCATTCTATTAGGTTCTGTACTGGAATTAGTTCACAGGTTTCGAGTCTTTGGGTTTTTCGAGTCGCTCGTTCATCTTATGGCACGTCTGTCACATGATGCTAGTTTTGCTAAAATGAACGAAATGACTCAAAAAAAAGATTTGTTCATTTTGCTGAACGAGACTCAAAGGTCCGAATTGGTAAAATGATCCGAACTTCCCATCACTACTACGAATCACGTCTAAGTTCAACGTCTGTGTACTCCGGCTCAAAAAGGTAGAGTATGTCGAAAAACTCCATCTTATTATCTCCTACAACTTCAGAATCGTCCGACATCGTTGTACCTTTTTGTTTGTAAACAGCGTTTGACTTACTTGCACTTTCTTAGTGTTTGCGCGGTCGCTTTGTAAAGACTGGGTCTGTGGTTCCGCCTACGTTCCACATGACCTTTCGATATGATTCAATAGTACGTAGCGTCGTGAAAGCGCATCCCAGAGCCTGTGCTACACAAGCTTTTGTGCTTAAAAAGTATACAAATTTTTATTTTCCGAAAAAAATGACCGATCATTTCGCCAGATAAGACCCTTCTTCCTCGATCGTTTAGAGCTCTTCGAAGTTGCATTTAAACTACATTTTGGAAGTTCAAAATCAGGGCACCAATGAAGTCCATTATATGGAGAAAATTCCTGGAATGCTTTCCTCAAAAACCATAATTTCTTTATGACTGAAGACAGAAAGACATGAACATCTTGGATGACAAGGGGGGTGAGTAAATTATTTGTGAATTGTTGTTCTGGAAGTGGACTTCTCTTCTTTAATGACAGAATTTTCGTTCTTTAAAACACTGATAGACATTTTCTGTACTACTACAAAGGTTCCTCACATTTGAACCTTATGATCAGCACAATACTGCCACTTACCCAAACAGGAACCCTTGCAGAAATATACAAAAGCAAAATGAGATCTGTGGGAAAGCCGGAGCCAGATCTAGTTTATTTACAGTATAAAAATAAACACCTGACCATAACATCAATACCTTTCAGAATACACACAGGATGTAAAAGTTTAATGTTCACCAGCCATCCATGATGTTTGCTTTTCCAGCGAAAATTCCCCTTAAATGATGGGGCATAAGCCCATTAAAAAAATACCACACTCATGAGCTCATTTTTTGTTTCCAACAACAACAAAAAAAGTCACCTCAGTCAGCCGGACAGAGATGCAGCCCAAAAAGGCAGGCTGAGGATTTTGACACCAACCTGAGCATCATTCAGTATGGTCTTTATCGCGGATGATCCGCGCCGCATGGGGGAAATCTGCTGCCTCAGATAGCAGCTTTGCCTCCATGACAACTATTACACAGGTGAACTCCTGAACCCGCCGTTGCGTTTTGTGTGTTCATGCACGTGCGCTTGCATAGCACGTCTTGCATAATTGAGAGCGTTTCAGTTGAGTGAGTTTCTGGGCAACCCAACGGGCTTTCGAAAATGAGCCTCTTTTTAATGCATTCTATTTTTAGAGAGAAAGGAACACCCATAATTCCTTTCTTCTGGAGAAAGACAGTAGACTGACAATAATTATAAACATCCGGGGCATGTCTAATACATTAATCACAGGTTTCTTTACACTTCTTCCTTAGTTATGCATGTAGTAAACGCTTCAACACGCGAGAGTCTCTGAGCATCGAAAACAGATTCGAAGCTGTGGGAGAATCGGGTGTTCCTTAGCAACATGCCAAAGACCGATTGTTAACAAGGACTTTGTTAAGGAAACAAGTTAGAGAAAAACCAAGACTGGGTTTCTGTACATGAGGAACGCAGCGGCCTTTTCATGAACGTTATATCATGTTTCAAAACCTCTAGTGTCGAATCTGCACATAATTGAGGGTTTGGTAATTGCACAGCGTGGTTTCTTGCGCAAAAGAAATACCAGGTGGGTTTTAATTTCATCCTTTTTTTCCGGCAAGGAGCGACGCGGAGGTGTGTGAGATAAACATCAGACTTCCACAATGGCAAATTGAGACAGAGCTGGAGAAGATAAGGTGAGCCGAGGCAAATAGAGCAGATAGGCAAATGAGAAAAATGATTGGCAATTAAAAAGCTTCTGAATAGGGGAGTCAGTTTGCTATCAGACATGTCCCTGATCCAGACTGGATAAAAAGACCACCCGTCTGCAAAGCTGAGAGAGCAACATTTGTGCTCTCCACATTTCAACAACCAACCAATGCCTTTTTAATTTTCTAATTTTTCTCTAAGGGTGTAATTATTTTTTTCTTTCTTCCCTTTGATGCATAATCTAGAAATATAAAGAGTGGAAAGAAGGATTGGACATCAGAATGTCAAACCTCTCTTAATACTGCTATATTTAGTATGCATGTTGAGTACAGTATGCAAATTTTCTAGATGCACATTGAATGAAGTACAAAAACAGTGCTTTTAGCTTGTCACTGGAGCAAAACTCTCATGTATCTTACATACCCTTAAAGGTGCCTTTTAATACCTAGGTACTGATATGCAACTTTTATAGATAAGGTGCAATTTTAATGGTTCTGCCCCAGTGACAAGCTAAAAGTACAATTTTTACACAAGTTGATGGTGTGCATACAGAAAAAGCGCATACTGTGTTCAAAATGCATACTACAGTATATACTGCAGCAATAGTATAAGTAGTAATTAATACCCAAATAACATAACATATTTGCCAAATCAGATTACTGTGTGGAATAATCCATCCTACATTGCAATGCATTCCATTTTCTGAAAAATGAATGAACCATAATTAATGGACCTTTTTCCCACACTGTGATGACACTTCTACAGTTATTAACACTGGAAATCTAGCAATGTTTTTAACATTTTCATTTAAAAAAAATGTACATTTATAACACTTTGTACATTTATTAAACTTTGTATTATATTACTTTGACACTGGAAGGAAAGGAAAGAAAAGGAATTACTTTATTACTTTACTAATTACAGAAAACTAGACACTGCTGTGAGCGTGTTTCTAAAACAACAGCTGTGGGAGTGATTTTGAAATGATGGTCATCTGTGGTACTTTTATATACCACAAATTTAGACATGCTATTAATTTCATGTACTGTTCACCGACCATATAGCAGGTAAGTATTTGGACAAATAGTTTGATCTTCTTTAAAGGAAACCCCAGGTTTTAAGACTTGTATGCCTTAATATAACGTAAATGTTGTCTCTTACTGAAATATACTGACGCTACCTGGTGCTATTTTTACTGCAACACCAAAAATTAAATATTGATACGATGAGGACAGCTACTGAAAGAGCGACAGGTGGCAATGGATATAAGCATACCCAGATAGCACATGTACGTCTACAAGATGTCTGTTAAAGATCTTGATCTGGAAAGCATCTGCTGCGTACAAACATCTGAGAGATGTCTGTAAGATGTCAGTTTTACATACATTCTAAATCATAAACATCTTAAAGACATCTAATGGACGTCCATTTGACATGTGATAGGAAACGTCTTATCTTGCAGATGTACATGCAGACGTCAAATAGATCAAATGCCGTACTGGCAGTTTTTACTAAACATGGGTCTAAACACCCCTGGATATCGACTGGAACTTCTTCAGTGGCTACGACAAACGTCAACCGTCGACGTGTTTACATCCTGACATTTACCTGTTCTCGTATCTGCCGTTTGTAACCTTTTTTCAGAAGCTGTGGTCTACTAAAAGCCTCAAAGGCATCAGGGCTAAAGTGGAGAGAACAAAGACGCAGGTCTTTAGGAAGTTCTATTCATCCACAGGCATCTTCCCATTCTTTTCTCATCTTTTTATAGCTAGGAAAAGCAGTGAAGCCGTACATCGCTTCTCTTGTTGCCCTTCGACAATACCTTTAGTTGAAAATTACAACTACAGGCATCGTATCAGTATTTCATTTTCCGAGATGTGCATTCAGTTGTGCTGCAGTAAAAATAGCAACAGGTAGTGAGTGCAACTCACTTCAAAATAATGGCACCCCTACATAGTCCAAAATATGTATAAAACAATGTGAATTTTTTCAAATATTGTAAATCTTTCATGGGTTTTCTACTACATATTTCTGTAAGAGACATTCATGACCCTGGACCACAAAACCAGTCATAAGGGTCAATTTTTGCTTGTGTTAAGGGGTGTGCCAGATGATTCTAGGCTTGCATTGTTAACATAGAAATCACAAAACCAGCCTCATTTTCTCTCCCCAGTTCAAACCCCCAGATCTTCCTTATTCATTTATATTTTAAAATACCTAGTCATACAAGTAATATGAAAAATACAAATTATTTTAGGAAAATTAAATATTTGCCATATGCACTTAATGTGTACATTATTCTACTATTACATCATATAGACATTCGTACTAGAATTTAATACCACAGTTTAACAGGTAAATGAATTTATCAGAGATGGAAATTCAACAAACAAACACACACACTGTTAAACTTATATTTGTGCACATAACATGAGTCGATCTGTGGAATTCGTGAATTTCGTCCGACGGTGTTTCTTTCACAGGCTTTTGGCTGCTTTATTTTTTACTGACCACCAGATCGCGCTGTTTTCAACACACCTGAAGCTTTGAATTTTTTCCTGAAATAGTCAGAGGAAATGTCAGTGCTTCACAAGGCTTCATTTGCCCATCACGACTGTTAACTGTTGAATGAATGAGTGTCACGTCCCACTTGTTTACTACGAACCGGAAGACGCTCCCACTTTTGACGCAAGGCCTCATGGGGCGTAGGAAACTTGTGGATACATCATCTGAAAGCTGAATACATCCTGTTGTTAGGAGACACATGACATTAATCCAATACGTGTTTTAAAACCAACTCCAAATATCCAACATATCTGATACCCTCTGACTGGACGAAATCCTGCCATGTGCCCATCATACACTACACAATTTTCTGCGAAACTGGGACAAAAATCCTGCCAAAAGTTGTGTAGTGTATTACAGCCTTTAGATTCATTTGTGACCCTGGACCACAAAACCAGTCTTAAGTTGCACGATATATTTGTAGCAATAGCCAAAAAATACATTGTATAGGTCAAAATGATTGATTTTTCTTATATGCCAAAAATCATTAGAAAATTAATGTTCCATGAAGATATTTTGTACATTTCCTACCATAAATATATCAAAACCTAATTTTTGATTAGTAATATGCGTTGCTAAGAACTTCATTTAGACAACTTTTAAAAGTGATTTTCTCAATATTACAGCACCCTCAGATTCCAGACTTTCAAATTGTTATATCTCGGCCAAATATTGTCCTTATTGTCCTTAGCTTATTTATTTAGCTTTCAGATGATGTATAATGTGACTTTATGACTGGTTTTATGGTCTATGGTCACAGTTGTCTCCAATTCATCTTTCCAGTTTCACTTCAACTATTTAAAAACGAGCAGGAAGATGTTTACACAGTGCACTCTGCACAGTACCCACTGACTAGTAAGCTAGCATTCCATTCCACAACCACGCTGCAAAAAAAAATCTCAAATTTTCTTTCAAATAATTTGTGTCCGATTAATAGTTTCATAACGGTTTGCACAGCGTGCGAAACATCTTCAACTAATTTAATATCACTCCAGAGAAGGTCACAAAGATACAGAGAAGATTAGTTTTCGTGCCACCACTTTGTTCATTACCGTCACCATGCATCACCTGGGCCGCAGCCTCGCCGTCAGTAATGCATCGCACTCTGGCTAACAGGATTTCAGTCAGACCTCACGACAGCAATCATCGGTAAGATCTTACACAATTAATCCCTTTGCCAAGAGCGTTTGTATAACCTTGGGCCGTACGAGTTTCCCATCAACTTGCTACTTTTCCGCATCCATCTTCACGACCGAGAGTCACAACCGCCATGGCCAGGATGCGACAGCAAACAGAAATTGGCTTTCATTTCACTGTGCTGTACTTGTGGAAAATTGAGCAAATAAATCAGACGATTTGAAAAACAAATAACTGAAAAGAAGGCACTCGAATCTCCTCCGTATGACTGCCTGGGGATGGTGAGCGGAAGTAAAATGGAGGAGGGTAATTGGATGGAGGGGACACAACGAGTGACAAGAGAGCAGCTGAAGCCAAAGTGGTCTGGTTCAACCAGGCCTGAGCCAACGGATAGATGCGTCCCAATGGGCCGGAATGTTGCGGGAAGAGGGGAGGAGGGGTCGATCTGTGGCATTCCACAGAGAGCCGGGAGTAACGGATGGTCAAAAGCGTTTAGAGACGACGGCTGGCAGATAAGCTTAACCGAAAAAGGGATGGAAGGACGAGGGATGAAAGAGAAAAGGCAAGGTAGAGAAGCTAGCGGGCTGTAATGGCTCTGCTAATCTCTTTGTCCTCCTGAGTGATCCAGTGCCAAATCTCCATCCTCTCATCGTCTCAGAACACGGGGGCCTCATTTTAGACATTCCTCACTCTTTGGCCGCATCCGTTTCTCTAACAACAGCTTTGGGAAGCCTTTTTCTCTCTCCTCTGGCTCCCTTGACCACCCCTTTTGTTCTCTTGTTCCAGATTCCCAGGTCTAGACAAAAAAACAAAACTGGTGAAGAATCTCAAAGGACACCCTCTTTGAAAAAAAATAGTATTTACTCAACGAAGCACAACTTTTTTTGTCTGGCGCAGGTTTTAAGCTTTGTTTGCATAATGAATAAAAATACATGATCTACGTGATTCCATTAACCCCCCATCAGTCTTGCTAGATGAAAAATATTTTTGCGATGGTAATTTTGAACATCTGGAATGAATTAGTCACGTATCCAAGTTACACCCTTCTGAAAGATTTCTGGCACGGCGTGGCTTTACAGCGGGGCTTGAAAAAGCACACAATCGCCCGCACTCTCACACTTTCACTCATATAATTCAGCTTACGGTCAGCGCTCCCTTTCTGGAATGCAACCCTGACAACACAGCCAGAGCGTATATCACTTCTGTTTGCCTATAAAACTCGGTAAACAGAGTAAGGAGGAAGCAAAAAAAAAAAAAAAGTAAAACAAAAAACCTTAAGCCTTCCAACAGTAGTAGAACAAAAACAGGAGTTTGCTTTAGGTAAAACAGTGGCTATGTTTCCATCACCCTCTTTTTATGCACATTTTGAAGTATTGCATCAGAAACGAGTGACAGAAACAGCAAAATTCACAAAAGCTCACTTTTTTTTGGTTTTTGAATTGTGCGAAAAAGGTTAATGCAAATAATGGGAGATGTGTCACGTGACTTGACTAATTAGCAGACCGATCTCATTGCATGACATCTGAAACGTTGTTATGGTCATTCTGAAATGCCTGAGCAAAGTCTGTCGTCAAAGTATTTCGGTATAATTGCCTCCCTGAACTGTCTTACAAGACCCAAACAGTTGGCATCTGCCTCTGAAAGCAATGACCACATTTATTGTGTTTCGTCTGCTCTCTCTGAGGTGTCATTTATTCTATATATAATAAGTCATTTATTATATATGAAAATTATTATATTCAGTGGCTTCTCCTACTTTTCTTAGTGATGTTTAGTGCCAGTTTATCAGGAAGTGGTGATTTTGTTCTCTATTCACTCGTTGGATGGAAATGGTGCTTATTTGCCAAGGTTTTATGTCATAGTCCAATTTTGCACATTTTTTAAGATAAATTGGCAACTTTGGATGGAAACCCAACTAGTGTCATGAAAGATAATCAAAACATTACACTATGATTGTGGGCAAATAAAATAAAATAAAACAATCTAATTAACTAAACATGCAGAATTTAGGTCAAATAATAAATAATAAAATACCATAAAAAAGAAAAGAAAAAAAAGAAAAATCCATAATATTTTACATTTATAAAACAAACAAATTAACTAAATACGCAGGATTTAGGTCCAAAAAAGTAATCAAAACTTTACATTATAACTGCAGACTAAATAATAATATAAATAAATAAATAAATAAATAAATAAATAAAAATAAAATAAAATAAAATAAAAAAATACAAGTCAGCGCCGATAGCCTTGTGGGCAGTGCGTCGACATACAGCGTCATTGCGCGTCGGGCGTCCCGAGTTCGAATCCCGGCTCGAGGACCTTTCCCGATCCCGCCCCCTTCTCTCTCTCCCACTTTGCTTCCTGTCAGCTATGATCTGTCCTATTGTAATAAAAACAAAAATACCAAAATAAATCTTAAAAAAATAAATAAATAAATAAAATAATTTAGAAACCAGCAATGTATCTAACAAAATATGTAGGATTTAGGTCAAAACAAATAATCAAAATCGATTTTCAAGTTAGGAGGTTAATCAGTTAATATATGCTACCATAACAAGATCATCACTCATTTAAAAAAATCTATCATTCTTTTAAATGATAGAATCACTTTGCAATTCAAGTGGGATAAAATCTTGCATGACATCAGACTACAGGAGGAGCAATGGCCTTGTAGGAGTTGTTTATTTGATGTGAAAATGATGGAGTAATGCACAGTGTCACTGCATGAAATGGGTCAAGCAACTTCAGGCTATTGCTACCCAGGGTTTCAGAGGGCGAAATCCCATACGGACATACATCAACAACAGCACGCACCGCAAATACTGTTTTCTGGCTGCGAGTCAGCAATGTGGTCTCTCCAGGGAGAGGCGCTGGGAGCCTTTGCCAAAAGATCAGTTCACGCGGGGTCTCCGGGCTGTGGCCATGTGCAGGGCAGGAAAGACATGTGTTTGACTTCCCCCTGTCACTGCACTTGCTCCCGCTGTCCTGTTTGCTACTTCCACCACTGAAGGTCCAGCTGTTACCAGATCAAATATCAGGCCCGGGGACCAGCCTGCCTCTGAAACACAGTCACACAGCCAGAGGGCCAGATAGCGGCGGTGGGCCTTCACGGACACTTTAACAGCCTGGGATGACTGATTGCTCAGTTCACACTTTCTGTCTATCACATCCTTATCTCGTCCTAATGCGCAGCCACTCAGAAGTGATTAAATCAGCGATAGACTTTATGATTGTGCGTGTGTGTGCGAACGAGCGGCCACAAAGTCACACCAGTCTCTCTAACACATGCTTCAGGAAAAGGAAGGACATGCTGTCATGGAAACCCTTGATTTACAACACGGCTTGTATTGTGCAGTCAGATAAAGGCTGTGTAATATATCCAACACACATATACAGAGCTCCAGGCTTAATGCAATCTATCCTGCTCTGCCTTGACCTGTTTAAGGAGGTTATATTCTTCACGATTCTATATTTATGAAGCCACATGCATAGATTTGTAACAAATAGCCACGTGAACTGGTCTTGTAGTCATCCATCTCATCGCCAAAACATTACTTTTGCACGTCAAGGGCCTCTCCGCACCTGAACTATACTTCACAAATGCTAAAAGTGACTGGCATTTCATGGCCCATTGACTAATGCATTGCAGCGCTGCTCTGTGTATGCATGCAGCGCACGGCTGAAGCGTTCGGGAAAGACGTCTGGGAGCTTGATCAACCATCTGCACGTTACGGCGTCACAGAGACGGAGCTGTGAAATCGAGGAGCGGCCGGACGATCCATTAGAAACCCACACGGTGCTGTCTGTGCCGCCGAGATGTGGATATTCATACCTCATGTGAAAGGCCCATCTGTAAGCAATATTCTCTCAGGATCCATGTGAGCCCTAAAAGCACAAGCTACATGAAGAAACTGGATCTGATCCTTGGGGCTTTGGGAGGCAGCGGAGGAGAAAAGCTCTACAGCATCAGCTATTGTTGCTTGTGTATAATGATACAAGATATTTTAGGACCACAAACTTTTAAATGGTACTTTATGTAATTTTAACTTTTTATTTACTAAAGGATCCTGGAAAAAAGTATCAAAGGTTACAACAAAGTATTAAGCAGCACAACTGTTTTCAGCATTGATAATAAATCAGCATATTAGAATGATGCTGAAAATTCAGCTTTGCATCACAGGAATAAATTACATTTTAAAATATATTCACATGGAAAACAGTCATTTTACATTGAAATAATATTTCACAATATTACTGTTTTTTCTGGATTTTTGATCAAATAAATGCAGCCTTGATGATCTCAAACTTTTGAACGGCAGTGTATCTTTTAGCAAATCAATGTGCGTTTATAAAACAATGATTATTTTGAATAAATTGATGAATGTAAATAAAGTCATTGTAAATTGCTCTCTGTGAAACAAACTGTTTCTAAAACCATACTAAATAAATATAAATACACACATTATCACCTAAGCTAGATGTATTTGACCAAAAATACAGTAATAATAATAATATGATAAAATATTACAATTTAAAACAAATGTTTTCCAATTTAATAATACATTAAAATATTTCAAAATGTAATTTATTTCTGAATTTTCACCAGCCATTACTCCAGTTTTCAGTCACATTATCCTTCAGAAATCTCTAATATGCTGATTTAGTGCTCAAGAAACTTTTCTTGTTATTATTAATGTTGAAAACGGTTGCGCTGCTTAATATGTTTTTGAAAAGAGTTTTTTTTTTTTTTTTCAGAATTCTTAGAAGAATCATTTATTTATAAATGTCACTTTTGGTAAATTTAATGCATCCTTGCTGAAAAAAAAAAGTATTAATTTCTTTCCAATAAATAAATAAATACATTTATTTATTTATTTTGAGATTTAATCGATTTAATAAGCTTTTCATTGATGCGTGTTTTGTTATGACAGGACAATATTTGGCCAAGATACAACTATTTGAAAATCTGAGGGTGCAAATTAAGTTCTTAGCCATGCATATTACTAATCAAAAATTAAGTTTTGATATATTTACGGTAGAAAATTTACAAAATATATTCATGGAACATGATCTTTACTTAATATCCTAATGATTTTTTGATAATTTTGACCCATACAATGTATTTTTGGCTATTGATACAAATATAACCGTGCTACTTATGACTTATGGTTTTGTGGTCCAGGGTCGCATATAGTAAATAAAAAAAATATGAAAGTCTTACAGCATTCTATTTTTTTTAAACCAAAACATAAGATGGACATACTTATAAGAACATGATTTTTTTCTTCCTGTGTGAACTGTGCATTTTTTAAACGTAACAGACTTATGAATTCTCTATAAACTCATGCCCATGCAGCAAACAGTAGGTTAAGTTGTGTCCATCAAACAGAGACTAAAAAGTGAAGAGACGGGCCAAAAGCAATGAGACAAGATATAAAGAGATACACATGGACTGAAAAGGAGAATAAAATAGAAAGAGAGTCATACTGGGGCATCATTAGTTCTAATGTATTCCAGCCCACTGCCATTCAATTTCAGTGGCCCACTATGAAGGTGTGTTTGATTAGTGGCAGATTGGATTTTGATTTCTGGAATATTGCCTCCTAATTGCCTGTTTAGATTTCTAATCATAGATTAATGGCACACAACAAAAGAGCTTGTGGATAATAAACCAATAGCTGAAGCGTAGCTAATTCATTCCCCCTACTCTGCTATGGAGAAAGAGCGCTCTTTCATTACACAAAAACAAAGGGCATTATTGTGTGTGACTTGCTTTTATAACAATCAACGAGTCTCTGTCGGCTGTTGCACAAACCGTGACCTGTAAAACACGCTCTTTATGAAAGTATCACTGAATCTAGTGTCATAATAAATGATCGGTTTAGCAGCTCACAGAAGTTACAGAAAGACTACTGAGTATCTCTGTAACAAGCCTGGGACGTGCCAAAGAAACTCAGTCTACACTGAGGCATCAATCATTTTCGTAAAAACAAAACTAAATCTGAGGTTAGACAGACCAGTTATGCTATAAATATCTCATGGAGTAATTAAAAGTCATTAAGTGTGGGAAAAACTCAATAAATAAACCTACAGACAGACAAGAATATTTCACTTAAAATTTAATTAAATTACATAACAAACGTGACTGATTTAATTACTACACTAACAGTCAAAAGTTTTTGAACAGTAAGATTTTTAATGTTTTTTTTTTTTTAATAAGTCTCTTCTGCTCACCAAGCCTGCATTTATTTTATGCAATGTACAGCAAAAAAAATGTAAATTTTAAATATTTTGAATATTTAGAATAACTCTTTTCTATTTGAATATATTTTAAAATGTATTAAACATTTATTCCTGTGATCAAAGCTAAATTTTCAGCATCATTACTGCAGTTTTCAGTGTCATATGATCCCTTAGAAATCATTCTAATATGCTGATTTGCTGTTCAACAAACATTTTTTATTATTATCATTATCAACATTTAGTAGAAAAATCCATAATATTTTACGTTTATAAAACAAACAAATTAACTAAATACGCAGGATTTAGGTCAGAAAGATAATCAAAACTTTACATTATGCTTTACATTATACATTATGCACTGCAGACTAAAAAAAAAAATTATAATAATAATAATAGATTTATTTAGGATTCTTTGATGAATAGAAAGATTCAAGATTTGGGGGGATTATAGAAATTAATACTTTTATTTAGCAAGGATGCTTTAAATTGCTCAAAAATGATGATAAAGACATTTATAATGTTACAAAAGATTTCTATTTAAGATAAATGCTATTCTTCTGAACTTTCTATTCCTCAAAGAAACCTGAAAAAAATCTACGTAGCTGTTTTTAACATAATAATAATAGTAATAATAATAGTAAATGTTTTTGAGCAGCAAATCATAAAATTAGAATTATTTCTAAAGGATCATGTGAAACTGAAGACTGGAGTAATGATGCTAAAAATCACAGAAATAAATTACATTTTAAAATATATTCAAGTACAAAACAGTTATTATAAATAGTAAAAAACTTGTACTATAAATTTGTACTGTTTTTGCTGTACTTTGGATCAAATAAATCTATGCTTAGAAGAGACTTCTTTTTCTTCACTGTTCAAAAACTTTTGACTGGTAGTGTATTTTTTTTTTTATATCATTGTATCATTAAAATTGTTAATTGCTGTCTGCACGGAAAAAATAAACATGTTGTGCCAGAAACTTGATGATTGAATTATTTTTAGGGTCGGAACAGCCATTACCTGATGCTCTTATAAGATGTCCAAGAGATATCACAGCTGCCCACAGCCGGCCTGATATCAAACCCTCATTAGAGCAGGAAGGAAGTGGCAGTACTGAAAAAGATGGCTTGTTTGTGCGAGCATATCTGTGCATACATCTACGTTTGTGTCATGTCTAGAGATATCCAGCATGCTTCGTCTAATTACAGCTGGATTCCTGTAAGTGTGACCCAAACAGCTCAACCATACAGCTGCCAAAACCATTTAGTTTCACTTCAACACCTCTCCGCTCATCAGCCAAGTAACAATAAAACATCCAACATCGGATTCGCCTTTTAATAAATTGCCAAGTTTGAGCTTTCAAAGCAGTAGCACTAAGACTCAATCACTACTGCAATAACACCAAAAAACTGCCACATATTCAACCAAAAGAGTCTAATGTGAAATAATATGCTTACACTGTCAAGTTTGAAATCAGTTCAGTTTTTTTCTGAAAGAAATTCATATTTTTATTCAACAAGAATGCATTCCTCACAGTAACAGTGACATAATAAGTACAGACTTTATATTGTCACAAAAGATTTGTATTTTAAACACATGCTGTTCTTTTGAACATTTTATTCACCAAAGAATTCAGAAAAAAAATCACAGTTCCCACAAAAATATTAAGCAGAACTGTTTTCAATCCTGATAATAAGCATTGTAAGCATTGCAGCATTGTATCAGTCCAGGAAGGAAATGCTAAGGAGATCTCAAAGCTTTCCTTTCCTAACTGCCTGGAATTCAGCTCCACCCCTGCTGAAGAGGAAGTCAGTTAATCTCATTGTAATGAGAGTGTAAATTATAAACAAAATGACTCACTATAGGATAGTCACAACAAACATTTGAACAGCTTTGATGAACTACAGCTAGATTTGTGCGTCTGTGTTTATTCTGAAATGCGATGACTAATTCAGGAAGGTGGTTAGAGAGTTTAGTCATAAGTAATGCATCTGCCTGACATGTCGTTTTTAAATAGTGAATGAAGTGAGAGCAGGCTGGTGGATCTGCAACACATTTGGGCAGAATTAAAGGGCAACTGTGGTACTTAAAGACATAGTTTATCCAAAAATGAAAATTCTGTCATTACTCACCCTCAAGTCGCTTCAAACCCGTAAGACCTTAGTTCGTCTTCAGAACACAAATTAAGATATTTTTTGATGAAATCTGAGAGCTTTCTGGCTCTGCATAGACAGCAACACAACTGAAATGTTCAAGGCCCAGAAAGATAGTAAAGACATCGTTTAAATGCTTCATGTGTCATTAGTGGTTCAACTGTAATGTTATAAAGCTACGAGAATAATTTTTGTTTTCTTTGCACACCTTCATAAAAATATGGTTGAACCACTGATGTCAAATTAACTATTTTAAAGATGTCCTTGCTACCTTTCTGGGCCTTGAACGTAGTAGTTGCGTTGCCGTCTATGCAGGGTCAGAAAACTCTCAGATTTCATCAAAAATATCTTAATTTGTGTTTCAAAGATGAATGAAGGTCTTACGGGTTTGGAACGACATGAGGGTGAGTAATTAATGACAGAATTTTCAAAATTCTGTTCAAAGGTTTGGAAAAGTTCTGAAAGAAGTTGTATGCTCAACAAGACTGCATTTATTGTATTTGATCAAAAATACAGCAAAAACAGCAATATTGTGAAATATCATTACAATTTAAAATAACTGCTTTATACTTTGATATACTGTATTTTAAAATGTAATTTAATCCTGTGATGGCAAAGCTAAATTTCCAGCAGCCATGACTCCAATCTTCAATGTCATGTGAGCTTTTAGAAATCATTCAAATCTGCTACATTGGTGCTCTAGAAACACTTAGTCTTATTATTGAAAGCAGTTCATTATCAATAAAAGTAATGTTTCTATGGAAACTGTGATACATTTATTTCTGAATTCTTATAAAAATATAAGATTTAAAAGAACAGCATTTTTTAAACAGAATTTGTGTAAATGTAAAAGCCTTTACTGTCACTTTTGATCACTTTAATGCATTCTTTCTGAATAAAATAGTAGTGTATAAATATGTAGATTAAGGGCTTTCAGCTTTTTGATGCCAAAGATCCATAAATATGTTCTTGTTGCAAGGGACTACTTTCTTAAAATAAACAGACAGCTATATATATATTTTTTTCCTCTATGAAGACCCATTTATGCAACTCAGGCTCATGAAAATACATGCCTCTATATACATTTCTGTAACACCATTATTACATACATCACTGCACGTTTAGCAGCAGTTTCAAAGTGAAATCTCTGGTGACTTGCACTAAAACACGTTTAATACGTGACCGTGGCATTTTTTTTTATTACATTAGCACAGACACACATTGCTGCGTTTTTATTATGCTGCTTGAGGTACGTATTGTACGTATTGCATCAAATATCCAGGGAGTGTCGCTAAAGGTTAATGCTCTGTCTTGTTGGAAATAGGCCTATCCCCTACACCAAAACCAACCGTAAACCTAAGCGACTGTGTTAACAAATGCAAAAGTGATATAAAACCACATTTGTTGATGCAGCCGTGCTGTTTTAACTTCCTTATGCCGATTTGAGTTGTTTTGTCGAACTGTAGTTTCACGGGGTTCTTACCAAAGCTCTTCATCACTCAAGTGCAACGCCGTATCGGGTGAGCTACTGAGCAAACTTGCTTAAATTAGAAAACTCAGCTTTATACGTGACGACAACATTCAAAAATATCAGATTTTAAAGGGGTCATATGATGCGATTTCATATTTTCCTTTGTCTTTGGAGTGTTACAAGCAGTTTGTGCATATATAAGTCTCAAACTTCAAGAGATATTCTTTATAAAAGTTAAGACTCAGGCATGCCTTCTTAAAATGACTTGTTCAAACACGCACCCACATGTCTACGTCACGGTGGGGAAAGTTTTGTACTGGTGAAGTTATATTTACAACACTATACCAGAATAGCACAACACAAATAGAGTGGGTGCTGCGCATTTTACAGAGGACTGTTTCTTGAACCTGGGAGAGTAGCCTACAATGCCTGCTGTACACAAAGGGTTAAGGCTATAAAGTGGGGCAATTCCAACTTTGCAAGGACAGTCTGGCACTTCTGACTCACAAACTGTAAGTACCTTTTCATATTTAAAGTATTTGCTACTGACTATTTAAACACGAGTTTTGAGTGGTGGAGAGTAGTGCTGCTTGTTTGTCGTTTCTACAATCGCAAATGTTTATGTAAATGTTGATGTAAAACGTTATGTTTACGCAGCGCGATGCAGCACGTAAAAAGCCAGTAAGAGTCATTATAATCAGTAATTATGTCCTCACTGGATGCAGCAAATGCCTCATTTATAATGGGTTTTTATTGTTTTTGTCACGTCGCGCCAGGAAACGGCATCACAATATGGTAAGGGGCGTAACATTTCTGTCACACGCTTGAGGTATTCGGCCAATCACAATGCACTGGGTATCTGGCCAATCAGAGAACACCGTGCTTTTTCAGAACAATGAGCTTTGTAAAAAATTGAGTGTTTCATAGTGATGGAAAGTTCGGATCATTTTACCGACTCAGACCTTTGAGTCTTGTTCAGCAAAATGAACGAATCTTTTTTTCAAGTCATTTCAGCAAAATATAATAAAAATGTTATGTGTTACTTCCCTAACACATGTACTGCTTACATAAACGTACAAACATGACAAAACTATAATGCTATAATGAATTCATTTTTTACCTGGTTCTTTAGTCTATGATTAGCTCACCTCACCTCTTATCTGACAAGTTTTCGGGTTTGAGTCATTTGTTCATCATGTGACAGCCCCATAAGCTTAACCTATGCAGTGTGAGCCGGAAAAAGAATTGATTAGTTCATCTCTCGAGTCTTCGGGTTTGAGGCATTCATTCATCACGTGACAGCCCCATAAGATGAACAAACGACTCCAAAAACGACTCCAAACGAAGACTCAAAACAGGTGAACTAATTCCAGCACATGTTGCTGGAATGTTGCGCATGCGTGACTGAACGAATCACTCCCCGAGACGACTCGTTCATCCCGAGTCACATTAAAGATTCGTTCAAAATAAAAGAATCGTTCAAGAACGACCCATCACTACTGTTTCAGAAAGACAGGGTAGAGAGGAGCAACAATAATGTACAGTATGTGGAAAATAATGTGTTTTTTGAACCTCAAACTGTGTAAACACATTGCATTACACCAAATACACAATATAATGTTCTTTTTAGCAACATCATATAACCCCTTTAAATCAAACAGGATGTCAAAACTGTTCTGAAGTCATAACATAACATTCTGCAAGTAATTGTGTGAAAATTAGGCTTTGTTAATCGAAACTCTGTATCTGTAAATCATACTTTGTGTGATTCATACATATAGGTACGTTTTATTAGTTTTGCAGAAATGTATATAGAGGCACGTATTTCCAATGAGCCTATGTTGCATTTCTGCTATGTGAAAAACAGTAAGTGTGATATTTAAAATTAAATAATTGTATATACATTTTATACTGCCATTATATTAAAGCCAAAATAAATTATTCAGGAATGATCTGGAAAATCATACAACTTTGAAATAACATGAGGATATATAATGATGACAGACTTTCTCATTTTTGGCTGAACTATTGCTTTAACCTGAATGGGCTGGAGTCCAAATTAAAGCCGCCAATCCAATCTATGTGCAAATCAGCTCTGAGGTTCTCTCTAATTTTCTTCGAAATGTACAGGGCTACACAGTTCTGACCTTCTCTGAGACTTCTGTCTGGTCTGGACACATACAACATCATACACTGAACAGAATACAGAAAGTATTATAAATGAGACACTAAGAGGTCAATCTAAAGAAGGTTTCTATAGTATGAGACACACGGCACTTCAAACCATTCTCATTCAGCGTTTCTTACCACAAAAATAACTCCAACAGCGAAACGAAGAGTTCCTCTTCCACCATACAAGCTAATTTCCTGCTGTATTATTTTTCTCACGCTCTTATTTGCTAGTCAGGACAGTGAACGTGAACTCTCAAACATAAAATCTATATGTCAGCACAGGCGTGACATGCCAAAGTGTGAAGTAACAGAGTAGAGCCACATCACGTCTAACACTTGACGTGGGGCCACGTTGGGTAGTCAAGTCACACGAGACGCATCAGCAGTGTTTATATGTGCACCATATGTTGTGGGTGGTGAACTCCACAAAACTAATTTGATTTCTCATAAAGGTCCACCTGTTCTGAGACAGACAGGAGGCAGACTGTGACATGTGGGGTGCGTCCTGTCCATCCCCTCTCATTGCACTGGCAGGCGCTGACATGATTATGTTGATGTAACGTCCTGAGTGGCACAGTCGGCCAGATCGTCTTAATCTGTGCCAGCATTCTGCAAACATCTGTCCCTCTGTACACCTTTCAAACATAGGACTTTCACACACAACCCAGCAGCCAAGAAAAGACACCTCTCTGTCATAGTAACAGCACCATAGCAACACTGTGAAGTGCTTGGGTAACACAGGTTAAGGTTGGTCTGGCAGATCTGAGTAGCACTTACTAAAGGTGAAGTATGTCATTTCTGTGCCACTAAAAGCACTAAATGAAATTACAAAAACAACTTGATTTTTACATTTCTTTTTTTTCCCAAGAAAGAGTGGTGCTTGTCCGTGCTGAAACTGCCAATGCTAGGGTGCAGTTAGTGCTGGTTCTGGGGTTTTCTGAACTGTTTTTTAGTTACTGGGGGTTGCTAGGTTGTTATTTACAGGTCTAAGTACATTGAGTTGAACACCAAGTCCACAAGATTTTTTTATTGATTTTATCATCAACCAGGCAAAAAGTCATGTTGTTTAGAAACGTAACAGCACAAAAAACCTGCATTCAAAAACCACATCAGCCTTATTAACTTTTTAAAATAATCATGAACCTTTTTTTTTTTTTACATAGCAATATCTTTATTTATATCTATGTAGGTTCATTTCGTTCACCCTTGTGTACAACATGTCTGAAAATGATTGAAGTAAGGTTAATATGTCAGGCTGCTTTTTATAAGCTTATAACTGGCTTATTTATTTACAGCTGTCTCTATATGTGAAACCTAGATAGAAAAGAAATGATTTAACGAAATGGCTGTCTAAGCAAGGGGGAAAAATACATATATTTAAAAAGTTATTTAATAAAATGACTGAATGAAATAAATAATAATAATAACTAAAAAGTAAAAAATATTTTACAAGAACAAATTACTAAAAAAAAAATACTAAATGTAAAAATTAAAAAAATGTAAAGTGTTATTAAAATGAATACATTTTTAAAATCATTTAACAAAATGGCTGTCTTTCCACGTTAAATGTGGGTAAATAAAAAAAAGTTATTTAATAAAATAAAAGCATTCAAATACAATGTTTTACAAAATATAACTCGCAAAATATAAAATAACTCTTTGCATGTTAAAATTAGGAAAACAACTAAATACTAGTGTAAAAAAAACATTTAAAAAATATTTTTAAATAATTTTTTAATAATTTAACAAAATGGCTGTCTTTCCACGTTAAATGTGGGAATTAAAAATTCTAGGGTAAAAAAGAAAACATTTAAAAGGTATTTAATCAAATGAATAACTCAAATAATATTTTACAAAATATCTCTGTTTGCATGTTAATCTTAGGAAAACATTTAAAAATATTAAAAAAACAATAATATTACAAAAATATTAAAATTACATTTTTAAAATCATTTAACAAAATGGCTGTCTTTGCATGTTAAAGGTGGGAATTTAAAAAATCCAGGGTAAATTAAATACGTAATAAACGTATGTAATAAAAAAGAATAAATTAAATTACTTAAAAATATTTTACAAAACAACTCTCTTTGCATGTTAAACTTAGGAAACATATATATATATATATATATATACATATATATATATATAATGAATATATAATAATATTATATAAATGTATAAATTAAATAAAATGATTTTAAAATATGTTGCAAAATAACCCACTTTGCATGTTAAATGTGGGAATTAAAAAATTCCAGGGTTAAAAAAATTAAAAAGTTATTTAATAAAATGATTAAATTAAATAATTATATTATGTTAAATATTAAAAATATTTTACAAAATAACTCTACTTGCATGTTAGACTTAGGAAATTCATATTTCATATCATTAAAAAAAATGGTGTAAAAAAATGTAAATGAAAGTGTTATTAGACTAGTCGTCTTTGCATGTTAAACTTATTTTACAAAACACGCACAAAATGTAACCTAATAGTTACCTTCGACAAAATATAACACTGTGTCTTTAAGTTTCAATTCTACAATATAAAGTATGCGGATTGCGTGCGGCCAGCATACACCAGCCAATACAGCTAAATGAGATGTGATAGAGCACACAAGACTGCATTTATTGTTCTAGCCTCCCAGACACTGATACGTTTATCAGTCTGAGAATCTACCAAATTCTCAGTAGATCTCAGCAGCTTACCTGAACTCTTCCAGCATGGCAAACATTTCATACACAGCAAATTGTTGGCTGGGACACTGAGGAAACAGCTCAAGCCAGAGGTTGAAGTATATCATTCTTCAAGCCTCTAAAACGAGACACTTGAAATATGTTTGTCCAACCGCAGCGGCTGCATTTAAGAGCGACGGGAGTGTAAATGTTTACTGAAGGAGCTTTAATCGCTGGAACGCTCCCAAAAGCTTTAGGCGACTCAGTGGGATGGTCACGGACGTGAAGCGCTGCCAAAATCCAATGGCGTAAAATTTCGGCCTTCGGACTGAAATTATATAGACAAAAGAAAACAGTGCTTTGTTATGATATAGATGGATCATGGAACTTTCATAACCCTTGGCCATCTGCAGTCGACAGGCAAAGGAGACGTGCCAACGAAATCTGCCAAAGTTTGTTCTAGCAGAACAAAAAACAATATCCGTGAGCTTTGTAAGATGAAACTAGAAGTACACGGTGCAATAAAACCCCAAAGACTTCATACTGGTATCATATCGAATAAATCCAATATTCTGTCAAGGTTCTCTCAGACAGCCTTCTCTCTAACAGGGCTTAAATGGGGGGACGATGACTGACCGAGCATGCAATAAAAGGTCCTGAAAGCAATACTGTTTGAGAATCACTAAGAGCGGCGTGATAAAAATCCTGTTAAAAATAATCAAAGAATCACGTCGGAGAATCCAAACAGAACAACGGCAACCCTGGAATCTGACTGTATTGACAGCAAGGCATTAGTCGCTGAATGAGCTGTCACAACATAAATAATGTTGGCAAACCCTACAAACAAGCCAGGAAAATGCTATTAGGTCTGGAAAGGTCTGTTTAGCCAAGGATAAAGGCGGCTTTGAACTACTGGCAGCGCTCGAATTGCTTCTGTAAAGCCAACTCAATACAGTAGCCGGTCTTAATCCCACTCAGACACAAGGGAGGAATATCTATACGTCCTCATCTCATTGGTTAAGGACAGCCAGAACTGATTTTTCCGCTCTCCTCTTCTTCTTCTTCTTCCCTTCCCCCTGCCTAGGTTTACTGAAGAAGCCTGGTGCAGCCAAAAGCGCAGCATCAACAGCTATGCAGGAAGCCACACTGGACTCCTATTTTGTGTCTGAAAACAAGGCCCTCAAATTCAATCCATGTTGAGAAGATTAAGAGGCTCTTCAGTGGCATTCCTGCTCCATATGGCTACAAGGTGCCTGCCTCTCTTCGGTCTGAAAGGGGCTCGAAATGCCGTGCCAAGGGAGTGGAGTACCTGTCTCTTGGAGATAAAGGGAATGCTGTCTATTTTCAGTTCAACATACATCAGTGGTACAGAAATGGATTAAACTATGTAATAGGTAGTTGGCTTGTGCCATAGGACTGATTAGTTTGCATAAAGAAGGCCTTTAAAGTGCGCTGAAATAACACTTGGGAACACATAGGAGCGAGGATCTATTCTGAGTAATGGTACAGGAATATCATTAGTTCCTCTGTCAGTTCTTATATTAAAATGACTCAGGTCTTTAAACAGGGTAACTTCCTTAATCTTTCTTTATGATGGTAACTTCTTTAATCTGCTTCATTATGCAAAACGAAACGAAAACAAAACAAAAAACAAAAATAATGAATAATGACCTTTAATATACAGGAGAATCTATTTTGAGGCATTCTGGTACATGATCATTAGTTTCTCTGTCTGACTCGGGTCTCTAAACAGGGTAACTTCCAATTTATCCAAAATTCAAAAAAATAAATAAATAAATAAAATAATATATATATATAAAAAAAACAAATAAATAATAAAATGAAAATAAAATTAATATAAAATAAAATAAATAAATATAACATCTAATCTAATTTAAAATCAAACAAAATGAGAATAAAATTAAATTAAATTAAATAAAAACAGGGAAACTTCCAATCAAACGGAATTAAAAAATAAAAAAATTAAATTAAATTTAAAAAAATAATAAAATGAATATAAAATAAAATTAATAAATATAAAATATATATAAAATATAAAATAAATTCAAATATAAAATAAAATATGACAGGAGAAACTATTTTGAGGCATTCTGGTACAGAAATATCATTAGTTCCTCTGTCAGTTCCTACAATAAAATGACTCTGAACATCAAATAAAATTAAAAATAAAATAAAATAAATATAAAAAATAAAAAAAAACTTATATAAAATAAAATAAATATATATAAAATAAAATTAATATAAAAATTAAATATAAAATCAAATCAAATAAAATGAATTAAAGATAAAATAAAATAAAAATTCCCTCTCCTCAATAAAACCTCCTACCGACTGGGAATACAAAGTAGAAAATCATTGTTTTGCTGATTTTTTTCTTTCTTTTTTTTTTTTTTTTTAAAAGGACAAGCCTTCTGATATGAAGAATGATCTATTTTAAGGCATTCTGGTACAGAAATATTGATAACATTTTACAAAAATATGTCATTTGTTAACGTTAATATACTGACATGAAAAAACAATGAACAACACATTTATTACACTATTTATTAATCTTTGTTAAAGCTAGTTCATAAAAATACAGTCATTCATTGTTTGTTCATGCTAGTTGACAGTGTATTAACTACTGTTAACAAACACAACTTGTAATTTTAATAATGCATGGGTAAATGCTAAAATTAATATTAACTATGATTAATAAATGCAGTAGAAGTACTGTTCATTCTTAGTTCATGTTAACTAATGAACCTTATTGTAAAGTGTTACTGAAATATCTGTAGTTCTTCTCATTTCCTACATTAAAATGGCTCAGGTCTGTAAAAGGTTTAACTTCCTTATTTCTTTAACTTCATTATTCAGACCCAATCTACAGTAAAGCTTCTATAAGGATCTGAATAACATCTACATTCACTATCACTGTGAAGGGAAAAAGCTAAAATAAAACTTTTTCTTAAAAACAAAAAGGCTAAACCCTTTGAATTGCCTCACTCGGCTTTCTATTTCAATAAGAAATCAACAAAGAAAAGTGTGTTCATCAAACCGCTGATGAAAATCTGAAGGAGTTTTAGAGTCTGGATTCACCTTCAAGGCTCAGAAAGCTTAAAAGGGATCTGTCCTTTTCACTGGAGCACTATCTGACCCGTGTGATCTGTTTGAGGGATGCTGCTGGATGAGCCTTGCATCAGTGAGCCTGTCTTCATCGTTTCAACACTCCAGGTTTGGCAGCGTTGCTGAAATCAAATGTAATTCCTTATCTCAGCCATAAGCCCTGACAGACAAGTGGAGAGGCCGACGAGCAGCCATTATCTGTTTTTCAGATGGGTGAATTTTAATCGACTCAATTGTAAGACTACCACAACACACAGTGGAAAACACCCCACAGGATTACCCTATAAATAGCTCCCATCATTCGACTTCAGAAACGGGATTTTTCATTCATGACTCCACTACAGGCACTTCCACACTCCTGCATATAGTACAACACAGGAAAATCAATTCAAACCTCATTTTACGTCTCTTAGCATCGCACAGTCTGACATTCGACATCCTGTTAGTAAAATGGCTATTTTCCAAATCATTAACGTGCAATAATAAAAAGCAACTCAGGTGGAAAACTGTTTCATATTGCTTCCACAGCTAAGTGCGTTCTGCATTTGCCAAGAAAAATATTTGTCTGTGTGTTAATCACTGAATAATCTATTGTTTAGAGGAGACGGAAACCCCTCACACTTATCAGGCCATATCAGAAATGTCTCTACTGGCTTCTGCACACTTCATCTGCATGAAACATGACAAGAAACCCAAAAACTGGATTCGCTAAAAGCTTATATCATCCTCAGATTCAATACCAGATGCTAAAAATAGTTTTACGCTAGAACCTTAGCAGGGGAGATTGTGTGTTATCCTACACTCAGACTAGAGGAGATCAGTGAGCATAACTGAACAGGAGCTGCTGACCCAATTCAGGCCAAAAACAGGCAAAAAGCAATGCTGTGGTGGGTCCACTGTAATGCCTCCATATTTATACAACCCCAACACACACGGAGAGAAAGAGATATGCAGGTTTAGCATGGCATAACACTCCAAAATCTGCAGAGTATGGGCCGAACCCTGTTTTTAATTATAGTAGTTCACTCTTCTAAATAACAAGGATTGTAGAATTGAACAGAACTGTTTTTAAATACCAACTGAAGGAATAGTTTAGTCCTGAATTCAAATACACTGTAAAAAAAAAAACAATTAGTTGAGTCAACTTAAAGTGGTCATCGGATGCCCATTTTCCACAAGTTGATATGATTCTTTAGGGTCTTAATGAAAAGTCTATAATATACTTTGGTTAAAAATTCTCAATGGTTGTGTAAAACAACACCCTTTTTACCTTGTCAAAATGAGCTCTGCAAAAATCATCCCATTCTGAGGGATTGTTCCTTTAAATGCAAATGAGCTCTGCTCGCCCCGCCCCCTCTCTTTTCTTTCTGTGGAGTGACGAGCTGCTCTGAGAGATTATTTACTTTAGCCGCTAAACTTGCTAACTAGCACATTATTAGGAAAAGTGATTGCAGAGGTTCATAAAAAAAACCCTTATACTCACTTCTGCTGTAGGTGAAGCCGGATCACGAATGATTTGCAAGAACATAGACACATTTATGTAGATCAGGAGGTGCATTTCGTTCACAAACAAACATAATCCTCTGCATCTTCAGCGGCTCAGATGTCGGGAGTAAATGACGACCACTATGTTCATTATTACATCCAGCAACACAACACCTCAATCATTCAATCGGAGACATTCTTGTCTAACTTACATTCCTGCTCTGGCATCGAAACAATGGAGGTTGGACTGTTACAGTTGGTCTGAGTTAGGACGCTCATGTCAATCAACTATCATGGGAGCGGCCACACCGACAGGCATCTGAAAATGGCTCGATTTGAAAAAGGGGATATTATTTTTACAGATTAATTAAAAACCACTGCATGGATTTTTATCATTACAGGGTAGATTTGTACATACACTGCCAACACACATTAATGTTCAAACAACAAGTAAAAGTAAACTTCGCATCCGATGACTCCTTTAAAATAATCTGTAACCCAGCTGCCTTAAGATTTTAAGTTCAGTCAACTCAAAAAAAGTTTAGTCAACTTGAAATGTTAAGCTGTACTACATGAGCTAGCGCAAGATAAGCATTTGTGATTAAAAAGTAATCGGGGGTAAATGCGCCTTTGATTTTATTTTCCTCTAAACCACAAAAACGTGGCGTAGCACTTTCCAAAACACCTGCTTTTCAAGATGCACGTGCAAATTTGGCTGATTCTTGACGCAATCGTGGGCAGCAGCGCAAAGCGCTTTTTAAAATGATTTTACGTATTTTTAAATATTTTTTATTTATTTATTTTTTAAAAACAGTATATTTATTGAACAAAAATTAATTATTTTATTTATCAAAATAAGCAGAAAATAGTACAAACCTTGCTAAAGTGATTGTTTTGAACAAGTATTAACTTAGATATTGTTTAAAAAAAAAATCATAAATCATACATTCTGGGCACAGTGAAAAACACATTTTTTCTTAAGGTCTGCCTTTAGTCCTGTTGTACCCTATCTATATATATTTTTTAGAAAATGACGAATTGTTTCACTAGACAAGACCCTTATTCCTCCGCTGGGATCGTGTGGAGCCGTTTAAAACTGCAATTTGGACCTTCAACCCGTTAATCCCCATTGAAGTCTACTATATGGAGAAAAATCCTGGAATGTTTTCTCAAAAACCTTAATTTCTTTTCAACTGATGACAGAAAGACATTGATCCATAAGGGGTTTTTAGACCAACATCCAGCCCAGGCTGTTACCACTACGCTACACCACACAAAACTGACAAGCTGTTAAACGAGAAATATAAATGGTGACAAGCACCATAGCAAAGATAGTCACCCAAAAGAAAACAAAAATAACGACTTTACGCAACAATTTCTTCTCTTCCATGTCAGTTTTTCAATGCGCATTCACAAGAGTAAAAACACACGGCTGAGACTGACACGGAAGAGAAGAAATTGTTGCGTAAAGTCATTATTTTTGTTTTCTTTGTGCACAAAAAGTATTCTCGTAGCCTCATAAAATTATGGTTGAACCACCGATGTCACATGGACTATTTTATTTTTGTCTTTACCACCTTTCTGAGCCTTAAGCGTGCCAGCTGCTGTCTATGTAGGGTCAGAAAGCTCTCGGATTTCATCTAAAATACCTTAATTTGTGTTCCAAAGATGAACGAAGGTCATTTTGGGTGAACTATTTCTTTAAATAATCCAGCCTTATTTTGTGATTTACAATACTGCTAGATCTTGTGGCTACAATTATCATGCTAAAAAACAAACAAACAGAACTATAGGGGCATGGGGATAACAGATTGATGTATTTGTTAACCATAGATCATACATCAGGTGGGTCAGTTTAATTATACTAGAAAATAACCATTAACCATAGATTAGAATGTAATGCAAATTTCCCAAGCGTCAAGTACAGTGCACCAATCAGAAGACACTCTCTGACAGCAGCAATCATTTAGCTCAGACCTCCAGTGGGAAAGCGTAAGCCTGCTGGGACTGTCTGTACCGCGGTAGAGGTGTGCGCACGTTACTCTGCCCTCTTCAACTGCATCCATTATTCATTCTCATTAGCTTTCCATTTATTCCAGCTGCTCCAAAGAGGTTCCTCTCTCTTTAGCCTAATCAAAGGAATGATATGTCCTTTATGTATCAGTGATAATTACACGTGAAGACTGTATGTTAATATGCATTTCCGAACATGATACTTCAAAATGTTTTTCTACTTTCAATCAATATATGGTATGTACCTGAACATTGTGCTTTTTTTCAAAGGAGTGGACGGAGCAGACCAAAGCATGATGATGAAAAGGCTCATCATCAAAAAAGCCATGTGGGAACTGACAATATTCAAAGGAAGTTCCATTTCCTACTTTGATTACAGCAGAGCCAAACACAAAACAATTTCTCTTTTTAAAAAGAAATTAATACTTTTATTCGGTAAGAACACTCAAAATATTTATAGTATCTTTAGAGGAAAAGTCTACTTCCAGAACAAAAATTTACGGGTAACTTACCCCCTAGTCATCCAAGATGTTCATGTCTTTCTTTCTTCAGTCAGTAAGAAATTAGGTTTCTTGAGGAAAACATTTCAGGAATTATCTCCATATAGTGGACTTCAATGGTCCCCCCAAGTTTGAACTTCCAAAATGCAGTTTAAATACAGCTTCAAAAGGCTCTACCTAGCAAAACGATCTGTCATTTTCTAAACAAACTGACAATTTATATACTTTTTAACCTCAAATACTTGTCTTGTCTCATCTCTGCGATGCACATGCGTAGTCTGTGCAATCCGAGGTCAATACAGTTAGGGTATGTCGAAAAACTCCCACCTTGTTCTTCAACGTCAAAATCACCTTGCATCGCTGTTTTACTATTTTTTTGTAAAGGGCATTTGATCTTCATTGCACTTTGTGAACACTGGGTCGGTACTTCTGCAGCAATGTAGGATGATTTTGAAGTTAGGGAAGAAAACGAGATGGGAGTTTCTCGACATACCCTAAGTGTCTTGACCGTATTGAGCGCTTGAGGTTAAAAAGTATTGTCAATTTATTTTGAAAAAGACAGATCGTTTTGATCGTTTAATAAGACCTTTATTTCTCAGCTGGGATCATTTAGAGCCCTTTAAAGCTGCATTTAAACTGCATTTTGGAAGTTCAAACTTGGAGGCACCATTGAAGTCCATTATACGGAAATTATTATTTTTCCTCAAGAAACATAATTTCTTATCAACTGAAGAAAGAAGACACAAACATCTTGGATGACAAGGGGATAAGTAAATTATCTGTAAATTTTTGTTCTGGAAGTGAACTTCTCCTTTAATAAGACTTCTATTTCATTAAGATTTGTTTCAAATTTCTATTCAAACGAATCCTGACAAAAAAAAAAATTAACCAAGCATAACCGTCATTGACAATACTAAGAAATGTTTCTTGAGCACCTTATCAGCAGAATAAATCATTAGAATGATTTCTGAAAGATCATGCATCCACTTGCATCAATTTTCAATTTCTATAAATATATTATATTCTGTGTATATATATATATATATATATATATATATATATATAGAGAGAGAGAGAGAGAGAGAGAAAGAGAGAGAGAGAGAATTATATACATTATATCATGCAAAATGACTGTATGATTTAAAAATCCATATTTTTCACACCTAGGGCAACTGAGGGACTCATATGCAACTATTACAGAAGGTTCAAACGCTCACTGATGCTTCAGAAGGAAACACGATGCATTAAGAGTCGGGGGTGAAAACTTTTTGAATTTGAAGATCAGGGTAAATTGAACTTATTTTGTCTTCTGGGAAATATGCAAATATCTTCAAAAGTTTACACCCCTGGCTCTTAAAGCATAATTTTTCCTTCTGAAGCATCACTGAGCATTTAAAACTTCTGTAATAGCTGCATATGAGTCTCTCAGTTGTCCTCAGTGTGACAAGATGGATCTCAAAATCATTGTTGGAACACAAAAACGCTGAAAAACCAAAGAACTTGAGGGACCTGAAGGATTTTTCTGAAGAACAGCGGGCAGTTTAACTGTTCAGGACAAACAAGGGACTCATGAACAACTATCACTAAACAAAAAAACACAGCTGTGGATCATTCAGGTAACAACACAGTATTAAGAACCAAATGTTTGTAAACTTTTGAACGGGGTCATTTTTATAAATTCAACTATTATTTGTAAACATCTTCTATGTGAAATATCTTATCCAGGTCAGTACTAAAAAAAAAAAACAATAGCACGCATTTTGTATGATCCCTCTTATTTGGGAAGAACATTTTGCCAATTTTGCAAGGTGTATGTGAACTTTTGACTTCAACTGTATATGTATATATTTAATTTAATTAATGTTTTTTACCTAATATATTTATCCTACTGTGTGTTTGACTAAAGAAAGAACATGAAGAAAGAGACAAGCACCTCTTGTGACTCATGGAACCAAGCCAAGCGAGACTAATGCAGAGCACGACGTGCACAAGAGGTCATTTACACTGTCCCTCTGCACTGGCGTTACCAGAGTTTATGGCCTCAATTAGCTCCAAATGGCCTCCAACAGAACAGTAGGTTTAATATGGGTCTCTGTTGAGGCAGGAGGTGGAGGTGTAGGAGAAGAATGGATTATACTCTTTAAGACGTTGGTAATGCAAACCAGTATGGCTCACGTAGGTCTCGCTCTCTCTTTCTAAAGCAGGGAGAGCGAATGAAGCAGCAGTGTCTGAGAGCGGTTTTACAGGATTAAATCTTTCTGTGCTCCAGCGTGATAGAGAGAAAGTGAAGGTCTGTGAACTGTACTTTTTTTAACCTCTGAGAACTTCAGCATGGCCTGGATCCTGCTCACACTGCATTTTGAAGAAAAATATTGCTGTTTGCCTCTTGAACTCTGTGCTTGACAAATCCACACTAAATCCTTACTCAAGCCCTTCTCCATCCCCACATAAACTCAAGACGCACACACAAAGCACATTCTCAACCTTTAATTTTGGACAAGCGAGCGGATTGGATTGGCTTGCCTTGCTGTGGGTTACCACAAACAATAGGCCGAGAGCAAAACAAAGCATACCTCTTTGAGATCAAAAGGGTTTTAATGTCATTTGAAGGTCCTAAACAATCAAGTGGAGAAACTCGAACCTCATATGGTGAAGTGGAAGGGTCTCTCTATCCTGGTGAGAGAATGCTTGTTATACATGGCACTGATATTCTTTCATCTCAAGGTTTTGCTTCAGCGTCATCTCTATGTGTGATACTTCATCCATGGCTGGAAGCAGGGATCAAAGTTTTCTTGCCCCCTTTTGATACAAACAAGAGCAAAACATGATGTTGTACCTCATTAAGACAAGAAATCAAATGCAGAAAGGATGACACAAAACAAAAGAATGCAAGAGTACTAGATTTATGATGCCCGTCCATGCTAAAGTGGTCGCTAGAGCTTTCTGGGTAGTCACTTACTAGCCACCAACAAGTCAAAAGAACCCACCCCCAAGTCTTTATATGCCTATGTTTATTATTAATTTTGCCCATTTTATCATCTGCTAGGTTACACAAGAGATCACATCACATGAGATCACATCATGTTCACAGCAACAACCTGAACTGAAGTTTAATATTTAGAGTAAGTATGAGCAACGGTAATGAAAAGGCTAATGAAAAAGCCTGCTGAATGAACAAATAAGAGAGCGGCAGTTAGCCCAGCAACATCGGTCAGAGGTGCATATCTAGTCAAGGTTCATTAAACAACCTTGCGTCAATGCTGTGCCTTGCACTATTGTTCCTTTTGAACCCCAGTGTGAACAAACGGCTCATACATCTACAGCAGAAATGGATGGCATGAGTAACAATACTGAGCAAATGCATCTAACAGCATATGACAGCTTCCCCCCTGCAGATCTGTGCTGCACTATTGTTAAACCCGTTTGCTCTATTGTTTCTGTGACTTATGGAAAAACTTGTCTGAAATCCTCTGGAGAGAACAGAGTAAGACTGTTTAACAATGTTAAACTGATGAAATGTTGATCACCAAGTTTGCTGCCATCATCACTAACTATATAAATAAATAAACAAACAAACAAATTAATATATTATACACACTGCAATTCAACAATTTGAGATCAGTTAGATTTTTTAAAGATTTTTTTGCTCATCAAGGCTGCATTTACTTGATCAAAAATACAGAAAAAACTGTAATATTGTGAAATAATATTATGGTTTAAAATAATTGCTTTCTATTTCAATATACTTTAAAATATAATTTATTCCTGTGATGCAAAGCTTAATTTTCATAGCCATTACTCCAGTCTTCAGTGTTACATGATTCTTTAGAAGTCATTCTAATATTCTGATTTATCACTTTTATTATCAATGTTGGAAACAGTTGTGCTGCTTAACATTTTTTTTGGAACCTGTGATTCTTTTTTAAGGATTCTTTGATGAATAAAAAGTTAAAAAAACAGAATTTATTTAAAATAGAAACTAACAATATAAGTCTTTGCTATCACTTTTTATCAATTTAACACATCCTTGGTGCATAAAAGTAATAATTTCTTAAAAAAAAAAAAAAATCAGCTTTTCATCACAGGAATAAATTACATTTTAAAATATATTCACATAGAAAATAGTTATTTTACATTGAAATACTATTTTACAGTATTACTGCTTTTTCTGGATTTTTTATTATCAAATATAATATAATATTATTCATATATATATATATATATATATATATATATATATATAATATTATTCATATATATATATATATATATATATATATATATTTTTTTTTTTCCATGGAACATGATCTTTACTTAATATCCTGAAGATTTTTGGCATAAAAGAAAAATCAATAAATTGACCCATGTATTTTTGGCTATTGCTACAAATATACTACAACTAACCCTAACCCTAATATACTACAACTCATGACTGGTTTTGTGGTCCAGGGTCACATATAATTAACAAATTAATGTTCAAAGCCCTGAGAACAAATTAAAAAAAAAAAAAATGTAATAATATAATATAATATAATATAATATAATATAATATAATATAATATATTTAATATGGATTACTGAAGGTCCCAGTAAAAAAATATATTGATTATCTTAAAAACTAAATTTAAATTAATACTAAACTTAAATAAATGAATTACTACCATGAGTTATTTGTGTTTTTGCTAACCAGAATGTAAACACATTCTAAATTCATCAGAGTATGTTTGCCGTATTATCAAAACACTGATAAAAAGCTGTAGTGCATGAGACTCCCAAAAACAAGAAAAAAACATCCAAGAAATCGGCACCCCTCCCCAAACTGTTAGCGCTAATCTGGCATGCCTGTATGTGGTGACTAGCACACGCTAAAGAGCTGTCAGAAGACATCATTAATCCCTCAGGACCATCATAGACAGATGGCATGATGGAAAACCAGCAAGCTACTTATTCACTGAGCAGAGACCATCTTCCCCAATTCATTTCTTACAAAAAGGGACAGAACTGAACGCTGCTGAAGCTGGTCCTAGAACAGTACAAAACAGTCCATACATAACCATCAATGCAGCCTGAAGACTTTAACAAGGACAAGTGTGAAGTGAAGGAAGTAATGGGAAAGTAAAGAGGGAGAGAGAGAGCATTGAACTTGCATTGAAGCTCTTAATCGATCCTTGCGGCCAACGGTGGGATAATGTCTCCTAAAAAACCCAGAGCACAGTTAGTCTATCAAT